>CM075189.1:6590589-6628089 GCA_037577475.1 Chaunax sp. Z400
AGCTGATGCTCACAAACCCTCCAATGAGGCTGAACTAAAACAGTTCTGTAAAGAAGAGTCCAAATTCACCACAGTGATGTCACAGACTGATCTTGGTTCAGGTGTTGCTGCTGAAGGTGGAACAACTAGCTTTTAAGTTCAGAAAGTTTAGGAGGGTGAAAACTGATTTAGGTATTGGATAACTTTTTTAAATAGTTTAATAAAATTATCATTTTTTTCAAAACTTCTCATATTAATACATATTTGTTTCCATTGAGCTACTAAGGCTGGTGCATCTCATCCAAACACACAAGAGTTTCTTCTGAGTCTGACTGAAACATCAAGAGACGTTCTAAAATGGCAGGACTCACCCTTTATACAGTGGTCTGGGTGAATATTCTATTCTAATTGATTGCAAGGTGTCCATTAATATCTGATAATGGACACCTACTCCAGTGAAACTGTCTGCTCAACATTCTAATTTAATGCTCTGGCTGCAGCCATCTTGACATTAAAATAAATGACTTGAATAAAAGCCTGGATAACAACAGTGAGTGTAGTTCTTCAGCGCCTCATCCAGCATGGTGACTGTAACACAAACTACAGGCAGCTTACACTGCACCTCTGAACATCACCACACTGTACTATGGAGGTCATCACATATGACATCATCTGACAATGACAGCTACATCAGCTCTGTGCGATACAGCAGGCTTTAGCTCACTGGTAGTAATGCACACAATGCCATAAGTTCACAGTTGTGTGTGTGTTTGTTTGTGTGTGAAATTGACACTCCTAGATACTGTTTGTATTTTCCAGTTTCAATTTGCAGATCTTGTTTCAGCCCACTTTAAACACTGCAGTGTGTGATGGGATTGATTCATTGAGGTGATACGATACATTCTGGTTGTTAGGTGTGTTTATCCTGATAAGACTGGCCTGTCTGGCAGAGAAACCAGGGTTAAAGATATGTTCTAGACCCGACATCCTGACAAAGCTGGCTCCCTTTTTAGAGAACATGTGAGCAGAAAATGTGCAACATGACTTTTGTAAACTATGTATCCCATGTTTTGCATTGAGTAAGCAATAGAGTAACCACATATGAAGCTTATATTCATAATGCATGAACCTGGGCCTTATGTACTGTCTGAGGATGGCAGTAGAGATTTGGGATGACACTTTTACTGTTCACTTGTTGAGGCTTGTATCGCTTATCTTTAATTCTCCTTGATGCACATCAAGCTGCAGGAAATATAGGACTTCCTCCTTGCCTCAGCTCACTTTCACAGGGAAAGGTTGCAATGCTCTGAGATGGCCTGTCTCAGCTCCACTCAAGTTGACTGACAGAGTTGCCTCTGACTCAGCTGTCAAGTTGCCAGTGGCTGGTTTTAGAACGTAAAGCACATCATCTGTTTTAATGGCCAATGCCTTGTGGTTGAGATTGGAATGGAGAAAATATGTTCAGAAGACCCGTGTGTGTACGATGATGATACATGATACATAATGCATAAATTAAAACGACAACTTTAACAGCAGTGAGTCTGTGTTTTACAATGTTTCTATTAAAATCTCTGTGACAAATGTGATTTAAATGAAAAGTGTAGACTCTCCTCCTCCACATCCGTACTCTTCAAAGATCATGTGACTCACAGCAACCAATAAGATGCTGAGATAAGAGTTTAACAGGCTAAACACCTGTCACCATGTGTGTGGATTAGTGGATATGTGTGTATTTTCTTCTGTGGGATTTTATATATAATATATATTTGATTGATTGAAAAAAAATGTTTTATTGAAAAAGAATTCATTCATTTTCCCTTACCATGGAGCTTCATAATGTAGAATTAAGTCATCATTCAATCTCATTTTAACACTTGTTGAAAGTAAACTCAAGAACTGATGTGACAGAATGTCATTTTATAATTTATGATGCATTTATCTATTTTATTATATCTGGTTCTGTGAACTTGAGACTTTGGTAAACCCATTTAAAGCACCAAATCAATTCATCCACAGAAATAAATGTCTGCTTCATGAGAGATTTGGAGAATTTTAGAAGTTGAAATTCAACTTTTCAGGTTTGAGGTCAGATGATGTCTTTCCACATTACTCTATGACAAAAGGAAGCTTCATCCTGCAGAGAGTTGAGATTATGCTGTAACAGGTATTATGTTGTATACAACCACCTGTAAAGGTGAATTTAAGAAGAAATGTAAAAATGGAGAAAATACCCTCAGAATCCCAGAGGGTTAACCAAAAAAAGAATAATCTATTCTCTGCAGGCAGACCTGAAAATCTGAATGAATTCAGTTTAATAATTAACTGTTTCACATTCTTCTATGGTTTATTGATTAGATGCAAAATATGTGACAATGAAATACAAAAACAGGTGATATGTGTCTTTGTAAGCTTGTTTGAATTTGTTTTATATCTTTTTTGTGGGAAAATTAAAATAAAAATGTTACAATTCCATCTTTATTTTTACTGTTCTTCATCATTATATCTAACTGCTCTAAGGTTAATCTGATTGTATTTGTCCTTACTTAAAACATAGTTTCGTATTAGACCTACATTCACACACAAATACACACATAGTGTGTCTGTGTGCAGGAATTTAAGTGGATTAATTGAGTCCTGACAGAGGTGATAAACATTATTGATCTCTGTGTGACCTCACTGTGTCTGAAGAGTGAAGCTGTCACTTTTTAAATGTCTTTAAAATCGTCTAAATGTAATGAACCTGTTGAAGTCAGTGATGAGTCACGTTTTGAGCTGTGATGCTCCAGAACGCTGTCTTCAGGTCAGCTGATAGGTCAAACCCAGAATGCCTCTCCACCAATGAGAAACATGGAGGAGGGGGAATTATGGGATGGAGGGTGTTTTCTGTAGCTGGTGTTGGTGAGCTGGTGTGACACTAAAAGTCCTTCATGTGAAGGAGAACCAAAAGATGTTCCATAGAGTTGTTTCCAGGCCTGAATAAGTTCTGAAGAGGAAATAAAAGACCAGATAATTCAGCAGCACAGACGGTTTGATCATCATTCTCTGTCAGTGATGCTTTAACCTGGTCAGTCACCACATCTTAACCCCATATGGGTGCATGCCAAGGCCAAACTGGTCAGCAGACAATCTGGGGTCTCTGACCAGTTGTGTGAATCAGTCAGAAATGAATGAACAACATTAATGCAGCAACACTGTAAAAGACTATCAGACAGCAAACAGCTGTTTTCTGAAGAAAAACAAGGGGGAAATTATCCCATAATAAAAACACAGACCACAACACAATATTGTGTACCATAGTCGCCTGTTTCACTTGAGTAATTATTTAACATATGCCTCATACTTGTTTCCCTGGAGTTTATGTTAAATTTACGTGATGGCTGAACGGTGCATAGATTGGAATAGAGTAGAAGAGATGGGAGAAAGAAGTGAAGCCAGATGAGAGTCAAAGGCATTGAGAAGCAAAGAAAAGCAAACAGATAAAGGGAAGAAATGAGTGAGTGAGTGATGAATGGTGGGTGTGTAGTAGACAGAGAGGAGAAGAAAGAGCCTGAAGTCAGGGAAGAGAGCGATGAAAATAACTGATGCTTGACTGCTTGTGTCTTTTGTGCCTGGCCCTGATGGCCCTCGGGCGGTTTGGATGATGGGCACATGAATCAGAGGCTGTCTGCCGGAGAAACGGCACAAAAAAAGGAACTGTCGATTGTCACGAGAGAGGAAGAGGAGAAAGAGACGTACAGAGAAGGATGGAAGGGAAAACGAGAGGAGTAGGAATGTACCGATGACCAAGGTAACAAACAGAATGGATCAAAGGAGAGGAGAGGGGAGACAAGGGGAGTATGTGAGGA
This sequence comes from Chaunax sp. Z400, assembly GCA_037577475.1. Taxonomy (NCBI): domain Eukaryota; kingdom Metazoa; phylum Chordata; class Actinopteri; order Lophiiformes; family Chaunacidae; genus Chaunax; species Chaunax sp. Z400. The sequence goes on from CM075189.1 coordinate 6,594,414, forward strand.
GAGAGAGAGGTAAGGGAGGGGAGAGATAATGGGAGATAAAAGTGGGAACAGAAAGGACAGAGAGCAAAAAGGAGAAGATGTCTTTGTCTGGGCATACAGAGTTGACATCTGTGCTTTACAATCTAATAGAGAGTAATAAAAATTGATGGGATGGGAAGATAAATGAGGGGAAAAGAAGGGTAGAGGACGGATGAGGGTGAAAGGAAAGAAGAAGAGAAGGGCGACGACAGACTGCTATACAGTCGTCTTCTTACTTCCCCACAGTGTTACACAGTCACGTTGGCAGACATGATTTGTGGCATTAAACCCTCTGACAGGACAGCGGTGGCCTTTTTAAACTGGTTCCATCCCACTACCTGTGTCTGTAGTCACACTAACAGCTGATGAACCCTCCGTCATGAAGGTGTGGGGCAGCAGCCAGCTTTGGGGTGGATTTACATCTCTTCAGCAGAGACACAAACTGTCTCACCTTTTGATAATCATGGTTTCATATTAACATCTGTCAGAAGCAGCAGGTCTCCTTTCATAAGCTGCCATGTCTCTTCCTACCTTTGTCTCATATTTCATAGACTATACAAATGTAACCTTTAGCTCTTTAATGTCTGTATGACAACATTAAATATATATCTTAGTTTGAGCAATGCTGTTTGTACAGGTAGATGGAGGGAGTGTCTTCCACGTCGAACACATGACGTAAGTCAGCGTCAGTCTAGACTCACTATGAGGGTTTTATAGCCTACTCCCACTGCTGGGTCCGTGGTTTGGGATGTTTGGACCCTCTGTGAGGAACTGGTAGGAAGAGGGTTGAGGTTTCAATCCAGTAACTGAAAGTCCCAAGAATATTGTCCACAGCTTCACTTCTCCAGCACACAAACACTGCTGTGCTTCTTACAGTCTGACCTCTGGTTTACATTGAGATAAGCATATATATCTGATACTTATAAAGGGGGTATGGTAGCTTTCTAATGCCTTGTCCTGGTCAGTGTACTGTCACTATAAGGTAAGGGATTATAAATGCAGTCTCCTCAAAAACAAGTAGGTGAATGTGTAGAGAAATAATAAGAATTGGTTGAATTTTTGAAAAATCTCACAGACATTTTTGTGATGTATTTTGGTCAATAAATCACCCAAAGGTGAAATGTGTGATATGTGATATTGTGATAATCTTATGTAATATGTGAAATGTGTGATATGTGATATTGTGATAATCTTATGTAATATGTGAAATGTGTGATATGTGATATTGTGATAATCTTATGTGATATGTGAAATGTGTGATATGTGATATTGTGATAATCTTATGTGATATGTGAAATGTGTGATATGTGATGTTGTTATAGTCAGATGGGTCCCACATAAAACCTCACAGCCACATAGTGTTACCCAGTACTTTTTGTTGTCATTGCACTGTAACTATACAACCTACACAGAACTATTTTAATAATAGAAGTTACAGTACTAGGACTCTATATTAACAAAACTCTTACAACATCATTTTTCCACCTCTGGCCAAAGTCAGCTAGGATAGACTCCAGTAGCTCTAACTCTGCCAGGGAGAAGTGGTTATAGACGAGGTTTGGATGATACCACAGGGGCCATGTCCACTATTTATTTCTGAGAAGAGAAAACATAAAGACAAAGCGTTGCACCCAGTGCCTTGTTTCAGATGAAACTATCAGAACCTCTCAGAAAGGTGCTGGACTTTCACCGGGAGGGGAATCATCAGCCATCACCGTGGTAACCAAGAACATGGAGGAGAAGCTTGCTCTGGCCCTGTGGCCATGTGTAGTCAACCCTCTGTTAACATATCATTAAGTTAGCTACTTAGCTAATATCAATCAAATTAGTGAAGTATTTTATTTCTCTCACTGCACCACAAACGCTTCATCCTCATGGCTCCTGGGTTCCCTGCCAGTCCTTTTATTACAGTATAACATCATTCTGTGTTGTTCCCAGTCCTCTTCTTATCACCCAGTAACAGTATTACTGTATTACACCAGAGGAACATACACATATACACATGTAAGAGGTGTGATTTATATGTTCCTGTTACTATAACATTATCCTCATCTTGTCTAGTCCTGTACATCCATATTTATTTATATTTATTACAAGCATTACTACATTTATAACCTGATCCTGACCATTAGGAGCTACAGTACAGACCATGACAGTATGTAAGTAGAAATGTGTTGTCTCTGCTGTTTTCAGACACAGTTATATGGGTCACAATGTGACATGACTGGCTTGTTCATTTAATTCTGTTAGATTTAATTACTCTACAGAACCAATGAGGGTAAAGTCAGCTATTAATGCTGTTAACTGACAGGGTCAACAGGCATTTAATTTAGCCACACAGACTCATGTTTGTCAGGCTAAATTTAGTTGGACAAATGAATTCCCTGCTGTCGACATGAATGGACAGATGGTCTATCAGAGGACTGAATAGGTGGGTATATGGTGCCTAAAGCCCAGATAAATTATAACTACCTCAGGAAAAACAAAGAGAGTTGCATTTCTGTTTGGTAATATAGTTACATATACAAAAATCATGTGTTGATCTGAATTTAGATATTTTAAAGAAAATATCAGTTTCATAAAATGAGAAGAGTTCAGGCTAAAATCAACTCATGGAGGTTAGAGAACCGTCTTTGATTGAATCAAGACTTGCTTCAGTAGATATAGTGTCTGTAAATTCAGCTCTTTCTGGCTTCAGTTTCAGCTCATTGTTTAAATGCATGGCTTTAACTGCTGTGGTGCTCAGAAGGAAAAACCCACCGTACTCTACCTGTGCAGCACCAAACAGCAGACAGACACAACACACCACTTTATCTCAAATGAGCAGTAAAAAAACCTACAACGTAATTTGATCATGAAGAGCATTAAATGTATTCCAAGTTTATAAACCAACACACACACACAAACACACACACACATGAGGTTGGGATGGTTTGATCTGTTATCGTCTGACTGCTCATGTTACCCCAGTGGACTATCAGCACCTCGCTTGACCTTTTCTACTTTCATTCACTTTTCTGGTTCTTTCTACTATAACACATGGTGGACACTACTTCCCTACAAAGGCAAAGTGCAGTATCTCCTCTTACTGCAATAGAGTATTTCTGTTCTACTTCTGCATTTCAGCCCAGTAACTGTCATGATTCCACCCATAGGACTCTTCATATGACCTATGTTGGCTTCATAAATTAGCTTGAAAGTTGAAAACTGAGTGAAGTCCATCTGCTGAAGATGACTGTGTGTTGGGTTGACAGCTGTGGGAAATGAATCAAGCAGACTTTAAGTTGAGATTGTTTTATCAGTCGGATCCAAGCTGATTGACCTGGTTAATAATGGTTCATTTCTCATTGGTTGTCTGGCTTTTACTTTAAAATATTATATCCAAATGTTTAAACATCCTTACAAACAGAAATGACACATTTCCCAAATGTCAAACAACATAAAGATACAACTAAGTCTATGCAGGCACCCATAGTTATGTCCTGTATGAGCTCATTTTCACAGTGATTGTGATGATTCTGTTCTACATGACGTCCCCTTGTCAGTGAGCTGTCTGCCTGTCTGTCACTTCAAATCCTAACACTTGTGCAAAGTACAAAAAACTCATCACAGCTCTGCAGAGAAACAGAGTCCCCCCCCCCACCTTCTGCATGAGCCTCACATTCTTTTAGCTCTCTCTCTCCCTGTCTCCGTATATGTCTCTCGCTCTATCCATGTCAGACTAATGTGGAGCTCTGGCCTCGTTCCAGCAGCGTCTCAGTGGAACAGCTGGTTTCAATCGGGTCCCCTTTTAGGTCCACATATACACTCACACACACTAAGAAGGAGTGGGGCGGCCTGCTTTCTTTGGCTCCTCGCTCTGTTGAAGGAGTAATTGAATCATTTGACCAAAACATTGGTGGTGCAGTGAAGCGCAAAGCTCTGGCTCTGGTCACCGCTCTGGGTCTTTCTATTAGACTTGGCTGGTGAAGCAGTGGCTCAGCCTAATGGAACAGTAATGTGCTGTGAGAATACAGCATGGAGACTGTAGCCATACCAGACTTTAACTCAGATGGATTTTGAGAGATTGAACCAGTATGTCATCATTTATTATTATATTCTAACTTCAATCTTATTTTAATCTCCAAAAAAGACCAACTGGGTGCATTTTATAAGAATCCCAACCAGTGAGCTGCCTAAACATATCCAATCTGTTAATGGAGCTCTAATTGGTAAAGAAATATAAATACTCAGACAGCAGGATGGCAACAAAACTCATTTAAAACAGAAAGACAAATATTCTTCTATACTGGCTGCATTGGGATGTGGAGCTGTCCGAACCCATTCTCATCCCATGTCTCCAGATACAGCTGCTTTTATCACAAACCCTTGTGCTTTGACCCCTTTCCTGTCTGTGACACACAAAGCCCTCCTGGTTTCAAATGTACCACAACACTCCAGGCTCCTGGGTCAAACTGGTGTGTGTTGGATGCTCATTCTGCTGCCACACACTACCAACACTGATACTCCATTCATTACATAAAATAGCAGCCATGTGATTTATGAGAAGAGCACATGAAGAATCAGCAGACCTGTATCATCATTATGAGGCATTGCTGTCTAAGCTGACACAATATTTAATATCCTTAACAGCGTTCAGACCGACTAACATCAGATCATAGAATAGTCTGAATACTGACTCTATGGGGAGACTTTATTATGTGAACAATACTGCAACACATGTTGAAGTTGGACACACCGATTCCATCCTCTTTAAAGCTCCACCAGCTCTTATTTCTGAAAATATCTTAATTGCTTTGATTGTGATTGTTTTATTTATTGTAGCTATGTATGATGATGGTTTTCAATGACTGCATTTTACCAGCCTGGTCAATAGAATTGTTCTTCATACTGTTTGAAACTGGCTTTAACTATCGATTATGTTCCTCGGTTTCTCCAACAACATCATACTCTACAAACCAAACCTTTTGCAGATGAAGTGAGACTCGTTGGAAGGGAGCTGGGAGCAGAAACTATCCAGGTGGGATTTACAGACCCAACAGGTTTGTCCTCCACACCAACTACTCACCACCACAATCAGTGAATCATACATAATGTACAAACTAACATACAGTACATTTGAGAAGACATACCAGCCATAACATACATCCAGTCATGTGACATATGTCTATATGGTATATGTCAGAATGCCATGTTAATAGATGCTGTTACATTGTCTATGCTGAGTCCTCCTCACCTCTACTGGCTGAAATATGTCTCTTACTTTGTGCTCTTTGTTCCTTTTTCCTCTTCTATCATAATTTCCCTCCACATCCTTTACAGGTCATTAGGAAGGAGATATCAATATTTTACTCCCTAGCTTTTATTTCTACATGGAAATATCAAACATATTAGGCCAATGGATGTGCCGTCCCTGGGCTACTTCCATTTGAATATTTCAGTAGGTTCATGATAGAAGCTTTCTGAATTTTAGATGCAGGTTTTCAGATTTGATTTCGCTCCTCAACCTTTCTCATTTTCCGTCTTTCCACCGCTCCACTTCCTCCGACAGATGTGACACTAATTGAGTTCTTTATTTTTCCTTTTGTTCTTTCATCTACGTCCTCCTACTCCATCTTTCCACTTACTTTGCTTCTCTCTCAGCCAGTGTTTCTCTCTGTCTTTCTACGACTGTATTTTCTGGATGGATGTGACAGTAATTGATTTTTCTTTCTTTCTTTCAGCTATCTCTCTCTCTCTCTGTCTTTCCTCTCTTCAGTCTTTGTCTTTCTTTCCACCCACTTGTTCCTCTTTTTGCCTGTAGTGAATCTGCTGATTTCCAGCAGTGGAGGAGGTAGAGAAGAGTGCACATTGAATTGCAGAATGGCTAATAATTGCACTACACTGATTGCAATTTTACATTCAGTTTTCCGGAACAATCAGATTAGAATGTGTGTGTGTGTGTGTGTGTGTGTGTGTGTGTGTGTGCGCCTGTGGGAGAATGTGTGTGCACCAGCCTGAGATAATGCAGATGTCGGCAGAAAACTGCAGATCCGCAGCAGTGATCTCATCTCTGTTATCGGTGTTAAAGGATTGTACAGCAGCTGACTTTGCATAAACAATTAGACTTTTCCCACTGCTTCAAATTTAAACAGGGACAAACTTCTCGTATTTAAATGAACCGTTTTCCTCATCCTGTTAATGTTGGAAACGTGGTGATGTGTGGGAGTTTTCAGATCATAAATGTGTTTCACAGGTGTATGGTAGCACATGGGGGATAAATCCATGTCGTAAATACATGATCACCTAAGTCAGAAGTCATCAATCATTGATGCTAAAGTGATGCTCATATAAGCAGCAGTTCAGGAGTGCAAACAGGGGTTAGACTAACATGGCTTTGTGAGACGGCAGACAGATTTTCATCAAAACTTTTCTTATTGCGTACAAACTGGAAAAAATTAACATGAACTCAACCCTTCTTCAGACTTTCTCATTTCTACATTAAGTCTCATTGTGCAGTTGCAATGATCGTCTCATATGTACACAAATGTGTTTCCATCAGAGGTACATTAAAGACGGATGTGCAAAAATGGCAGAATTTGACACCCTGGTAATGAGACCAGGTTTGCAGTGCAAACTACAGCATCACTGTGTCAAGCTAAAGCCTCTTCACATGTAGGTTAAAGTGATGGTGAGAGCTTCTGAGATATCTGGATCTGTGAACTATGTTTATGTGACAGTTTGGGTCCTTGTTTTCATCTTTTCTTACATAAAGATGTAATAAACTGTAGTTTATGTTGATCAAAACTACAAAAACAGGATCCAGGTTGGTCCATGTTTACCCAAAAGCATCAGAGAGGCTGACCGACTGGGACAGCACATGTGACACCCAGACTAGAGGCATTTCTGTGGCCTGTAGCAATTAGCATGTATTTCATACATAGCTGAGTTTTGTCTTGCTTACAAACAAAGGAGAAGATCTGTTGGATCAAATCAGAGGAAAACATCTGGAAACCATCATGCCACCAAAAGTCAAACGGCTACAAACACATGAACCACATAAATGTCAACTTGATGGAGCTGCTCCTCTGTCATCCCTACTTTTAACGTTGTAATGCTACAGATTGTTGGATATTCCCTGGAGCAGAGTGTGCAGGAGTGCAGACTTAAGTGTTCATATAAGGCTCAAAAACACTGATGCAGTTTTACACTGGAATACAGCTAAATATTCTCAAAGCAGACAGACACGAGCGTTGAGGTCTGTGACTCCACAGCTAAGATTAGAGCCTCCCAGGTTTTTTTTCTTTTTGGCTAAAGTCACCTTAATGTTCCTGGAACCATGTTGAGATGATGACAGTTAGCTGTAATAAATATAGTCGCAGTATTCATTTGAAATGCATGGGTGAAAGTTGTATGAAGTCAGTAATGATGCAGGCTCTGGCTTTAATTATCACTCCAATGTGTGTATTGAGTGAAACATCCTGGCGTACTCATGAAACGCACACTGCTGTGTGATAGAGTAAACATGGACACATCAGTGTTTAACCATCCAACCCTTGCAAGCCAATTAATTTTAACATTTACATGAATAAGTTGTATACTTGTAATAAAATGTTAATGATGGGGTTGACAAGATAAAATGTCATTTTATTCAAGTAAGATTATAAAAAACATGCATTTTTGCTTCATGAAAATCCAGCATCACTTGATCAACACGACAAAATTGGAACAAATATCTCCTGCTACATTTCCTGCTGATCTCAGAACATGACATTTGCCATATTTTCTAGATTTTAGTTTAGAGCAGTGTTTTTTTGAGTATCCGCTGTTTGGTTTCCTCTTCTTCACCTTGTCAAACGTCTCCATCTTGTCCTTCATTGTTTAGCTGTCTGCAGCACCGTTAGACAGGAACATGGATACTAGATGATTCAGACAAAAACCTTTTGCTGTTTGGTTGTATTTTGTTCATTGACGGTGTTTTTCATTGTTGCTGCCTGTAATATTTGTTAGTGCAAATCATGATTAAGATTTAGGAATTACCATGGTGACAGTAAAGAAAGCAAACTAAGTTGTTTTCTTTTTCTTTTCAGAGCTAGAAAATAGCATAACAACAGTGTTGGGGAGTCGTTAACTACATGTAGTTTAATTATGTACTTTAATTAAGCATTCTGCTCTCCTTAAAACGCCTCCGTCTGCTCCTGAGGTCTTGCCTCTCCCGGGTACTGAACCAAACTCTGTCACACTTTTCTCTTTGTCACTTCTTTTTCTAAACTGTTTAGTTTGTCAAGCCACAGTTCTTATGGAGAAGTTACGATACTGAACTTCTTTTCTTTGAGAAGTAGTGAGTAGTCCATCAGCACTTCTTTGCTTTCATGTTGGAGAGTTTCTTTCAGCCCGTTCCTTGACTTGGCTGCATGTCTCAGACGTCCATCCTTGTCTTCTTTTGGTACAATCCTCTTGCTCTCTTGTGACTTGGACTTTTTGCACATGTCCACCTGTCTCTGTCTTCCCTCCAACACCTCTCCTCCTATCTCTGTGCTTTATCCCTTCTTCCAGCAGACCTAATGTTCTGGCACACTTCTGTCAACTGGTCCACATTTTTCATCCTCTATGTTGTAACGCTACATGTCGACTTCTTATCAAATGTGTGACACTTGTTCTTCAAACATTGTTTTGCAGTCCTTGCCTTCAGACTATGGTGGAATTTTTTAAGAATCAGTAATGTTAGCTCACAAGAGCTAACATAGCCCGTACAAAGATGTACAATGGAATTTCATATTCTAGAAGAGCAATTTCTGTAGAAATTGAGGTGTGAATGCTGAAGAGCTGGCGCTATACTGCAATGCTGCCTGAAGAAGTTGAATCAGACTAATGAAGTCTGAAAAATATGAAAAAAAATACAATGAAATAATGCCTTCAGCATTCACACCAATAAGGCATCATCTCCTTATTTGCTGTAGGAAAACTCTGCAGGTACGGGTTTGATAGGGAGCGAAGCAAGCAGTCTGGAGGAGGTGAATTCGGGGCCACTTTGGAACAGCTCCTCCACCAGGTTTTCAGCGAGAGCTATGGCCAGAAAACAGTTTCCCCTGATGATCTTGAAGAGGTTACAATGGATGAATGTTTGAGGCAGAGGCAGGAAGAAGCTCTGGGTCTAGCTACCATTTATGGTGAACGCTTCAGTGAGCGCATTGCCAATGCAGTCTGGACGGTATCCCTGGACCTCTCGTTCCTCTCAGACAACGCTGCCGGGAATGGCAGTCGAGACAGGAGTCGAGGTGGTGGAGGAGCTGTTAATGTCTGCGACGTCTGCCAATTCTACCTGAAAGGGCAAAGCTGCCGGTTTGGGGACAAATGCAAGTTTAAGCACCAGCTCCCTACCAAAGGGAGATCAGGGGCTGGTTCCCCAGACTTGATGGGTCCGAGCCAGCCTGGCTTCAGCAGCTATTCTCCTCCTGCATATGAACTAGAGATACGCTTCCCCAAAGGAAACCGTTACCCATTTCAGGCACCGATGGTCGCCTTCAGCACCACTGACGAGTCCATCGCGGCTGCAGGGAGGCTCAACGTGACTGAAAGCTTGTTTGGAGAAGCGCTGGCTGCTGCAACGATCAGCGAACCTGTTGTTTACGCTCTGATTACCGTATGTGAGGATGAAACTATCATGACAGAACTGCTGGCTATCAGTCATCACAAATACAGCACACCTCTGCCTGTTCGTTTGGTTCGTCCACCCTCTCTTGCCATAGCAAATTCCAAGAGTGTGAGGAGCAGAGCTTCTGAGGAAAGCAGGAGCAGTAATCATACCACCAGCAGATGGACTGCTCCACCTAACAACCAGAGACCAGTAGACTTGAAAGAGACAGCAGAGGCAGACAAGCTGGATGAGAGGGATGAGAGAGATGAGGATGAGGCTGTTCCCATCGAGAGCGGGAGTTATGCCAGTCTGAGGAAGAGGTTGGTGAATAAATACAACCTGAAGATAGACAACCCACTGAAAGAAAACGACAAGCTGTGTCGAGAGTTTCAGAAGAAGCAGTCATCCAGGCATTTCATATCCATGTTGGAGCAGAGGAGGAAGCTGCCGGCTTGGCAAAAGAAAGCAAACATCCTCAACCTGTTAGACCAGTGCCAGGTGCTGGTGGTCAGTGGGATGACTGGATGTGGTAAGACCCCTCAGATCCCTCAGTTCATTCTGGACGCCTCATTAAATGGTCGAGCCGAGCAGGTGGCCAACATCCTCTGTACGCAGCCACGCCGCATCTCTGCCATCTCTGTGGCCCAAAGAGTGGCACAGGAGCCTGCAGAGCGTCTGGGCCACTCAGTGGGCTACCAGATCCGCCTGGAGTGTGTTAGGACGTCTGCCACCAGACTGCTGTACTGCACCACAGGCGTGTTACTGAGGAGACTGGTGGGTGAGGCGGATCTCAAAGGCGTCACACATGTCATTGTGGATGAGGTGCACGAACGGACTGAGGAGAGCGACTTCCTGCTGTTGGTGTTAAAAGACTTGATTGTGAAGAGGCCAGACCTTAAAGTCATTCTAATGATTGCCACACTTGATGTATTTTTATGGCTGTCCCACTATCCACATACCAGGGCGTACTTTTCCTGTTAACCAGTTTTTTCTTGAAGCTGCCATCGATAAAGCCAAGTATGTCATTAGAGATAACAGCCCTTACATGCGCTCAGGTGTAAAGAATCCGTCTTTCAAAGGCCGGTGAGGAACCAAAGCAGACCCAAGAGACATGTTTGACGACTTCATGTCTGTCTGTAGGAAGGACTTTGAAAAACTCCATCTTCCAGACCAGGAGCTCAGCCTGAAGGAGCTCGCCATCAGATACAAAGATACTGAGGAGTCTGTGTTGAAGACCATTGCTGCGATGGACCTGGACAAGATCAACAAGGACCTGGTGGAGAGCCTGCTGGTGTGGATTGTGACGGGAGAACACGACTACCCTCCAGGTGCAGTTCTCAAGTTCCTGCCAGGCCTGGCTGAGATAAAGATGCTCTACAATAAGCTCATGTCCAAGAATCTGTTCAAGAGCAGTCATAAATCCAGGTGTGTGGTGTACCCGCTGCACTCAAGCCTGTCAGGTGAGGAGCAGCAAGCGGTTTTCATCCGGCCCCCAAAGGGCGTCACAAAGATGATCCTCTCCACCAACATTGCTGAGACCTCGATAACCATTGACGACATGGTATATGTCATTGACTCCGGCAAGATAAAGGAGAAAAAGTACGATGCATCTAGAAGCATGGAGATCCTGGAGGATTCGTGGGTTTCTAGGGCCAACGTGCTGCAGAGGAAGGGTCGAGCGGGTCGCGTGGCCAGGGGGGTCTGCTTTCACCTCTTCACAAGCCACCACTTCCATCACCAGCTGGCTGAGCATCAGCTGCCTGAGATCAAGAGAGTGCCTCTGGGGTAGCTCTGCCTGCGGATCACTAACCTGGACTTGTTTGCAGTCGGTCTTCTCTCAGCTCATTGAGCCCCCCGATATGGTGAGCTTGGATGCGGCCAAGGAGCATCTGCGGGACCTGGGAGTCCTAACCGAGGATGAAAAGCTGATCCCGCTAGGATACCACCTGGCCTGCCTCCCTGTGGATGTGCGCATTGGGAAACTCATGCTGTTCGGTGCAATCTTTCGTTGCCTTGACCCAGCACTCACCATCGCTGCCAGTTTGGCCTTCAAATCACCGTTTGTGTCTCCGTGGGACAAGCGGGAGAAAGCCAATCAGAAGAAAAAGGCCTTTGCCTTGGACAATAGTGACCATCTAACTTTGTTGCAGGCATACAAGGGATAGTGCTGCGCTGCAAAGGATGGCAACCAGGCCAGCCTCCATTACTGCAGTTTGAACTTCCTGTCATTGCGAGGGTTACAGGAGATCGCCAGTCTGAAGAGGCAGTTTGCTGAGTTGCTGTTATTAAAGAGGGCTTCATTAAAGAGGGGCTGACGGCCAAGATTATAGAGCGTATGAGCTCTACAGGCACAGATGGTGTTCTGGAAGCTACCGGCCCGGAGGCTAACTTGAACTCTGAAAACATGCAGCTGATGTCTGCCATTCTTTGTGCTGCCCTCTATCCCAATGTGGTCCAGTTAAATGCTCCTAAGGGGAGCTTCACAATGACCATCAAAGGAGAGATAAAGATGAAGCTTATAGACAAAGTTTTCTTCCGGACCAAAAACGGCAGCGGTGTCAAGGTGCACCCCTCGTCCGTCATCTCTGGAGTTCGTTGTTACAAAAGCCCCTTCCTTGTTTACCAAGAGAAGGTGAAAACGAAGTGCGTCTTCATCAGGGACTGCAGCATGGTGTCCATCTACGCACTGGTGCTGTTTGGAGGCAGGCAGGTCAACATTGAGGTGAACAAGGGACAGTTTGTCATCTCCCTTGATGATGGGTGGATCTGTATTACTGCCGCCACTCATCATGTAGCCGAGATGCTGAAGGAGCTGCGCTGGCAGCTTGACCACCTGCTGGAGGACAAAATCAGGAACCCGAGCATGGACCTGTGCAGCTGCCCCCGCGGCTCCCGCATCATCCACATGATCGTGCACCTCATCACTACTGAGTAGTTCTGCAACACAGCGCCCTCTCTTTTCACGCAATTCGTCAACTCAAGGGGACGCATGGATGGATGGATAGGTGGATGGATAGATGGATGGATTGCTGGATAGAAAGATACTTTATTCATCCAATGTGCATGAACAACAGTGCATCCTTCATCGCCAGTTCAATTTAAATTTTGCTGCACAAATTCATTAAAATGCATTTTTTGTGTTGGATTTTTGTGCTTTCCATGAAAATAAAACATCAGAATAAAAGGCAAATATGCAGCTATTTGAGTGTATGTGTGCTTTCACTTGTTAACGGGGCAAGGACTATATGGTGCTGCAACAGCATTACGCACAGCTACATAAAGCAGTATGCTCTTTATAAATGGCATCGACACAAAGATTGCAAATAGATCTTGAGTTGTTTCAGCTTTGAAAATCTGCAATCACCTCATGCACATAGAAAAAAAATGACATTTGACAGTTTGTCCAGTGCTTTTATGGACTTGCACACTCATCTAGTACCTTAAGGAATGAATGGGGCATTTTTCGTTGAAAATCGGGAATATCTTGGAAACTATGAAAGATATGAAAAAGCTCAATAATAGCCGGAATGTCATGAATTTTCTGAATCTTTTGAACTTTGAATGAAGTTTCTACGTTGAAGTATGTTGAAGTAGTTAAGGGCTGAAAATCGTACGGAAGAATAATAAAAATAAGTATAATGAAAAATAAAGACTTTTTTTGTAGAAGAACATAGATTGTGAATGCCTTGAGCATTCACACCAATTACATTCTCATTTTACACATGCAAATCTAGCGTAAGACACTTATTACAATAACTAAAAAGACATAAAAGCAGTCGGCCAACAGAAAAGCCAAAGTCCTTAGCTTTTGTGATTCTCCTGCAGGAGCATGTAGTTGCAGTGATGTTTGCAACAAAGGACGGCTGGTCTTCCAGTCATCACAGAGATCCCAAGAGTTCCCACTGTGAACGGGAAAGTCATGGAGACGACTTCCCTGGAAGGAAGAGCAGGTTGGTTGGTCTTTTCAGGTGACATGAAAACATTTATTGATCAATGACACCCAGACACAAGGACATCTGCCACCTGTTTAACACGGAGGAAAATTAGTTAATCTATATTGTATGCCTCAGAAAGGAATGTAGTGGGTCTTCTTCAGGAGACGGGTCAGTCCAGCAGCTTTAAGAGTGTTAGGGATACTACCTGTTGTTAGTGACATATTGACTGTGGGGGGGATTGAAAAAAAGCAAGGAGGAAAGAAACAATAGACTGAGAGGAGCTGGTGTTAAGAAGACAGCTGGTTAGGCAGTGAGAGGTGTCAAGGTTAGATCTCCAGTAGGAGATGAAGAGGTGGATGTAGGACATGTGGTGTTGGTAGGTGGATGGGGGGGTGAGGAGTGTATGCCATCTATCTTCATAACAAAGTGTATAAAGTCACCTAGGAGTGAGGAGGAAGTTGTGGGAGTCGGGGGATGAAGGAGGGTAAAAAACATAGAAGAGGAAACTTTGGGGTTTGAAAAGGAAGATTGAATTTTGGTTTGAACAAAGAGAAGAGAGGTTGCAGACAGGCAGAGATACGTTTGACAGATTCCGACATGAGGAGAGAAAAGAATTTGAAGAAGTGATCAGAGACATAAAAATGGGTTACAGAGAGGTCAGCGGAGGAGCAGGTCCTGGTGAACACATGATTCAATTGGTTACCAGCATTGAGGGAAGGAGGGAGGGAGTGTGAGAGAAAGAGACAGTAAAAGAGAGACAGTAAAGGTAGTCACACCATCTCTGTCTGGGAGTGAAATATATGTCTTCACTTCATCAGCTAGTAGCAAACACAGTGTCCCATCCTGTTGGCTCATCATGTTGCCACCTTTTTACTCTACAGCTCATGGTCTAAAGTCTATGGTCTAAAGTCTATGGTCCAAAGTCTATGGTCTAAAGTCACAAGTGCATTTAGGGTGCGTCCAACATTCTTTCGCTGGTTTAACAGCACATAACCTGGCCGCAAAATAAGGTGCAAGATGGAGAAGGGTTGACTCTAGTCCCTGAATTATTCATACCAGTCCTTGGGTATCATGAATCAAACCAATCAGTGTCATCTCCATTTCCCTTTAAAGACAGGTGCTTGTAGTTGGAGTATTGCTATTTAAACACTTGTCTTCACTCAGGGACAGGTCTGCTGTCTTTGGCCAGTGGACACTCTTCCCAGTCCTCTGTCCACGAATGTGAGCAAATGGATGGATATTTGACTTAGGATGACGAGGGCTGCTGCCCATATCTGAGAGTGTCACAGGTCTAGTGACCTCATCAGGTCATAACGATGATCATTCTGATTAATAGCTGATGGTGTGCATGTGGATGAAATTATACATCATCGAAGAGGAAAATGTCCATTTCCATCCTGCAGAGATCCAGAAATAATGATTGTCTCTGCAGTCTGGACGTTCACACGAAGCACAGCAGCTTAACTTTATAATGATTTAAATCTCCTGGTACGTGACATGACCTAATGTTAATTAATGTTCTGTGTTGCTCATACAGTGAAATGGTTTGAGTAAAGCAGCCTTGCAACACTCCTTCATCTTTCTATGCTGGCCCCAACAGTGTCAGCATTGCATTTCTTGAAGCTGTTATTTAGTTTATTTCAATGCATATCTTTAAATAATCATCAGGACTCAGCCAAATAAATACTTAAAATTCATTCATTTTTTTAACTGTGTTTTATTACATACATATATTACATATCATAACCCTCAGCAGCCCAAGAACCTGGCCTCTGTCCAACACACAAAAATATAGCATGTATTTTTTTTATTGCAATGAAACGACTCTCACTCTCATTATAATATGGGCATACTACAGCCATGAAATAACACACTGGGCCTCATGCATTAAATTGTACCAGATGCACAGATTTAACCTTTAATTGAGCACGTTAATAATTTAAGAACTTTTGACATTCATCAATAATTGTGTACTTCCCATTTGTTCTTAGGTCAGAATGCTCAGGATTACATCTAAACACAGAGGGAACATGTTCCAAATGTATATATTGTAATTGTAAATGCTTTTACTTATTGAAGGTGATGATGTCACAGTACAGCAAAATTAAGCAGATGGTCAAATGGTTTGTGGGAATAAACACAGATGTAAAAAGATCACTTTAATGTAATGATCTATGCCTCTACTTAAGGTGGAACAATTGTAATGCCATCTATTTGATAAAGGATTTGATAAGTTTCATTTATTTGCAGTGATACAGCACTGGTTATGTCTTTCAATGCTTCGTGCTTTTCTCTGGCAACCTCACTGCTCACACTTTGAAAATAATATTTCTTTTATCCTGACAAAACTTTATTTAGAAAAGTTTCTGTCTCTATAGCAGAGGTTTTTTTTTCTTTTTGCTGCCCTTATGTTTCCTTTCCTTTATCTTTCTTTTATCTGAGTTTAACATTAGTGGTCAAATGTTGGTGGCTTGTTGGTTTGTGGTTTGCACACAGCACAAAGGTCTGCTACCTTTATATGGGTCTGCTTTTATGTGGGCTTATTGAGGTGTTTCCATTATGTTAATTTACATATGCCTTCAAGTTAAAATCAAACTTAATTCATCAACAGTCAGGTGTGTAAGAACAAATCTGACTGTTGGTGAACGTTTCATGAATCCTGTGTAGGATTTTCTTGGTTTCCTCTTTTGCTTAGTTCAAGAACTAATAATCAAATATAGAAGTAAAATAAGAAAACATTCAAGCCTGAGGCCCACTGATTACAACACAATACATATCAAAAAAAGAGTACATGTACGTGGTATTTCTTAGACCAACCTAAATCATTAAACACATTTTGTGGTTCTCCTTTTCAACCACAGCTTCAAGTTTTTTAAAGTTTTCATCATCTCCAGCAGCAGATGGAGTTTGCTAAGCTCCCATGGAGATGGTTAAATCATCATTATGTGACCCAAGGCAGGAAACTCCTCGACTTTTATCCACTGATGAAGACCATGATGCTGTGGCTGAAAGTTCAGCTGGGATAGGCTCCAGCCCCCCCCGCAACCCTACACAGGATAAGAGGTTACAGAAGATGGTGAATGAATAAAAAGTTAGTGGTTTTTCTGTCATGTTAAGATATTTTTATTTGACTAAAGTATATGTTGAAGTATTTAAAGTACATATAGTACAAGTACCTTATTTATAATTAAAAGAATAAGATATTTAGATGAAAAGTGAAACATCATGTGAGTAAAATAATCAAACAATATTAATGATGACCTTCTTCAGTAGTCCCCTATCCTCCATTTCCTCTCTCTTTTCTTTCTCCTTAGTTTTCTCCTCCCTTGTTCCTCCAGCCTGTTGGAGGTCAGTTCTCTCCTCGTTCTCTAGACTGAAACTCTGGACTCAAAGCAAACAGGAGGAATGGGAAGCATGTCAGCAGGACGGTGTGCTGAGACAACCTAAATATGCCTGCATGCCGGTGTGTGATTTGTCAGCCCATGGTCAAGATGTTGTCTGCACACTCTAAAATCTCTGATCAAACACAAGCTGAGACACCCGCCTCCACACACTCACACACACTCACTGATGCACACACAGATAGAGCATGAGAGTGGGATGGAGGCATGTGGAGGAGGTCAGGGTCAGTTCAGCAGCAGGAAGCCTTGCAGGGAGCACCGTGAGCAGCCAGAGAGGAGCCGAGGAACCACGAGGAGGAAAACTGAAGCCTGTGATGTTCAGTATCAGGAGTTCACATTTTGATCATGCGCACAAACTACAACTAAAGCACTCAGAGAATGTCTGTCTCCATTCTCACCACTGTCATCAGAACTGGAGCAATCTGGAAATAGCTTCCAGTCTGCAGCGATGGCTCCTGACAAATGTTCATCAATCACTTTAAAAACAACTATAATACTGTTAAACATTTATTCACAACAAATAGAATTATTTACATCGAAAACAAGTCTCCAAACAAAAAGTATGACAGTTATATCTACATACAGCATAGTAAATGTGACAGTGTAATATTTTCTGTTAACTACTGCTACATCACATTTACCAACAAAGGTAATTTTTTTGTTTGATAAAATTATATTTCTGTAAATGAAATCGATTTTAATCAATATATTGGTGGAATAAGTCATTTTTATCTGGAACATATATAAATGAGAGAAAGTTTTCATCAATAATTATATTGATTGCTTTGAACTGAACAAATTGGACAGAGTGCTATATGTTACAAAGCTTAATATATACCGGTATATATATACATATATATTTATATATACTGTATATATATATATATATATATATATATATATATACACTGTATATATATATATATATATACACTGTATATATAAAATCAAAGCAGTATCTGCTTGTTTTTTGTTTGACAACATATTTCTTCTTGCCAGGCAGAGCACTTTCACTTTTTTCAAGCTATTCTGTCCATAATCATCTTAATACGATATTACTTAGTGATAATATCTTAACAATTATTGTTGAATATTGATAATACTTATTTCGATTTTTTTTTCCTGCTTTTTAATGTTTGAAACTACAGAACATTACAGCTTTTTGATCAACACTGACAAGAACAAAACTACTCTGTCCAAGTCACAATTTCTATATCAAGCATTTTATCCTTTTCATGTCTTCATATATTAAAAACAGATCTTGTGTATAATTTGAACCAGGAACCGATCTGATAACCTTTAATAAATAGACAGGCTGTATTATATGTATATGTATTATATGTATTAAATGTATGTATATATATGTACATGTATTATATATATTACATTTAGATACTGATATATTTAGAGTGTATTACATTTAGATACTGATATGTTTAGAGTATATTATATTTAGATACTGATATATTTAGAGTGTATTACATTTAGATACTGATATGTTTAGAGTATATTATATTTAGATACTGAAATATTTAGAGTGTATTACATTTAGATACTGATATGTTTAGAGTGTATTATATTTAGATACTGATATATTTAGAGTGTATTATATTTAGATACTGATATATTTAGAGTGTATTATATTTAGATACTGATATATTTAGAGTATATTATATTTAGATACTGATATATTTAGAGTGTATTATATTTAGATACTGATATATTTAGAGTGTATTCATGTAGATTATGAGATATTTAGAGTATATTATATTTAGATACTGATATATTTACAGTTTATTACATTTAGATACTGATATATTTAGAGTATATTATATTTAGATACTGATATGTTTAGAGTGTATTCATGTAGATACTGAGATATTTAGAGTATATTATATTTAGATACTGATATGTTTAGAGTATATTATATTTAGATACTGATATATTTAGAGTATATTATATTTAGATACTGATATATTTACAGTTTATTACATTTAGATACTGATATATTTAGAGTATATTATATTTAGATACTGATATGTTTAGAGTGTATTATATTTAGATACTGATATGTTTAGAGTGTATTACATTTAGATACTGATATATTTAGAGTATATTATATTTAGATACTGATATGTTTAGAGTGTATTCATGTAGATACTGAGATATTTAGAGTGTATTATATTTAGATACTGATATGTTTAGAGTGTATTATATTTAGATACTGATATGTTTAGAGTGTATTCATGTAGATACTGAGATATTTAGAGTGTATTATATTTAGATACTGATATGTTTAGAGTGTATTATATTTAGATACTGATATGTTTAGAGTGTATTCATGTAGATACTGAGATATTTAGAGTGTATTATATTTAGATACTGATATGTTTAGAGTGTATTATATTTAGATACATTTTTGCAGTGTGAAATGCTCCATCAGATTAGCAAAATGCACAAAAACATGTCCACTTTGGCGAGAATATTATAGTAAATGGTTTTCAAAATTGAAAAGAATAAAATGAAAAATTTTGCATTTCATGTATAGAGCAACAAGTGTTGCAGAAAAAACCGGGTTCCAAAAGTTCTAAACAAACTAACTCCAAAACAGATAAAAAAGGAAACACCTTTAATCAGCCTTTGGTTCTGCTGAGCTGTGGAGGATGGAGGTATTTTCTCCTCACAGGATCCACCAGGTTGTGGCTTGTTGCTCTCTGGCTGTGGGGAAGCAGTGCTCACTGATTAGCTCTGACTGTGTTTGGGTTCAGAGGAGTGGAGCACAAATTGGAGCAGACCTCTAAAAATAGGGCGTATTATTTACCCCATCCAACATCCAGGTCTTTCTACATGCATCTCACAACAAGTCACTCATGCACAATAACAGCACACATGCAGAGATGAGGAGAGGATCCATTTCCTGTGAGAAGAGGCCTCAGGGTCCAATGTTGCTCTCTTCGTGAATCTTTCATCTTTCATGTAGAAATGTTAGCGATGGCATTAGTGTTGTATGTAAGCGAGCGTGTGTGTGTGTGTGTGTGTGTGTGTATTTAGAGCACAAGAGCACATCATGCTAATGCTTCCTCACTAATATTTTCACTATCCACAGGCTGAATCCTGTGACTCCTGACCATTATATCTGCCTATTCAGTTGCCTGGCCATGCATACTGCAGGCCTGGTGACCTTTGGCCTCTGGTTGATGCTTTGACCTCTGGCAGACGGCCTGCGTTTGGTGGTGAAAAGGGAATCTGTCATGCTCTCCTCAGCCACCGTCTGTCTCCTCCACACAGTCTCATGTTGGAGACTGACCCCCCCCCCTTACATATACATATACATATACACACACACTACGAATTGTAACAACCAATCCTATTTAGAACTACAGGAACACATAAGGAACCTTCTTCCTGTTTTCTGCCCACATCCCAGGAAACAATAGAAAAATGAACACAGAGAACTGATATTCTCTTTAACCAGGGAGAATCTGCTCTGCTTTCCTGCTCTTTTACACATTTACACTCAGTGCTGTCCAGTACAGCAAGTCTATGGGTGGAGCCATCAAAACCACTTCAGTGTTTGTTGAATGATGGGACAGTTTGCCATTGGAGAGTTTTTTATCAAAGGTCAAAGCTATTACACTCTGATCTGTCCATTTCAACAAACATATCATAAGTGCACTATTTAAATGACAATCATGCACAGTAGTATTAGAATTGAGTATAAAGTTTAAATTAGGCTTTACTGCTGCACATAAAAGTAAAAGAAGAGTTCAAGAACAGATATAATCAGCAGTAAAGTGTATATTAAAGTCCAAACTATAAAACCGAAGCTAATCATAAATGTCACCATAAAACATCCCATTTAAGGTGCCTAAATCAATACTTTCATATTATTGTTGGACTACATGATGATGTGTATTGGGAAAAATCCATAAATATGTTTATTAATTTGCCTCAGCTACAAAGTGGTGAACAGATGAGTGAAACAAGTGTCCAAGATGAAATCAATAGTAAACACATGATTCAGTTAAACCTTAGTCTCATCATTCAGTATATTTAGACATGTTAAACTCCAGATCTGTTCTGCATAAATAAACAACCTGTCATTTATCACAGACTTTGTTAATATCTAGGTTTTCCTCTTCGGGGTGTAGAAAGACTGCATTTAATCAGGGGTCATATAACATATATGTTATTAGAGTGGCAACAATAGATTTTAACAGTATGGTAACTGTCTCAGAAAATACCACGGTATGACGCTATCTCAGTATTTTTCACTATTGTTATTATTATTCATAGTAGTTATCGTATGTAAAATGACCCATAAAGGAATTAAAACATAAGTTTTTTTTTACTTGAACAAACGCTGTGTTATAGTGGGAATCATTAGGGTATTTTTTAGTGACAGTATGGTTAAAAAGTCTCTCTTGAAAATAAATGAAATAATAAAGCTGTACTTATCATGTTTGGAAAAAAACTTGGAGGGAAAAAGGAACAGGAAAATGTCATCTATTTAAAGCAGGATTTAAGAAAAGGTGGAGCTCATTGAAGAGACAAACAGGTGGAGGTCTCTGACGGAGACGAGGAAAATAATCACACATTTTATGATTGACATTTTGATGGAAACTGATTTTTTTTTTTACCTGAGCCATAAAATGTAATCCTATGAGGAAGTAATGCACATAAACATAAACCACTTGATTTCACCACTTCCAGGTCATAATGTTATGTGTATCTAAAGGATCCTACCTGTTTCTCTGTAGGTTCAGTGTCAGTAGGAGATGAACTGACTGGTTTCCATTGTTTTAGTCCCTCTAGTTGTATGAATGTTCTTTGTTGAACAGGTTTCTTTGTTAGGATTAAAGTCATGAATGGGACACAGACTGTGATCTGACGGTATCCTTGTTGGTTTTTCTGATATCCAAAGTCGTCCCACGTCACTGGTTTTAATTTCTCTTTGGTAGGATGGAGATCAGAGCTATCTCTTCTTCTCTCTGCCATTTCCTCTGCTTTCTGTGAGTCAGTGGCTCCCATTGCGCTGTCTGACAGGCAGTCCAGGAGTAGCAGAGATTCTCCGTTCATCTTTTTTTGTTAAACCGTTAATCAGCAAATGTTCATGGTATGATAACCATCACATTGTATACGGTGGTATACTGTGAACCCGGTAACGCCTGCAGCTCTACCTGGTACACTTGTTTGTAACATAACTCTGTGTAAGAGAGCTGCTCATAGTGACAAACAGCAATGTAGTGTCTTTCAGCTCATTGCTGTGGAACCTTACTGTTCTGGTTCTGTCTCTCTGCTCTCATCATGATTGTGGTTCCCAGCAGCAGCAGGCAACTGGTTTTTAGTGCCAAACAGACTTTCTTCCTGGAGACAAACCCGGAGCTGAAAGAAGAGAGAACATTTGGCTTATATTCACTTGATGGAGTCCAAATGAATGATAATGTTTCTCTGTGTCAGCTGGATGTGCTAATAGGCAACTGCTTTGCTGGATTAACACCATATGAACTTCAGAGGGTTAGAATATGCAGTTCTTGTTGTGTTGCCTCCACAGGACCAATGACTGCTATCATTCCTCAGAAAATGTTTATTTAAGAAGACTTTCAAGATTCATCATACAGACTCAGGACCAAGAGCTCATAGTGCTGGTCATGATAAATACTTCTACTTACTATGAGCACAGTGTTTTCTTGGAAACGGTTATGTTTGCATTCATTCTTATGGAATAAGAACCTCATTAAACATTTAAAAAGCTGAAGTCCTGCATTGTTGCATCAATGTTTCCTTGCTAGCAGCCTTCTTCTTGTAGATTATTTTTGAGATGATTTTTTCCTGCCTTTATTATTAGACAGTTCAGCCAAATAGGGGGCAACAAGCAGAAAAGGATGCCAGGAATCAAACTCTAGTTGCTACTAAACTAACTACTAAACTAACGGTGATGCAAACCCATTTGTGACATCAGACACTCGTGGACTCAGACATGAGACAGATTCATAGTCTTCCTAGAGGTCAAATGACCTCCTCTGGGAAGCTTTAACTACATTTCTATAGAGAGCCAGTTTATTACAGCTGTGATGTTTACTGTTCTGAACATGCAGTGCCTGGTAGGAATGAGAAAAACTCCACTACAGAAAGCAAAATGTTTTATCATTTGTAAGATCCTGTCCTGTCTTTGTGAACACAAACTGATGACTCTGGACTTTCCACTGTGCTCAGTTTAACTAGCTCAGCATCACTAAAGCCACAATTTTAGCAAGATGTTTTTATTGGCTCACATCATTCAGTTTCATCAGGAGTATTTTTTGGGGGTGGGGTTGGCTTCAAGTGAAATCTGAACATAATACCACTGTGTGTGTATTTTTGCTCTTACTGTTGTGGTTCTTAGAAATCCATCAGAGAAGGAGCCACCATCCAAACATAGACACAAATCCACCCACAGACACACTAAGTGACACATCATGGAGATGGATGGTCTGTGATTGAGAGTAGATATTGATAGAGGAGCAGAGAAGAGCAGCCATCTTCAGGTCAGCACAACAGACTAGTACTGCCATCAGATCAAAACTACCATGATTTAAGATGAATACCTGCTAAACTAATGAAATCTAAATACATGATGGTCTAAAGTCTGTGGTGCAAGTTCACTTAGGTTCAAGTTTACAAGTTCACCAACACTCCCACACCAATGGAACAGCCATTGGGAGCTATTTGGTGTTCAGTATCTTGCCCATGGACAGTTCTACATGTAGACTGCAGGGACTGGGGATTGAAATACTAACCTTCTGAAAACTGGATGATCACTCTGCCATCTAGGCAACAGACACCTGTGTGGGTAACAGGCCAAGCGATGGATTGCAGTCCGCAGAATAGAAACGATCATTCTGATTAATAGTTGATGGTATGCAGGTGGATAAAATAAAACATAATTGATGAGAAAAATATTAATTACAGTACCAGCAGCGAGGAGCAGAAACTACACTACATGGATAGGATCTATTGTGATTAATGTTCTGTGTTCTTCTACACACCCTAAAGGTCCCACACAGTCCAGGTTCATACAGTGAAACAGTCCAGGTTCATACAGTGAAACGGTCCAGGTTCATACAGTGAAACGCTCCAGGTTCATACGGTGAAACGGTCCAGGTTCATACAGTGAAACGCTCCAGGTTCATACAGTGAAACGGTCCAGGTTCATACAGTGAAACGCTCCAGGTTCATACAGTGAAACGCTCCAGGTTCATACAGTGAAACGCTCCAGGTTCATACGGTGAAACGGTCCAGGTTTATACAGTGAAACGGTCCACATTCATACGGTGAAACGGTCCAGGTTCATACAGTGAAACGGTCCAGGTTCATACGGTGAAACGGTCCAGATTCATACAGTGAAGCAGTCCAGGTTCATACAGTGAAACAGTCCAGGTTCATACAGTAAAACAGTCCAGGTTCATACAGTGAAACAGTCCAGGTTCATACAGTGAAACAGTCCAGGTTCATACAGTGAAACAGTCCAGGTTCATACAGTGAAACAGTCCAGGTTCATACAGTGAAACAGTCCAGGTTCTGAATCATACATTCAGTAGGTGGCAGGTGAAAGAAAATGTGGACGATGTCAGAACTGCTCTGTGCATCACTAGTGTGTAACAAGCATAGTCTACACACATTGTGAACCAGCCTATCAAAGCACATCTAACCATATGAATAATGAACCTTTAAATAGTAAAAAACACACGGCTTTGTCTCTAGACCAGGTTTTCACAGGTCATTGGAACAGTTGCTTTCTACTGCCTCAAGATAACAATGCCTCATTTTAAGTTCAACCTTACATATGCAAATAGAGCCCGAAATCTTAACTATGGAATTTAAGAAAATCGAATCAGACTTCACAATTCATTTCAATTCTGCCTTTCCCCAAATCCAACAGCCATCTACCAACACTGTATACTATAAAATGACATAGACAATTATGTGATGAAGAAATTACATTTGGCAAAAGGGTAGTAGGAACGTTGGATTTGGCAGCATGGATGACGTTTTAATCAAAACATCATTGGGAATGGGAGCGTTTAAACACTGCAGAGGTGGGGGAGGGAACAGAAGTGCAGACTGGAAATGCATTCTCAAAGCCAAAAGTCTCAGCAGCTGCCCAAGTAATTGAGGAGTCACTGGCACTCGTCAAGGACCAAATCAACCCCCTGCAGATGTATTATGTTAAAATTGGACTGATTTTCCATTTAAAAAACATATTTCCCCTCAGCTCCAGACAGTCAGGGATCAGCAGGAGTAAGAGGAGCTGTCTTCAGGGATCCACAGTCAACACAAGCAGGGTTTTCTTTCCTCTGAGCCAGTGGGAGACAGTGCCATGTTTCTGTGCCTGAAGATGCATTGTCAGAGAGAGTCTCTGCCTGGGTCTCCAGAGCGGAGTGCTGGCTGTGGCTCTCCAGAATTCCATGTTCCTTACATCATTCAAAACCAATATTTGAATAGCTGCAGTCCCCAAACTCTGTGGCACTCTGCTGGCTTTTTGAAAACAGAGAGAGAGAGAGGCTGCAATTTGAGCGTGTCAGAGGAGCCAGAGCTGTTCTCACTGCAGCCCTCCTTTACCTCTTTTCATCCTTTGTTCCACTCTTTCTTTCTTTTATTTCTGTGCAGGTTTTTATGTCTGGTGTGTTTGGTGTCCCTTGGGTTTAAAGTGTTTGTTTTTTTTGTGCTGAATGTGGCATAAAAAGCATGAGGTTTATAAACCTCTCTCTCTCTCTCTCTCTCTCCTCTGTGTGTTTGTGTTTGAGGTCGGGATCCAAGTCTGTGGCTGAGAACGCTCTTTCCACGATGAAAAAAGAAAGGAAGTGTGGATGGGAGAGGTATAGAGCAAGATGGAGAGATCAAGAGGGAGACAGAAAGAGCATGAAAGAGAGAGAGAAATCTGAGACCAATCAAACCATGGCCGCTCTCCCAGAATGATTCCAAACACATGCCCTGTGCCTGTCGGCTCTTTTCTGTACATGTTTCCTGTCTGAAGTCAGATCTGAGAACAGTTTGAATGTGCAAAGGCTGCCTTACACATGCATACGTGTCCTGGACTGCCCCTTTTGTCTGTTTATTCTGATTAAAAACAAAAGGTGATTGCCTCTGTGCTATCATATAACTGTTCCTGAACAGCTTCCAGTGACTTTTACAGGTAAGTAAATGCTAAAACCTAGTGTAGCTCCAGCACAGCTTTATCCTACAGTTCCTGAAGCGCCCTGATACCAGGCTGACGGGACATTTTTTTAAGCTACTTCACAGCTAATGTTTCACAGAGACTTACAAACTGAGGATGACGGTGCTGCATTTAATCATGTGTTCAACCAATCATCATATACTTATGTCACTCAAGGTTCTTTCTTTTGCAGTATCTTCTATGAAGAACTAAAACACAAGTTCATCTTTCCTCATCCTTGCAGTGACAGCAGTTCTACTATGAAAATGTTCATCTGGTCCAAAAATGACTTGTTTCTTTGTTCAGCAGTGGAAAAGAACCAAACACAGTCACTGAAGTTCTGCACTCAACTATAATTTCCTGTTTTATGTTACTTTCCACTTCTATTCCACTCCATTTCAGACATAAGTAGTGCACTGTGTATTTTTTATTTGTATTCCTTTGCAGATTATTTTTATAGTCAAATAGAACATTGGTGAGAATAAATCAGTGGACTACAATCCATTTGGGGTATGGCCAAAAGAGTCGTACCTGGTTGAAGTTCTCTCTCTCATAAGAGGTTTGTTTGTCACTAAACTTCTCTAATTGCTTCAAATAAATAAGGGATTGAGACGGAAAGAGGTCCACATAAGTCCAGTATTCTCTGTCTTGTAGCTGTTTTTGGTCAGAACAAAGTCCAGAGAGAAATGTCTACAAAAACAGAAGTCGAAAAAACAAGATGAATTTGTGTATCCATCAACCATCTTTCAACCCCTATGATTGACCTGGTGACCCTTCTAAAGGGCCCTCCATTCGTCTTCTGCCTTCATACCATACATAATCTGAGACATCTTCAGAGAGTTTACAGATACGTATGAGCCTTAAGGGGCCTGATCCACACATTGAAAACCACTGACTAAACCAGCAGAGTGTTTATAAAGTGCATACTGTTCAGAAACCACCTCCTCTAACAATACTGCTCACATGCATCATTATGATGTTATATTCAACCATATTTACAGAGGACAACTCATATCAAAAACAAAGTTCACACGTGGCTAAAACAATCCTCTAATTTTACGTCAACATATTATGAGGAATCTTTAACTTAAGTCTGATGCCTCAGTCTGAGCTACATGAGGAAAGAAGAGTGGCTACTTCTGGACACTTATTTTTAATGTTTGCCACCAGGTAATCCTCCAAAAACTGAAACCATTTTTTATGCCAGAGTGCTGTTGATGAATTGAGGTGTCACACAGCTGGAGGAGAGAAGCTGCTCTGCATTCTGGGAGCACAGCAGAGGATACGTCTGCATCGCCCCGTAGCAGCAGACCAATCATCTTTAACAAGAATACATCTCTATGTCAGCATGTCTTGATGTTGGCTCATGATTATGAAGACATGGACATCATAGGGACTGTTGATAGCTTTAGCTTTAGCTCTATAAAATGATTACTCACAAGTAACCAGATGTGTTACTGTAGCATCACAAGACAAAGTCCTCTTATCCCAGTCATTTATCTTGTGTCGCCACAGATTACCTCATTGTTTTTACTTAAGTAAAGGATTCTTTTTCCACAGATGGCTTCGTTGTAGTGTGAACACAAACCTGACCAACTGTGGTTATGTGGGATTTGATCATTAAATAGTAACCAGTCCAATCTCACAGAAATGACCTGTCATCAATAGGCCATCTAGTTGTTGTCCAAAACCTCATCAGAGTTTCTAAGAAATTCTCTTCCCAGCTTGTCCCTTACTGGTGCTTTGTCTCATCCACAAATAACATGGCATGGCACAAAGCATTTCTAACACAAGTTAAAGTGAAATGCCACTCTAGCTAAGGCTGGGCACCAAAACTAAATGATGAGGTTTAGATAATATCAGTGATGTTTGCTTCCTGAGCGAAGGCTGTGTGTGTGATCCAGCACTGTACTCTGTCCTCCAGCCATCATGGGACTTACTCACTTTTAAAAATATGTCTCATTAAGCAGCTGCACTAATTGTCTCTTATTCACATGGATGTGATGTCATTGGAGGTCCACGGATGCTCGGTGCGGTTCATCGACCCAGAGGGATGGACCAAACAAACTACTACATCTGGGAAGGAGCTCTTATTCCCCCTGGTAGTAAGAGAAGACAACACAATCTATAATGTACAGTAAAATATCTCCTGTCAGTCATGGGTATTCCTCACAGAGCTGATGCTGTAGGATAACAGACTCTAAAACAGTCAAATTAATGAATTATCTGTCAGTCCAAGTGATTTGATGAATATGAACATGGAACAGACCAGAAACAGTCCATTGTTTTCTTTGGTATGGACCAAGTGATCTGTACTAAAGGTGTGAATCTGATCTTATGCTGCTGAAGTATCAGTTAACAGTACAATATAAGAATACAACACCCCTCCCAGTACATGTGTACAAGTATCTCTAAATTAGACTCATTGTCAAAAGAGCATGTTAGTACATACAGTATATTCAGTCTCTGATGCACATTAAGATGTCCATGCACTCATTCACAAATGTGAATAATCAGCCTGTATACAGACTGAGATATATTTTCACTACTGTTGACACATCTGCAAATAAGATTACAGCAACTCTGTCCCCATGCAGAGTTCATTGTTCTGTATAATGACTGCTTTGGATTTGACACATAATTCTGAACATTTTTCTTCTTTCTCTTGAGCTCAGATCCTTAAATAAATCCACATGCTGGAAGTAAAAACAGTGCTTTTACTGTTATTTTACCAAATCCACTTAGTAAATGGAAATAACCCATTATGTGTATCATATAAAACAAGGCCATTAAGTGAACAAACATACACAGGCCAGTTCACAGCCCATATACACAGTGATGTGTAGAACGACTCTCACCTCATCTTTATCCACCTGCAGCCCACCTGAGCAAACGCCCAGCAGACACAGGGACATTTCACCGTACCTCTCAGTATGTATCAGGAGGACGGCTGCTTTACTCCCAACTATTTCACTGTGTGAACCTGGGCTGAGTGTGACATTTAGCATGTGTAGAACACAGAACATGAATAAACATTAGATCCCATAGGCCTGTCAAGAGATTTAAATCATTAATGACATTAAGCTGCTGTGTAAATGGGACAGGAGGCTGGTTTGAGGAGCTGCAGGATCGCTGCAAGTCATGAAATGAATCTTTTCCTCATTAATGAAGTATTAATTAACTCACCAGAATCCCATTGGATCATTTTTATAATCTGGCCTGATCTGAGCATCACCTCACCTTTTACATCTATTACATGTTCTATAAGCAGCAAAAGGGAGCAGGACACGCCCTGAATCAACCTCTGCCATGAACTCTGGATGTGAGCTTTACATTGAGACATGGTGTGCTTTTCATTTGTTAGTCCTTCTTCCATAATGTTGCTTTATTTAAGCAGGTAATTCGTAAGATGTTAGTTACTTTGTGTGTGTGTGTGTATTTACCATCTTGACCGTTCAAATACATGACTTACCATATTAGTATTGACATATTAGCATGTATTCTTACAGATGCAGTACATATGCATATGTTTTCAGGTACATGTTAGCCAAGGGGAGCCTCTTGCTTCTAAAAGCAGGAGGGCTGCTTCACTGTTCCAGCAGAGGGCTGAGGTATGGATTAGCACGGGGGTGGGGGGGTTCGGCTGGTGTCTGGAAAGACAGACAGGGAGGGAGAGTATAAAGGATCTCATTGTTTTGAATTCTCTCAAAGGGAGAGAGGAGAGGGGTGGGGATGGGGGAGGTATTATATTTCAAGTGATGTGGAGTGGTCCATTTTGGTCATGGGACACCAGGGGGGAGGATGTGGAGGGGGAGAAAAATAGAGAGAAACTGTGGTTTCCAAAAGTTCAGTTTCCAAAATAAATTTAAACCTCCTCCTCATTCTCCCTCCGTCCCTCACACACACACACACTCACACACACACACACACACACACACACACACACACACACACTCACTCACACACACACACTAACACGCAAACACTGACACACACACTGCCCAGCAGGCTACAAGATGTGTACAGCTTCATCATGCTTAAATCATCCTCCGTCTTCTTTGGTTTCTCTCTTGGTTTTCCCTGTGAACAACACTCAGACTCTGCATTAACAGTAATACCTGCTCTGAAGTAAATGCAGTCCAGAGGCACTGTGAGCTCAGCTGACTACACTCAGCGTATGACTGATGAGGGACTGGACTGGTGAGTGTTCACATGTGGAAAAACATTCAGAATCTGGGATCCTGGTGCAAAAGTTTTGAAAATAAAGCCAAATGTCTGTTAGGTGTTTGTTTCACTTCATCTTGAAGCAGAGACATTGTCCTGGTTTTTGAGGTGCGTCTTTGCGTCGTTAGCTTTTCTGAGCATGTTGAACCGTCTGTGGAACCTGTTGATGAGAGAAATCACTCTGATTGGTTGTTCAGCTAAAAGTGAATCAGTGCACAAGAAGAGAGGAAAAGAATGTGGTCACGAGGGCGAACACAGGAGGCTGGTCTCACAGGGAATCAATCACTGATGGATTAAAGCAATTTAAGATGAAGTGAAGCTGTCAGTGGTGAGAGAGTGGTGTGGAAATGGTTTGTATATCTGCAAGTCTTCTTGTTGAATACAGACACCTGCTGCTATGGAGACTTAAACCCTCTCACACAGGTTCACAACATACATGCTAGTTAGCTGTCGGCTGTCATCTTTGACGAGTATTCAAGCAGTTTTTGGTTTAAGACATGACTGAGGTGAGACGATACAAGTCGGTCCTTGTCAGCGCTAATGGTTTCATGACATTATGTATGGGATGTCCAGTAGCATGGAAGGTGTGTTCTTATAGCCTCTACATCTAATCGTCTCCTGAACTCTGAGCTTATCCTTTGTAGAGAAACATTCTACACTTTGTTCCTTTTGACTTTAAAGTACTTTAAAAACTCCATGGACTTTCGGAGCGTTTATATCTGCCGAGGCTACAAAACAATAATCTTCCCCTTTCCTTTTACATTTGAAGACTCACAATAAACTTGGCTTTGCATTCAACACTGTTAAAGATTATAGAAATTATAATACAAAACTATAAAACAGAAAATTAAGTTTATAAGTTCATAACTAGAATACCTCTCAATGGAGTGCATACCTCTGCCAAGGCCTTTGGTGAGCTTGCTCTCCACCCCTCCACAAAGTTTCATCCACACCTCGATCTGTCTTCACCAAACAAAAACACATGTCAAAAACCCCTTTAGTGGAGGAGATCAGTTTTTATCATGTTTCATGAGGGAGGAAACACATTGAACAAGTTTGTTGCAGCATAACAATTGACATGATGAATTTACTGGGCACCTTTAAAGTCACCTATTTCCCACAGAGCTATGGTTGTACAAATCTAATCTAGCTTTAAATATTGAATTTTAACATGCACTACAGAAATACAAGTAAGATCCCAGATAAAATGGATGACTAGAGCAGTTTTGGACTGTTGGTGCTGTTAGACTAGCTTAGACTAGCTGATTTAGCAACCACATGGCACCCAGAACAGTCCCCAAATATTGGCCCTAAATGATGACTGTGTGTGTGTGTGTGTGTGTGTGTGTGTGTCTGTGTGTGTGTGTGTGTGTGTGTGTGTGTGTGGATAATGACTCACTGGCCACACAAAGCACGTAGCCACGGGTGAACGCTCAGAATATCTCCAATGGGCCGTGACACATGTGGTTTGTATTTGTGTGTCTATATGTGGTGTTAAGAGAGCCTTGAATCATACGTTCAGCTGGTAGATACAAACAGTCTCTGTGTCACACATACACACACTAACACAAACACACACAGAGTGAGAGATTGGAGTCATGTCTGTGGTATTTGTGTGAGAATCTCATCACCAAGGTCAACCCCTCCATTCTCTCTGTGTCTCACACACACACAAACACACACACACGCACACACACACACACACACACACACACACACACACACACACACACACAAACACACACGCACACACACACACACACACGCACACACACACACACACACACACACACACACACACACACACACACACACACACACACACACACACAGAGAGTTTTAACCTCTGCTCCTCTTCACAGTGTCCTGCCTCACCATCAACCATATGTTGTTGGAATCCTGGGAAACAGAAAACGTGTTACTGAAAATATCTGATTACATTTGAACACTTAAAAGAAACTTGGATTTGCTTTTAGACCCAGTTAAAAAGTGATAAAGGAAATGCACAGTGAAATCACACCACTCAGCAAAATACATGGTTGTACTTCACTTAGGTACTTCTCTGGTGTACTACTTCCTACCTCTACTGCTCTACATCTAACAGTTAAGGTTTTACTATGTGAATATTTCACATATAAAAAGCATAATGTATTATTACAGATTCAAATAGAGCACATACCTCCACCAGGGTAGAACAATGCTGCACACATCTGTCTAACTCTCCTGACCCATGCTTCACTCCTTTCAACAAGTTCTGTGGAAATTTGTCCAGGTAGTTAATCCTGATAAGAAACCAGCCTGAAACCAGCCAACCCACTGGGACGTCTGGAGGGAGTGTACCTTTGCATAGGCTGGGGAATAAAAAAGACTGAATTTGCATCCATCTTCTCCTTTCTAAGAGCCACCTCTCTAGATTTGAGAAGAGACTGAGCAGAGATGAAAAGATCCAGAGGATGTATGTAAAGCAGTGAGCAGCTCCATTCTGACTGGAAGCAACATGACAATGCTGCTTTGGCTTTTTTATTTTAAGTCTATTCAGTCAAATAATCCTACTTAAGGCTACAAGAAAGATTGTGGTCAAGGTTAACTGAAACCAGTATTGTTTAAGTTAGACAGACAGACACTGACCCATCCATGTCTGTGAACCTCCTCCCATACTTCTGCTCCTTGTCTGTTACTGTTTGCTGATTCAGTGTAAATCTGTAAATCATTCCCCTAAAATGGGGTTTACTGTTATTCAAATCACTGATTTTTAAAAGTTAGTTTTATCACAAAATAACCTTTTGGTTTGTTTTCCTTCTACTTTGACCCGTCAACAAGTCATATTTAATATTGTTTAAGGAAATTCTCTTCTATAGCTTCTTAAAATCAATGCTTTGGAAGATTCACCTATTTCTATGTTTTATAGAGCTTTGTTTTAAGAGTTGAAGCACATTTATCTACTAAACCTTCACAGTCCTTGCAGGAATGTATTTGTTCTACTCCTTGTTTTGGTTGAGACCATTCGTATGTTTCTCCCCCGTTCTCAGAGGGAGGACATAGAGACAGAGTAAAAGCAGGAGAAGTCACGGAGCTGTGAGGCTCCATATGAGACTAATTTCCTAAATAGCGACTGAGGGTGGGGCTGTGCCCGTGTGTGTAGCTCCAGTTTGGAAGTGTGTGTGGGAGTTCGTGGCCTGTGTGTGCATCCATATGGGCATTAACGTTAACCCCCCCACACACACAAGCGCACACACCACAACTGCTCTGTTGTGACTGTTCTGGCCAGGCGGACAGCCCCCTGGAG
>CM075189.1:6630589-6760589 GCA_037577475.1 Chaunax sp. Z400
CTCTATCATGGAGTATCACTGCATGTACTGGTGTTGTGTCTCTGTGCTACATGCTACAACAACTCTCTCTACATACAAAACTGAACAGTGCATATATGGTACAACAAAAACTGTGATTTTTCACCTTCCTGCAGTGATTTTAAAATCTTCCAATTCAGTTTCTAACTGGACTTCAAGATTGAACCCACTTAGCAGTTGAATGAGACCTGGATTTTGATGACACATAACATAACTGATTAGACTATTTGATTTTCCTCATACTTCCTTGAGCGAGGAGGAGAAGAAAAAGGAGGTCAATATTGTTTTTTTTTCTGGTTTGATGTAGAGAAAGTAGGGTGATTTCCAAATAGGCTGCACATCAATATTCATCCTGCTAAGTCCCCACTTTCATCTTTTTAGACTTTCTCCCACTCACTTCCACCACTGCCAGCCCTGCTTTCTGAGGCGTTCTGTATCATGTCTGAAAACCCGGGCGGTGAGGTGGGCCACAGTGGAATACAAAGTACTTGAGCTCCCTGTGTATCCTCAAACTGTGAAGTAAAGTTACCTCCAGAAAAGGAAGAAAACTCACTTAAAAACTTTTAACTACTCTCTCCTGAACCCCCCTGATAATACAGAGGTAAGAAGACTTCTGTTACTGACTAATGTGATGAGTGATCTCCCTGAGGAAGCTGTTAGACTGTTAATGCTAATAGGGGGATACAATAATACTGGATTGTGTGTCTTACTGGCAACCTCAATAGGGAAGTGATGGATAATTTGGGAGAAAGTTAGGTGAGAGGTATTCTGCACCCTTTAATGGTTGTAGCGATGCGTCTCTCTTTTCTGTCTGTGTTGCTCCTTTCTTTCCTTCACTCTTAATTAAAGGAGGAGGCTCCCTTAATCTCAGCACACTGTGAGCTAATGACTTGCAGGAGGCTCACCTCCCACAAAGACCTCTGACAAAGAGAGGCACATTTTCCAATCAGTGGCAGCACCCAAGTGTTTTTGTCTGAAAGTGTGTCTGTGGGTGGGTGACGCTGCACACGGCTGATGAGAATGTTTGAGTTAGAGTTTAACTCCAGTCCAGTGGAGGAAGGGCTGAGGGGTCAGGGGTCACCTCTGGCCTGACAAAAGGGGCCTGATCCCCCACAAAAAGTCATGTGCCTGGGAGCGGAGGCTGGGAGGAGAAGACTTATTACCATCGGCTCTCGCCTGGCCTCTAACAATGACGGCTCAGCATCTGTACATCGCATCACACTGACACTTATCCCTCAGCGGGATAGGGACCACGACGGAGGAGCAGGGGGTTGGTGGAGGACATCTGTAGATATGTAACATGTTGTGGCGCGGAGCAGTGCCTGCTGTCAGGCATCAGCAGATTGGCTGATTTAGGCTGCCGTCCATCTGCATCTCATTCCAGCCATTCATTGAGACCAACTGGAAAGACAACAACCTTCCAGTGAATGATGAACGCTACACGTACCAGCAGATGAACAGGTGCAGAGTGCAAAGCTTTTGTATGTCTGAACCTAAACTCTTACAAAGAAATAATGTATTCAATGAAGATTTTTGAACGGAAACATGTATAATGTTTAATTGATTTAATGATTTTATAATGATTTTTTTAATGATTTAATGATGATAATAATTGATTTTGATTTAATGTTGCTTAAATCATTAGTGGAGTTGAAATAACAGAGTTTAAGGATAATTCAGTCTTTTCTTGGGTATTAGAGCTCATCCCTGACCATGGAAATAGTGGTTTAACAAAATAACTCAAGGTCTTTAAAATCCTGACTCATTTTAAATATGGGTTGTAGAGACATGAGAGACAGCTTTTTTTCACTCCAAGTTTTCATACACATGCTACAAGATTTGAAAATAATGGCATGAAACCCACCACAGGAACCTATTAAGACTATAATGTCAAAGGGAGCGATGTAGCGCCTCATGTGACTCTCAGGTCTGATCTCATGGAGAAGCAGAAGCAGAAACAAACACAATACAACATTTCTGTGTTGCATTAAGAAAGTGATAGTGGTCTAAATGTCGTTTACTCCTCCATCTTAGACCTGCTTCTGACACAATCCTGTCAAAATTGGCTGCTGTGCATCCAAACATAAAGTGTGTCTCAGTCCATGCAAATGTACCTGTCTCTGCTCCCAACAGCCAACTCCATAGATATTTGCATGTCCATTGAACAGACAGGAAAGCACTCAGAGAGATCATTAAGTCATTTA
Source organism: Chaunax sp. Z400 (assembly GCA_037577475.1). NCBI lineage: Eukaryota > Metazoa > Chordata > Actinopteri > Lophiiformes > Chaunacidae > Chaunax > Chaunax sp. Z400. The sequence goes on from CM075189.1 coordinate 6,632,812, forward strand.
ATGTAAAATAATTTACAGGTATACCTATACAGAAACCATTTGAAAGCCCTCCAAATTAAGAGATTCCTACAAGATATTAAATCCTGTCGACAACATCAATTTTCACAATATCATTCTCACCTAACAGTCCTCGGTCAGCATTTGGGCCTCTAAAAAAAGAAATGGTTGCACTCAAAAGTGTGCAAAATACGTGTATTCCATTTGTATCAGCAATTTGCACCAATGACATTGTACACACTATAGTGATGTCACCAAGATGGTGTTGCTTTACTGGGATCTGCCTCATTCCAAATTGAATGACCCTGGAAACCTACAGCTAGCATTTTAAATCATTCGTTTATTCATCAGTAGTTTATGTCATCAACAAAAAGGATTTTCCATGATGGTGGATCCAGATCTATTTAAACTATATATATATATATATACATATTTATATAAGCTACATATCTTCATGAATATCTTCATGAGACATGAAATCTATTTGAATGACTCTGATCTGTGTTATCTCAGCTGCATAGTGGTGTCATGTCTCTACCCGTTTGGTACTGTACTGACCCAAAATATACTGACCCAAAATATACTGACCCGCTCCACATCCCACATCTGGATCCAGTTGGTGGAACATCATGAGTTGTCAATGCCTGGGTTTTACCTCCACCAGGAGATTATGTGATTGGTTTGGTTTGTTTGTCTGTTTTTTTTGTTTGTTTGTCTGTTTTTTAGCAGGATTACACAAAAACTAATGGATGGATTTGCATGAAATGTTCACCAAAGATGGCCCTAGAATATCCTAGAGGTGATTACATTTTGATGATGATCAGGATTATTGTTGGGCCTTGGTGGAGGTCTGCGCTCTCTCAGCACTCTTGTTATTTCTGTTGGCTTATTATTATTATTTATTATTTTGTTTTAATTATTTTAAGTATTATTATTATTAATAATAATAACAGCATTGGATTTTTTTAAAGCCATGTCTGAATAAGTGATCCAGAATCTCAAAGTAGAGGTTTTGTTTGTGGTCTTGTTTTTATTCAAAATGGAAAAGTTTTTCCTTTGCATTTAAAAAAAGTTGTGTGTTCACATGGTTGAAAAACACTGGTATCCATGGTAGAGCATGTTGGTGGTGTGACATTTCAAAATGACACAGAATAAGATAATAGTAGAGGTTCCAACAGAGTCTGCAGCACAAACAAAACCAGACAGTCAAACATTGTGTTTTTTGTTATTTTTTGTTCTTCCATCCATGTACACAGATGTGGCTGGAACCGTAAAAGGTGTGACGTCATTGTACGATGGCGTTTTCTAAAGATTACACTCTGGAAACCGTTTTCAAAAGTTAGCATTTTAGGGTAAAACCGTCATCTAAATGACTCTATAATCTATCCCTACTTAAAGACATGTTGTGCACAAACAAACAACAACAAATGTGGGTGATCATTATAAACCGATGCCTTGGCTTGAGAAAGTGTGACATCTGGTCAACAGCAGCACATATCAAAAGATTAGAAATATTTGTCTGTTTTTTCTGACATTCAAGGCTTAATTAGTTGCATCAAGCATGATGTAATTATTTATCACTTCTTTAAATAATACTGCAAAGCAACATGAGTAAGATTTATAAGAGAATCTTTGATTCCAATGGACAGATTTGATCAGAGGCCTCTGCTTAAATGAGGTAGACCCTTGTTGAAGAGAGAGGCTACATGTTTATCAAAAATTAACTTTGCTAACAGGTCCCAAATTAAGCCTGCAGTTATTAAAACATTTTTACTTTGGCATCAAAGACCTAAAACAAAGTCCTACTGCTTCCTATGTTTGACATGAACATTTAGGGATTATATGACTATGAGCCTCCCTGAAGCTGTGTATAATGGATGTGGTGGTCCGAGCGCTGCTCCTCCCTTTAATGCACCTCTCTACTTTTACACAGCCTGTTCAAGGCGGGACTGTTGTGTCTTTATTGCACCTCACTGTTCTGTACAAACACTACAAAGGCGTAATGGGGGTCGGTCTTTTTGGCCTGCGGTGGAGGTGGTAAAAGCACTGAATCAACATCTATATTAACGAATGAGTGAGGCAGTAGGATGGAGGTGTGGCGTTTTGTTGTGTGCTATCCTCAACTAGAGGATCTCAAAGTTAGGTGGACTGAAAATGGCTTCAAATTCATTGAGACAAGATCAACCGCTGGGTAACGCTGAATTATGGTTTTAACAATATTGTAGTTGCTCGACACAAATATAAAATGTTAGACACTAGATGCTGACGCCGCTGTGTCGTACGTCACACCGGGATGTCGGTATGCTGTTTCAAATCAGAATGTTTTGTTCAGTGTAAACAAATAAAAGAAGAAGAAGTCATTAGAAGAACCTTGGTTTTGGCGATCTCTTTTGAAAACACCATGGTATAGAAGGAAAAGGCAAGTGAGTGAGGATGAGTAGATTAAAAATGAAAGCGCTAGACACGGGTGGGGGCCGTCCTTTAGACAAGACCGATGAATGAGGTGTTGTGACTGATGACTGGTTCTTTCTCATGGAAATCAACGGTGGCAGAGTAATTAGAAAGCTCTTTCATTAGCTTAAACAGCCAGGAAAAAAGCAGCTCCTGGTGCTCTGCTGCCTGTTTTTCCAGCCTGCCCTACCAGAGAATCCCTCTTGGGAGCACTGGATTTGTTTGAACCTTAAGTTTTCATTAACAAACCCACTGGGATGAATGAGGAAGACGAGGAGCAGAGGGGAGAAGTGAGGAGAAAGACAGCGCTCAAATCAGATCATTAGGGTGTTTTCTCTAAGTTATTTTTATCCAGCAAAAGCCTCTGATTCAAATTAATAGTCAATTAGCCCAACTATTAACATGCAAGCCAGAACTCACTGCTGTACAGAGAAGAAAAGGCTCATGGGAAAAATGTTCCTCAGTCTTCTGACATTTCAACTTTTCCTAATGCAAATCATCTGCCTCTCCATCCCCACCCCCACTTTCCTGTCTGTTTTAAATGTATGTGTTGAGTTGCTCATGAATGATTCAGGGAGGAGTATGGCGCTAAGTGTTTGTGGCTTTTAATGCGGATGGGTGGCTGCTTTTAATGTGTCCCTCCTCATCAGCACACAGGTACTGGCCCTTGGTGTAGTGCTGGGTCTGGTGAGCATTTCAGCAATGAAACAAACACACACAGACACACTGCAGACCCATGTTACTGTGCCCTGCAGCTGCCTGTATACTTCCCTCAGTAGCTGGGAGTGTGTGTGTGGAGAACATGAGTTCAGTAGATGCCAGGAGACACTTTAGTTGTCAGAAAATCTTGTTTACTTTTCATTTTTGCACCAGGCCACAGCCCCACTCTGGGGCTTCTCATCGCTGCCATATACTACTAACTCGTACTGCTGCTCTTTGTGCTTTTCCCCTGTCTGTTTCTCTTAACGACTCAAACCAGCAGGCGGATTTAAGGGATTGAATCACCTCGTTCTAGGAAGAACCAACAAATATACACTTAGAGTTGTTTCTACAAGCCTAGCTCTGTCATGTTTTAGGGGGAAAATGCACCACATAAGACTCACTGATGGTGTTTTATTGAAAAGATTATGAGAATTTCCTTCACAATCCTGTCTCTGCTGGAGGTCAAACAAAGCCGAGGATCATGCTGGGGTCATTAGCTAGTTCAGCACTGAAGCCTTCTGGATGAGGCCCTTCCAGTTTTGGCCTCAGTCCCAACCTGGAATGTGTTTAGATAAAGCACATGGGCTCTGAGAGTCATTAGGCCTGGTCTGGTTATAGTCCGTGTAATAAGTGCTCCCCTTAGTACCCCCGTCCCCTCAGGCCACCATGATGAACACAACTGCTGTTTTCACTTTCTGGACATGTTAATTAAGTCCATAAAATAAGATCCTGCAGTGATAACTAATAGCACTGGTTTGCCTGCAATAGCTGCATTTATGAAACCCATAAAGAGAATGCTGTGTGAGGAACTGTAGCAGGCAATTATTAACAAAGCTCTGTGGTGTAACCAATTACTGACTTGGAATTTTTTCCCCTGCAAAGCTGGTAAGGTAATAATGGAGAACAATTCTGATGACTTGCCTCCACTTTACAGTTGGTCTTATGTCTAATTGCAATAAAACAGCACTTAAAAATCATTTAGAGGGAAATATTCTTATTATTATATCAGCTTATTTGTTCTGTTGTAATAAATTTGATGCTTGCTAATTACATTTGTTTATAATCCATTTATAGTTTAATAACCAGTTTGCTGGAATTGCCCCTGCAATGCAAGGGTGATGAAATATCAACAGTGAGGAGGAATTGCACACAAAAGGGCAACATAGTGAAGACATTTTAGACTAAAGATCCTGCAGTTTCAGGCAAGTCCAAAATCCAAATCACAACAGAGGGAGAACGTCTAGCCTGCTGTGAAAGCCGATCCAGGGATCTATAAGAGTTTCCATGCAAATATCCCTAGAATTAAGAACACGTGGCGCGTTGGCCCGAGATTCTACCCCCACTGCAAAAAGGAAAAGAAAAAGAGCGAAGTTAAGGCCAGTGTCTGCCTCACATCTGCCAAGACAAACAGGAGAAGCAGTGGGGGCTAGTGCACGGCTGTGGCCCGTAAATCTTCAGTCTAATGAATGAGCACTCCTGAAAATATGTCACCCATTGGCCGTGCACGTGGTAAACATTCAACTCCAGCCACACAAGAGGCCTTTGTTTATCCTCCTCTCCCCTCCGACACTCAGACACTCTGTACTCGCTGCTGTTCTTCTTCTATTGTCCTGCTAGCATGCGTCACGTTTGATAACAGCTAATGAGTTGACAGTCTCCCAGGCTGTTAACAAACTATGATTTTAGTGACCCATGTGAGGAGGAGCAATCTTAATTATTTGTATAGTTTTGACACATGATTGACACCAAAGCAAAGATTTCTTGTTGAGTCGGCACTTTGCTACTTTGAGTGCGGTAGATGAGCAGAGAGAACTGGTTTTAAATGCAGCCAAAATTAGACAAAAAGCAGATGGTTCTCTTAGCATCTGGCAGATAGGACCACCCTTTTGATGATATAGGTAAAAAAGAGGGATGGGGTAGGATGAATAAAGGTGGACTGCTACAAAAAGCTTCCATTTGAAGGTTCAGACGATATAACACTGTGACAACTGGCCAGACGCTAACCTCCACATCCTGAGATATGAAAAGAGGGCGTAGACCACGGCCCATTGTGCAGCTTCAAAAACAAAGTGATCAGGTATCAAGGCAGCATATGCCAGACGTGTGTCCGTCAGAGAGGAGGGGATTGGCTCTGTCACAATATGACTGCAGGGAAGGAGCCATACTGTAACAGTGCCTGTGATCATCCAAACAGGCCCGCGCTGCTTGCACATGAAACCTAAGACTACCGCAAGTCTTTTGATGCGAGCCACAAAGGTCAATTAGCTTTTGTGGCAGAGAAAACCTGTGGGCAGAGTCCTGCAGAGGGATATCTCTCTTGTGTTTGTCAGCACTGCCCTAATTTACAGGATAGTGACGATGACAACTTGCAGAGAGGATTGACAAGATCTCCTGATTTTTTGAAGCTCATTAATATTTCATGCATTTTGAAACAAGTTTTTTTTTAATTTTATTATAATTATTATTTTTTTTTAAATCTTAAACTTAAGAACTAAGACTTCAAATGCATTAAATTTTTTTTTCCAGGCCACTTCATCCCTCCACAGGTCTTTTTACACTGTGTGATGCCTTTGTGAGAGCTGCTCGTCAAAGCAAAACAGGGCATCTGAAAGCTTCTTTTCAAAGCTCAGAGAAAGTCAACAAGGTAAATAGTCGTGGCGCACGGCACATACCTAACAAAACAAATGCCTTGTGTGTAGCTCAAAAACCCCATTACCAAGTCAAGTAGCTCTTTCAATAGCTCCAAATGTGAATGAAGTCCTGGAGGGGGGCAGTTGACAAGCACCCCAGGTAGAACCATGTGCTTTATGTATGGGCCGGCAATCTCAGCAAAGACAATCAGAGCTGGCAAGACGAGACCAAACAAGACAAAAAAAAACAGGTTTTTCAGCATGAGAACAGGTCAGCATGAACAATCCCACATTAGATAGAAACAAAGCAACAACACTACACACTAGCTTTGTTTACATGGACCTCTTTATTCTGATTAAAATCGGTTTAAAAGCTCAATCAGAATGAAAATGCTCCATATAAACGCCTCATTAAAATAAAAACGCCCAAACCAAATGAAATGTCATTGTGTTGCAGAGGGGTAGCATAAACCTTTAGTTAAACCGATCAGAAGAACAACCGTTCCATGTAAACGGTGGAACAGAATATCTACTGGTAGAGTTCTGTCTGATCAGAGTCGGGATGTATTTACAAGATGGAGGCCTGAAAGCAGAAGTAGACAACAGCAGAGAGTTTCTTTTCTTGTGCTGCCGTCTCTCTTTCATTGCTTCCAGTAGGAGTAAGTCTACGTTATTATCATGCTGCAACTTTATTAAAAGAACCACAATAACAGCAACAATTACACCGATCACATGATCCACATCCATCTTCTGGTAAAACGTGTGAAACATACGTCACTTCTATCACTTCTGCACGTTACACAGCTGTTCTGATTAAATGTGGTGGACAATGTAAACACCAGATCATATTAGATCACAACTCATGTAAACACCAGATCATATTAGATCACAACTCATATAAACACCAGATCATAATAGATCACAACTCATGTAAACACCAGATCATAATAGATCACAACTCATGTAAACACCAGATCTATTAGATCATAACTCATGTAAACACCAGATCATAATAGATCACAACTCATGTAAACATCAGATCATATTAGATCACAACTCATGTAAACACCAGATCATAATAGATCACAACTCATGTAAACACCAGATCTATTAGATCACAACTCATGTAAACATCAGATCTATTAGATCACAACTCATGTAAACACCAGATCATATTAGATCACAACTCATGTAAACACCAGATGATATTAGATCACAACTCATGTAAACACCAGATCGTATTAGATCACATCTCATGTAAACACCAGATCATATTAGATCACAACTCATGTAAACACCAGATCATATTAGATCACAACTCATGTAGATCATATTAGATCACAACTCATGTAAACACCAGATGATATTAGATCACAACTCATGTAAACACCAGATGATATTAGATCACAACTCATGTAAAACACCAGATCATATTAGATCACAACTCATGTAAAACACCAGATCATATTAGATCACAACTCATGTAAACACCAGATCATATTAGATCACAACTCATGTAAAACACCAGATCATATTAGATCACAACTCATGTAAACACCAGATCTATTAGATCACAACTCATGTAAACACCAGATCTATTAGATCACAACTCATGTAAAACACCAGATCATATTAGATCACAACTCATGTAAACACCAGATCATATTAGATCACAACTCATGTAAACACCAGATGATATTAGATCACAACTCATGTAAACACCAGATCGTATTAGATCACATCTCATGTAAACACCAGATCGTATTAGATCATAACTCATGTAAACACCAGATCATATTAGATCACAACTCATGTAAACACCAGATCTATTAGATCACAACTCATGTAAACACCAGATCATATTAGATCACAACTCATGTAAACACCAGATCATATTAGATCACAACTCATGTAAACACCAGATCATATTAGATCACAACTCATGTAAACACCAGATCTATTAGATCACAACTCATGTAAACACCAGATTATATTAGATCACAACTCATGTAAACACCAGATGATATTAGATCACAACTCATGTAAACACCAGATCATATTAGATCACAACTCATGTAAACACCAGATGATATTAGATCACAACTCATGTAAACACCAGATCATATTAGATCACAACTCATGTAAACACCAGATCATATTAGATCACAACTCATGTAAACACCAGATCTATTAGATCACAACTCATGTAAACACCAGATTATATTAGATCACAACTCATGTAAACACCAGATCATATTAGATCACAACTCAGGTACTTTTCTGCAGGTCGTTTTCTATTTTGGGATGGTACCTCCTCAGGGTAGATGGGCTCTGCCGTGGCGTAGTCTTCAACGTAACACACATCTCTTGTCCACCTCAGCTGTTTAAGACAGGACCTCCTCAATATAGTGGCTGCAATCCAAAAAAGTTACAGTCGCTAAAGTAGCTTTGCTGTTTGATTTGTGCTGTGCAGGATATTCCGTGGCCAGGCATTGACCAATCAGTGGTCTGTAACATTTCACATGACCTTTTAGCACCTGCTCGGCTCGCTTGGAACTTTAACGGAGGTGGTACTAAAAAAGTACCCTAATGGAAATGTAAAAAAGGCAAGGCGAGTCGAGTTGAGTCTAGTCTAGCCGATACTACACAGTGGAAATGGGGCTTTACTGAAAGGCCAGGAGAGCTGCTGCTTCCTTCAGCTGCTGAAGGAAAAACATGGGTATGGGAGTTCAGGCACCTACATTTAGCAAATTTAATTTGATCAGTAAAAAAGTAAAAGTACAGAGATTTGACCCAAACCCACTTAGGTTCCATTTAGGTCTGTGTGTCCAGATGTCTAATATCCAGATTGATCTAAGCTGCCAGCTTAAGTAATTCTAAAGTAATGACTTTATGGGACTGGCATGGTGCTCAGGGGAATCATCCTGCTAAAACATTAGAGACAAACATAAACTGTCTGAAATGGCATGTGCTGTAGGGTTTAGATTTGTCTTCATGAAAACTGAGTACAGAAGAACTGACCCATTTCAACAGAAGAGTCTTTGTGTTGTTGTTGTTCCTGTGGATACCTGCAAATGTACACAACATGATATCATGCTGACTTAGCTTCAGCTCAGCTACAATGAAAATTGAATCTAAGGCACTGCCACCAGACTGTGACATTTCTCTAATCAGAGTGAAACTGCCTAAACCAAACTTTAATAATTACCCATAGAGAACTCCAACTAAACAAATATTCATATTTGCAGTCTGCATGTTTGCAGTTCTGTCACCACAGTCTCCTGTGTGTTTTTCTTCCTTTCACTCTCAAAGCCTCACAAAGAACCACTTTACCTCAGAGAGGGAACAGCATTTTACAAATGTAAGAAATATTTATCTGCTGTAGAAGTGTAAAATGCAGGGAGAGGATATAGCAAAAATAAAAGAAACCTGAAAAATGTAATCCCCAAATAGGATTAACAACAAATATTGAACAAAGACAACAGTGAGTGTCGAATGTTGCATTGCTTCATTTTCTTTCTGAGAGTGAAATATAAGTAAATATAAATCTCATGCAATAGTATTAATTCAGAAGCAGATCTAATTTTTTAGCTTAGCATAAAAACAGCAAGGAAGGGGAAAAAGCTAGCCTTGTCTTGCCCAAAGTTAAAACATACAAGTACCAACACTTCAAATGCTCAGTAATACGTATGTTTATTATTTATTCTGCTCACAGACAGTGGAAAAATGACATAACATGCTGAAACTACTTCTTTATGTACAACAGCCAAAACATCCATTGAAAGTATTCCATCTTCAAAGTGAGGTTGCCAGCTTTGGTAACATTGTACCTGTGCAGAGATCAATACAGAAATTAAATCATCAACCATATTCGGCAAAGCATTCACAGAGTTACTGGGTTGACTGATCAACTGTTGTTTGCCAAGAAGTGTCAGAATGTCACTCAAAGGATGATTTTTTGATATTTCTGTTGTTAAGGATTTCAGAAAAATGTTGAAATACACCTTAAAATGTTATTTTGAACTATTTTAAAAGTAGACTAGTGTAATTGATGTTTCTCTTGTATAGTGACACTGGGTTACCCATGTCCATAACAGGTTTGATAGAGGTTATGATCTATCCACATCAGAACAAATGATGTTTTTCCAGTACTGAGGACATCTGTGTCCTTGGACACAAACATTCTAGTTCTCTCACAAAGGGTCAGAATATTAGGAAATGGCATTCCTTTATCCTTGTGAAAGTGTGCTAGTAATTACTAATTATTTATCATTTATTGTGATTTTATTATTTTCATTAATATTGCTAGCATTATTATCAATAGTGAGGCAGTTTTGTATGGGCAGCTGTGGCTCAGAAGGCAGAGAGGTCATCCACTTATTGGAAGGTCAGTGATTTACTGTAAATATACAGTAATTTACTGACAAAACTGAGACCAGTGAATTGAATACCACAATAAACTGTATACTTATTTAAAGTAATATACTATGATTCAGGACAATACTCCTGTACACAACATGAACATCATAAATTAATTGTTTTCCCAGTTTGCTATGGAAGAACTTGACAGGGCTGCACACAGGTCTGACCTGTACCTCATCCAGCACCTTCACCACCTTCATCACCTTTCAGATGAACTGGAACACCAACTATAGGCTAGAACTCATCAGCCAATATCAGTTTTGGACCTCCCTAAGCTCCAGGGGCTGAGGGGGAGTAAATCCTTGCAGCCAGTTTCCAACAAGTGGATCATGAAGTGTAAAGTTTTGGGTGGGTGCAACATTTGAGTGTCCTGTGTCACTGCGTTGTAGGGGTCCTCCAAGGATGGGATCATGCTTTAACTCTGTGCCACCATTGGTCATGCTCTATATTTTCTAAACAACAGCTTTAATTCTGACTAGTCCCATTTTATATTGTTACAAAGAACACTTCAGCTGGATATGCATCACAGTTAAATGTATGATGGGTTAAGTCTGGCCAGGCTGGAGGGTGGAGGAGAAGATCCTGACTCCTCAGCCTTTGAGCCCAAATCCCTTCCGTCTCGCACGAGCTAACAGCATGCTAATGAGATGGTGGCAGATGCTCGCGTGCCTTTACAATCCTCCTGACCCCCCGACACACGCTGAGACACCCCCTCTGCCTGATGACGGCAGAGACATGCTGAATTTCTAGACTACTTAATTAATTTCTAGCTATTGATTTAAACTAAACCTTTATTGACTTTTATAGCATTGCTGTTAAACCTATCGTTGTTCTTTTTTCTCTTATTACCAATTATCCACTGCTGTCTTGTTACTTCATATTGCTTTAACTCCCTCCTGATATGATATCTGGAATCAGACAGTCAGACATAGGAAGGAAAATTAAGTGAGCATATATATATATATATATATATATATATATATATATATATATATATATATATATATATATATGTCATTTATATTTTACAACATATATATATGTTGTAAAAAAAAGTGGCACTAAACACACTGCCTCTCCTCCACCCCTATACCTCTGGTGTGTGGCTGATTGTCCAGGGAGGGAGGATGGTTTGGGAGGGGCGCCTCATGCCGCCCTCTCTCCACCTGCTAGGCAGCCTTTGTCATCAGGATCTCCTGCTTCATTTCAATGACAAAGTTTTCTGAGACCCTCACCCTGTAACCCCCCGACACTCCCCTCCAAACTCCTTTCAGTAATTTTATGGTCCCCAAGGGCAGAATCTCTGCATGCACCCATCACCCACTCAGCCACCCTTCCTCCCACTGCCCAAATGAGTGACCTGGGATGGAGCAGCAGCCTTCCTGCCTTTTCTCCAAAAAGAATAAAAGTTAAACATGATTTTTTTGCCTGTTATATTTGATACCCCCATCTTTTTTTTTTTTACTGTTGATGGTATTGGGGACCAGTTCTGTATACATGATAGTCTCTTTTTTTTCATATCATGTTGAAATATCAGGAGGTCCTACAGCTCACCATTTTTGTAATATTATCATGCATCATACAAAGCGATTCTACAACTGAACCTATGTTGAAGTTCATGATTGGAGTCTAAAGCCCTGCCGTACCAAATTAAGTGGGGCTAGAGGTACATCAATCCTAAAAACATACAATATGACAATATGCACCACAGAGTCATAGTCATCACACAGCGTGGGTTACATGGAGTCTGTTCATAACGTCTTTTTGAATTTTTCTTTTTTCTTTTTTGTTGTAGTTTATATGTTTGTATCTGTTTTGTTTTTGCTAAATTGATTAAACCTGAGCAGCGACATTTGAAATGTAATTGCAGCATCATCCACTTCATCCTCAGTTCTTTATGATCATCATGAGTTGGAGGAAAGTTTCTTATTAATCTGAATTTTGTCTTACATTCAGTTTTCTTGCATTTTGACAGTGACACTTGATTACCTTAGCATTAGACCTCACAGTATCACGCAGTACAGTCCATTGGTGCATCTATGCAGCTCGGCTATGTTGTACTACATATGCAGGGGCAACAACCCATAGCTAATGTTGTTTTATGTTACTACTCTTTCATCTGTGCTTTATTACATTATAGACATGACAGGGTAACGTGTCTGCCATACTTAGAGAGCTGTCACTGTGTGGTGGTTCTTAATGTGGAATCAGACTTTGTACTGCTTACAAGAGATAAATGGTGCAATGTGCATAGTTTTAGTTCAGTAAAGCAACATTTGATTCTTAGAGTTTGATCATGTTGCATTGAAAAATGCTCCAAATTAATTTGGAAGTTCAATGTTTGATTACAAATATGCTGGGATCATTATTATAGGATCATTGGACAGTGCACCATCTTTGCTGATGCTCTGATATCCCATTTAATGGATAATTTTGATGAATAAATAGCCAGAGGCATTCAGGTATTAGTCATCTCTCCAGTTTATCTCTTGAAAATTGGCCTGTATCACTTGAAGCAGGGCCTTAGATGGGATTTTAGATACACAGGAGATGGGGGGTTCGAGATCCATGTTTGACCAAATATCACGTTTTTGACTTACTAACCTTCCTCAGTGGCATGACTGAAATTATGTAACATGCTTATTTTAACCCCAAAAAATGATCTTTTTCTGATCTCAACCAAGTAGCATTGGTGCCTAAACATAACCAAACTGAAACCGTTCACGGCTTCAACAGTCCAGTAAATGTTTCTCTAACCAGATGATGTTTATTTATTGATAACTTGACCACAGAGGCCTGCACAGTCTAAGAGAGGTAACTGGATCATTAATGTAGGTTAAAACATTCAGGGCCACTGAACCATCTTCATCTGAGGAGTTCGAAATGAGAACGTTTGACTTGACTTGTATTTTCTGTCTTTTTTTCCAACATGAAGGTTCTAATGTTGTTCCAAAGCATTATCAACTATTATTTTATTGTTGTTAGCCGAAGAGTAATCAAGTGACAATACTGGTGCTGTCTAGTGACAGAATGTATCTCTAAATCTGGTGGTTTTGAAAATGATTGTAGAATGTAAAGAAGATGAATTCAGTATCCTCTATGGCTGTGGCACTGACTGGAGATTAGCTCTTGGAGCAGGGACTCAACACTGATGTGAAGTTAGAGACATGGAAGATGTCACAGCCCACGACCACCAGATACTGAAACATGTGTCAGACACACGGCTGGAACTGGCATTTATTGTGCATTCAGAGAGCCATACTTAATATATCAGCAGTAGTATCCTAAACTCCAGTTAGATGATTAAACATTATTGGTCATCAGAGTATAAAAGTCAGTCACAAACTGTAGCTATTTTAAGAATAACTCCTTTCATGGAATCACCACAAGTGATGGTAAACTAACAATACTGACTGTCTGCAGTCCTTTATGAAATCATAAAATGAGCATCTTTAAACTGTGGTCTGGATGGACTCTTTGCCCTTGTTAAGTCACTCAGCTGTGTGTGTATGTGTGAGCTGATGTCCATGTGTTTGCTCAGAGACAGATGGCAGCGCAGAGAGCCTGTTCCCACGGGTCACACATAGGAATTTAAAATGCAGATAAAATCCATCACAGAGAAACATCCTCTCAAAGATGCCGGCCCCAGATAATATGCTCTATTGAAACCAATCAGTGTGCTAGTTATCAGATGTGTCTCGCACTCCAAATGAAAATATTGAGAATACATTATGTGCAGCGTGACTCATTACTTTACCAATGATTTGGGGAAAATGGAATCTTGGGAACCTTCAAAATGGGCTTCTGCTGGCTTATTTGAGTGTGTGACACACTGATGAGGATGTACTATTGAAAAGTTAGCTGTGATGTGAACTTTTAAGAGAGGAGAATGGATTAATACATGCCATAAAAAGACCTATCAGCATCTCTGATCTATTGGTCATTTTCTGCTTTACTGAGAGCAGCTATATCTGAACATCTCATCTGAACAAAGGCAATCCAAAGAGCACAGACTCCCTCTCATTAGCACTGAATCTCATGCAAGATTGGTTTAGAGGAGTTTCTCCACAACAAAATGAGGAGGACATTAGATTATTTGATTTGGGCTAATTCTCACTTGGTGTTACTTGGCTTGGGGGCGACAGGATCTGAATGATGTTAATTGTAGGTTTGGGTTGTCTGAGGCCCGGGCCAGATGGCCAAGTGCTCCTCTCATAAAGCTCTGCTTGCCCAGTTGTTTGTTCTCTGAGCGACACTTTGAGTTCGCAAGATGGTAATTTGGTCAGATTAGGAGTTGTAGGCTTCCAAAAAACATTATTATGCATCACGAAGAGAAGGAGGAGAAGGAGGAGGCGGTTTGCACAAAATACACACATGTGGGTCAGTTGGGATGATGACAAAGCACCACAAAGCATGACAGTTCTGAATCTAGAATTAATAAAATAATAATAATAATGATTTTATCACTGACCAAATTATCTTTTCGGAGCCATTTGCTGAGATAATGTAACCAATTTAAGCAGTTTTTGTTGTAGAAATGTGACCAAAGGCCAAATTGAAAAAAAGCAAGATTTATTTATGTTATTTATTTTAAAATATTATTTTAAATAACATCAGTATTGCACGCAAATTAGTGCAATGTTATGGTCATTATTGTGTAAACTGAGAGATGTTTGAGTCTCTTAGCTTTTGGTCATGACAGAAACAGGTTCATAATTTAAAGGGTAAAGGCTTCAGGCAGACTAGTAGATTGGTATTTAGTGGCATGCGTATCAACCGATGGAGAGGTGGTTGTGCGTAATTTCGCCTCTATCAGGTGATATAATGAGTTGGCTGAGTTAGCTTTAGTTATCAGACTGAAACAATGGTGAGATGATATTATAAGAATCTTTTATCTAATTTTGATTTTAAAATGTGACCCGGGTCATTTCACACCCGCTCATGGGCATGTTTCCTTCCTCCTGGAATTATTCTGAGGAAGAATTTTACGCACTCCTGACAAAAGACCAGAGTTGGCACACGTTGTGAACTGCAACCATAACAATGTAAGTCTGCCGCGGGTCAGTGTGTGGTTGTGTTAAACGTGGCTGAGCCCAGAATAAGTCCTCCTCTGGCCCATTGTTGTGGCACACTTTTAATTCTGGGGTGTCCTCTGTGATGCTCGGGGTGGTGGTGGGGGGGCGAGACGGGGCTACTATCAATACTCCCTCCTGTGCTACTAGAGGGAGGCCATTCTGATGATTTAGGAGGGGGGAGGGGGGGTGTTTTTGTGTGGAAAAGATACGCAGTTTGGGTGCGGGGCAGGCAGAGAGAGGCTGGAGGAGAGACAGAGTCGAGCGCACGGAGCAGAGCGCGCGCGCCCAAACACACATTGACTTCCGGCCTTCCTCTCTCTCTCTCTCTTGCTCTCTCACTTACTCTCATGCACAGACTGGGAGAAAGCTGCGCCTTTTCTTCTCCCAGACATTCACTCTCACTCCATCCCAGGCGCACACGCTCATTAGGCGACGGGCATATGTCGGTATATGCAACAGATTTGTTGACCAGGAGAGCGCGGAGATTTGTTTGTGAGTGATATGCTTGTCTAAATAAGTTAAGTTGACTTATATCTATTTATCCATTTATTTATTTTTTGATTTTTGAATCTGCTTTGCGGACTTCTTTGCGGACGGTGAGCAGCAGCTGGAGGATTTAACATGCCAGACGTCTGAGAAGATATTCATTCTTTCCCCTCCCCGGTTTTTCTCCCCTCCTGGAAGTGTGGCACAGAAGTTGGAGGCAAAAATGGTCCAAACCAAAGGAAATCTATACTCTTCGGCACTCATCACACTACTGGTTGTGGTCGCGCTTACGCACAGCGCCACTGGTAAGACTTTGAAATACAAAGTTTACGAGGAGCAGAAAGTGGGCACTGTTATTGCACGTCTAAAGGAGGATGTATCAGGGGTTTTATCCAAACTACCGAGTTCCCTGACCTTTCGGTTCCGCGCTATGCAACGGGGGAGTACGTCGCTCCTGTCTGTTCGGGAAGAGGACGGCGAGATCAGCATTGGCACCAAAATCGACCGCGAGAAGCTTTGTGAGAAAAACCTGAACTGCTCGATTGAATTTGACGTAGTCACCCTCCCCACGGAGTACCTGCAGCTTTTTCATGTGGAGGTGGAAGTACTGGACATAAACGATAACTCTCCGCACTTCTCCCGCGCCATCGTTCCCATTGAGATCTCCGAGAGCGCATCTGTGGGGACGCGCATCCCGCTGGATGGCGCAGTGGATGCGGACGTCGGGGAGAACTCCCTGCACACGTACTCCCTGACACCCAATAATTTCTTTAAGATTGACATCAGGACCAGGACAGACGGAGCCAAGTACGCAGAGCTGGTGGTAATGAGGGAGTTAGACAGGGAGGTACAGTCCAGCTACCAGCTGCAACTCACAGCCTCGGATAATGGTGTACCCCCAAAGTCTGGCGCCACTTTGCTCAAGATCAGCATCTCTGATTCAAATGACAACAGCCCAGCTTTTGAGGAGCAGGCTTATATCATCAACCTGCTGGAAAACTCCCCCCTTGGGACTCTGATAATTGATTTAAATGCCACAGATCCAGATGAGGGCACTAATGGAAAAATAGCGTACTCTTTCAGTAGCCATGTCTCGCCAAAGATCTTGGAAACATTTAAGATAAATCCAGAAAACGGCCACATTACTCTTATTAAAAAAGTGGACTATGAAGCCACTGCGTCCTATGAGCTGGATGTTCAGGCTCAGGACTTAGGCCCTAATTCTATCCCTGGACTTTGCAAGATAGTGGTGAAAGTGGTGGACGTGAACGACAACAAACCGGAGATAAACATCAACCTGATGACACCTGGCAAAGAGGAGGTGGCCTACATCTCAGAGGGTGCCCCTGTGGACACCTTCATAGCTCTGGTGCGTGTTGACGACAGCGATGCTGGGCTCAACGGCGAGGTGGTGTGTCGGCTGCATGGCCACGGCCACTTCAGACTCCAGAGGACCTACGAGAAGAACTACATGATCCTCACCAACGTGTCGCTGGACAGGGAGAAGAGGTCAGAATACAGTCTGACTGTGATAGCGGAGGACAGGGGCTCCCCCAGCCTCTCCACCATCAAACACTTCACCGTTCAGGTGCTGGATGAAAATGACAATCCTCCAAGTTTTGAGAAGAGCCGCTACGAGGTCTTTAAATCAGAGAACAATTCTCCTGGAGCATACCTAATGACTGTGGTGGCCTCAGATCCAGATCTTGGCACCAATGGCCAAGTTACCTACAACATCATAGAGGCTCTGATTCAGGGGAGTCCCATCTCCACTTACGTCACCATTGACCCATCTAATGGGGCCATTTATGCCCTACGCAGCTTTGACCATGAAGATGTGAGCCGGATCACCTTCACCATTCAGGCACGTGACGGGGGAAACCCTGTACTATCAACTAACACCACCGTCCTGCTCACTGTTCTGGATGAAAATGACAACTCTCCCATCATCCACTCCCCCTCTCTGCGGAATCACACCGCTGAGCTGCCGGTGTGGAAGTATGCATCGCCGGGTCAACTGGTCACTGCGCTGAAAGTCACAGACCGTGACGCTGGTGCCAATGGAGAACTCAGCTGCAGCATTGTCGGTGGGAATGAAGATGGACTGTTTGTGATGGATGCTCGCCGCTGTGAGCTCAGAACTAACGTCAGTCTGGAGCAGGCTCCACGGGATGTAATGGAGATCAGGGTGGAAGTGCAGGACAGGGGCAGCAGTCGGCTGTCCACTGGGGCCCTCCTCAGGCTTTCTCTGCAGGAGACTATGGACATTCTTCCTCCTCTCTATCCCACCGGCTCCAGCCAGGCTCCACTGGATCTCTCCCTCATCATCATCATCTCTCTGGGTGCCGTTTGCGCTCTGCTGCTTATTGTTATGGTGATGTTCGCCACTGCCCGCTGCAGCCGTGAGAAGAAGGACCCCAGACACAACTACAACTGTAGAGTGGCGGAGAACAGCTACCAGAACCATCCAAAGAAGCCCGCTAGGCAGATCCACAAGGCCGACATCACCCTGGTACCGACTGTCAATGGGACCCTGCCGATCCGTGGCCACTCACACTCCCCCTCAGCCTCACCTACACCTGAGAGGGGAACCCTGGGGAGCAGGCAGAGCCACCACAGCCGGCAGTCTCTCAACAGCTTAGTAACCATCTCCTCCAATCATGTAGCAGAGAACTTTGCCCTGGAGCTAGCCCACGCTACCCCCCCAGTAGAGGTAAGACGAGTTCATGCTTTTAGTCGATTTTCTTCAAACCAAGATGCTGTTTGTGCTAAGAATAATGTAAACAAAAAGATAAACCCTGTGCAACATTTTGGTTCGAATTCACATTGATCTACAATTCACATTTTTTAGTCATGTCAGTTTTATTGATTTTATTTGTTGTGAATTGATGCATTGCTCCCATATTCTGTTACCTGCAGCCCTTCGTTTCCTGTTTTTGTTGACCATCACATTCAGGACCAAGTCACAAAGTCATGCTACCCCCAACACCCACCCCTTCCCGGCAATTCCCCTCACCCAACATTGTCTTGTGGCCTTGCTTGTTTGACTCCATTCATTCTCCCCTCTTCATTTTTTCCTTTTATTTTTGTCTTTTTCTTTCTTTTTTGTCTTTTCTTTTGTTTCCCTTGGGATTGTAGCAAGTCTCACAGCTTCTGTCCATGCTCCATCAGGGCCAGTACCAGCCACGACCCAGCTTCAGAGGCAACAAATACACCAGGAGTTACAGGTAATGCAGTATGTGTAAAGCATTTCATGGAAGAAGTAAGGTCCAAATCAGGGCATATGCTTTTGTAATCCTCAATAATATCACAGTAAAAGATTTACATATGATTTTGTCTGTTGTCAGCAATTTCACATAGTCTGTTATATCCAGTAGCTTTTTGGTTTAGAGTCAAACTGTATGCTCAATAACTTTGCATTTGCATAATTTTATGTAAAACCTCTGCAGAGAACGCTCAGTCTCTGTATGCACCTCATTATCCATCAGTAGTATGGCTTTCCCCTAACAGTTTGATCATTGTATTGGTTTTGATTAGCCAGATTTCTAAGAGGAATGTATCAAATCTGTGTGTCCGTGCAGATATGCCCTGAATGAGATGGATAAGTTCAGCCTGAAGGACAGCGGCCGTGGAGACAGTGAAGCTGGGGACAGTGACTATGAGCCTGGCCGGGAGTCACCCATGGATAGGCTCCTTGGTGAGGGCTTTACTGAGATATATGCCCCTGATGGCCAACACAGAACGCATGCAGGTACACCCCTGGCCCCCATCCACCACACCCCATCACCCTTTCTTCATATTCAGCCACCTCCCTGCTCCCGTTTCCTGAATATCTACTCACGAATTTAAACTGCAGTTTTTGCTTTTATTATTTCATTCATTTTTTACATATGGTTTTTAAAAATAATTATTTCATTAAAATCCATATCCGACGCTGTCGAACAGTAAACAAATATTAAAGGGCTGACAATTAATTTGATTAATGATGTATTTGCCAAATACACTGTCAAACAGTCAACTAATTGATAATAATTTATGAATGCAAACAAATTGTGAAAAATCCAAAGGTGAATAATCTGCGATATAAGTTTGAACCCACAGACATTCACTTTAGTGTAATAGAATAATAATGGAAGGAAAGCTCGACACTGGACTGGCAGGAACCAGCAGATTTGGGTATTTATACTTGAATTATTGAAGACTAATTTTCTGTCGTATTTGTCCTCTTTTCTGACCTATTGAGCAATCATGTAAAAGGTTTACAATGACCAATATGTATAGCTTATTCCATCTATGTCGCAACATAAGTCATCAACTCTGGTCAAATGCCGGTCCTCATTGTTCCTTTTGCATCTTTAAATATGGCTTAACTGGGCTAAATGAGAGTTTCTCAACCTTGGCAGCAACCCCACCTGGAGGTCACCTGGTGGCCACATACAATATTCCTGAGAGGCTTCAATTATTTTTTAATAAAGGATTATTAGATCAGTAGTTCTGGATATATCAAGTATATTTTCAGATTCTGTTTTTAATGTAATTCTCACATGCTATATATAACAATGACAGTTATTGGCTGAGGCATTCATTCCTCCTACCCTACTGGCCCTGAGTTCTTCACTTTCCTGAGCAATTCAATCCATAAATGATGATGTCCTCATTCTGTGCATTCTAAGGTTAAAGCCAATAAGATATATATTATTCCAAATGTTTCCAAAATGTTTACACCCAGGGCAATCCATTTATTCCACCTTTGAGGAAGAAGGAAGTCGTCCTCGTCCAGGACTCTCTGACTCCCATCATCTCACACTACAGTCTTTTGTTTTGTTTTTATTGAGAGACCCCTAGTGGCAGAATTTACATGCTGTGCATTTATAACATGACCCTATCTTCATTCCTCTCTGAAATGACTAGGGGCTCCCTCCATACTACTGACACAGTGACATGTCTATTATTGGATTCATGAAAATGTTGTGACCCATAAACAGAGACCTTGTTTTAGGACATAGTGAACACCATGTCCCACTGCATTCCACATCTGCTGCCTGTTTCAGCATGCTTTCTCTGTTCTGCATGTTTGTTGTCCTTGGAGATGTTTTCATCATATCTTACGTAGTTTGATGACTGTTACTAATTCTGTGAGATACAGTATGTCATCATTCAGCTCCACTGATCCCCGTGACACCCATTCCTTCTCCCTACTGTCACTGCATGGATTCCCCCTCCTGTTTGCAACTGTTGACAAGGAAGAACCTTTGAATACAATGATTGACATTACTGACGTGGAAATGTTCAACCCTCCGAGCATCAAATATCTACTACGTTTCACAGATGCGTTGAGTTGGAAACACTGGGTCACATGCTCTGAACCTCCTCTTCCTCTCAGCCTGTCTCAGCTGATGTCACACAGGTTGCTAGCTGCTACAGCTTCCTTTATCACAGCAGCCCTCTCCTCCCAGAACTCCCACTTCTTTCCAGCCAGCTTCCCACACAGCCATCACTTGATTTGAGCTACATCCCAATTAAAGTCGCCCCAGACGGGCAGACAGTCTCATCACTAACACCTCCCGCCTCTCTCCCACCCTCCCTTCATGGCTCTGTGGAGAAGCTCTGCTCGTTAGTCCCTCTCCTTTTTCCCACCTTCAAGCCTTCACTTAAAGCCATCCAAACTGAAGCCCTAGTGCTCCTCTGATGAAAAGCAGCCATTTAATTGACATGTGATGAACAGTTGCTATGGAGTCAGCACTGAGTTGTGCTCATGATTAAACCCTGAAGAGCATAATTACATCTCAAAGCTCACCTTTCTCCCTCTATGTGGTCACCCCGCCTCCCGCCCCCGTGTCCACTGCAGCATGGATGATTTCGAGCAGCATTTAGTCAGTGCCTTGTCATTATGGATGAAATGGTAGGCCTCCCTGCTCAGGGGATGATGAGATAGGAACTCTTTGTTTTAGCCCATCGAGATGCAGATAATTTCATACAGTATGCTACCATGGAATGTGCTTGAAACGCTGAAAAAAAACATGGAGATCATTAAAACAGCAGCTCCTTATTCCCCCTTTCTTAACTTTTTTAGAAATAAATGTATTTATCTTCTGTCTAAAAGAGAGAAGATCAACACCACTCATGTCTGTGTGTTAGCTACAGAGTCATGATGTGGTTAGTGTAATTTAGCAACACTGGAGCCAGTAACCCTCCAAAGCGAAATAATGAATATGATGTGCAGGTGTATCTCCTTTTTTAATTCATACATAAAAAGCAGCGTTAAAGCAGTCTGTGGAAGTTTCTCTTCCTGAGTGAATAACAGCCGCTGCAGTGATGTCCTTGAGTCTTGACTGTCAGACTGGAGATGCTTTGAACAGCTAAAATGTTGTTTGTCGAGAATGAGTAGCTCCCCTTAAAATCTCAGATTGTTCTCTTTACATTTGATCTTGTCACATATTAAACAAATGAGGTATAATAGTTTATTTCATCTTGATTCCAGTCTGACACTGATTATAATAAAAACACTCTCACTGTTGAGCCTGACCACATTCTCTTTGCATGAGGACCAGTAGTGTGGAGGTTGATTCTTCTTTCCCCTATAAATTAGTTAAATTCACTTCTATAGAGAGGAGTACAGTATTAAAATGGTTCATTCAAATTCTTGTGTGGCACTAGGGGAGCTTTGGCAGCCATGGGAACATTACCCATACCGGTGTCAGTGTGGGAGGGGTAGGGCTGGTGTTTCTGAGCTTACATTCATATTAGGAACTAAATGTCAGAATATCTCAGCCTCTGCTGCTTCGATCTTTAGCATTCTTCTTCTCATCTTTCTCCCACAGACACTAAAACCTTATGAATCTGCCATCCTAAATCACTGGAATGTCCCTTTAAGTATGTAGTCCTGGATCTCACTGCCAGCTCTCGTTGTCTTTGTCTCTGCTCAGTGGATATCAGCTCCCCCCTCTCTCTCTTCTTCTTATCAGGGACAGAGGTTCTGGAGAAAACAAACACATTATGGGCTGCGAGCCATGCAGTCCAGAGTCCTGAAAAACCTCAATCTATTTCTCAGTAAATTATCAGTCTGCTGAATTTATTGAACATTATAGTCAGTCAGTTAATGTTTGCCTGACATGTTCATTTAAAAATTGTCTTTAAATTATTCATGTTACATTTTTTATTTTCACCCTTTCATCAGCAGTGCATCCAGTCTGTCACTGCCCCTGCACTGTTTTTTTCATCCCAAATGCACTTTTCATCTGCTCTAAGATGTATTATAAATGTTCCTTTCATGTTAATGAGGGGATAATGAAGTCCCTCAATAGTACGACTGAGGAGTTCCATACTCTTTTAATGAAGGCTTTAAATTGGCATATTTGATTTGTCTAATTTATTCCTCAGAGATTTTCTATTTGAAGATTTAATATTGAAAAGAGCGACTTGAAAGGGGAAAATGCAGGGCTTTTAAACGAGTTATTTTGAATGGGTAATAGGCATTGATCAGCCATGCTGAATGTCTCTCCATTGTAAATACATTAGAAGGTAGTGTAGCAGGCAGCACTCCTGCAGAGACCCTTTCAGACTAATTAAGGTGGATTTCCACTGTGTTTCCTGAGAAAGTGCAGCAAAGACACCTGAAGAGAGGCAGACAAATATTAGATCGACGGAAAGAGACTCAAGAATCCTCCTTCCATCTCTGCCTTTGTGATCAAATATCTGGCTTTTATGTTAAAATATGAAATATATGTACATGCATAAAATAATGTGACCTCTTTTAGTATTACCAGCAAAATGCATCCAATCTAAACACTAGAGCAACAAAAGAATTGTCTCAGTTTATAGAATATAATCCTTCAATCTGCATTTTGTACCAGACAGTGACATTTATTGACACTTATCGATTGGGTCGCTCCTTTTTAGGTCTCTTTTAAGTTGAAGCAATGTCTCCTTGTGACATATTTTCCCATTCTTTCTTTCCCATTCATATACTTTTGTACACTGACATTTAAACATGCACCTGGCCTGTATAGATTCTACAATGTTTATACATGGTTTAACATTTTCTGAACCAACCTCAGTACAGTGTAATACCCTGTTAATATAGTGTGAATACAGCTGGAACAATTAGGCAATTAACCAATCAGTTGATCAACAGAAAATAAGTTGGTTTTGGTTACCAGTACCTGAAATGGGCTGCTACTTACTGGTTCTGAATACATGCACTTCAGTTTTTTGTCCACATGGGAACCCTTACTTTTTATTAAAGCGGTGCTGAAACTATCGTTGGAGGAGTAAACCTAAGCAACTTCTGGTGTTTTTACTTTTGAATGACTAAATGATTCATTTACAGAAAAAAAACTAAATGATGAAAACAATCGTTAGCTGCAGCCCAAAGTGTAAATGTGTTTATGTTGTTCCTGGACACATGCAATGGACTTTGGCTGACTTTAATCAAAAATCTGATCCAAGAATAAGACTGGAATAATATATTCAATAATATTCAATAATATTCAATGTTCATATTCATGTTCAATTAGCTTTTAGAACTTGACAGGTTAAATGCTTAAGTAGTAATGCAGGAGCATCTTGTCGATTGATTTAAAAAAGAGGTTTAATGCTGAGCTCTAATTGTGTCTGACCTCAGTGGCTGTGACTGGTTTCTTATGAGTGTGTCTGTCTTTCTTTGCAGCTATGAGACTGTGCACAGAGGAGTGTCGTGTCCTGGGTCATTCAGACCAGTGCTGGATGCCACCCCTGGTCTCCCCGGCCTCATCCTCCTCCGACTACCGCAGCAACCTCTACATCCCCGGGGAAGAATCCCGCCAAGCCATAGACCTCTCCCAGGAAAAGACCCCACAGCCCTGCACTGACACTGGTCCCACCCGTAACCAGAGCTTCTCCACATTTGGAAAGGACCTGAGTGGTGAAGATGGTGGAGAGGAGGAAGGGGGAGAGGATGGAGAGGGAGTAGCCAGAGATGAAGACCTGTGTGGGACCACGTCGTTGCTGTCTGAGATGAGCAGTGTGTTCCAGCGGTTGCTACCTCAGGGTTTGGACTCCTACATGCAGGTCAATGAAAACCAGAAGGGGACTAGCCTGAGCGGGGTGGGTGTCCCCATAACTGGATCATTAGATCGGAGGAGGGGCCATCTCCCTGGTAAGTCCAACCCCTCTGCTCACCAGCAGGGTGTGGCTGCCTGGGCCGCCAACACCCACTTCCAGAACCCAGGAAGCAGCATCGGCCCATCTGGCCACCACCAGGGTGGCAGCTACCACACCCTGAAACCCAGCACCAAGCTCAGCTCCCAGAGTAACACCCACAAGGGCTCACAGGTGCCCAAAAACAGCCCCCAGAACAGTGGCCACTCCCCCAAACCCCACAGCAGCCCCCTGCTCACAGCGCTGGTCAGCCCCACTCTGGTGCAGCCTTCCCCAGTCCCTGTCCCAGTGCCAATTCCACTCCCTGGGCCCTCCTCCAAGTGGCTGCCAGCCATGGAGGAGATCCCGGAGAACTACGAGGAGGATGATTTTGATTCGGTGCTGAGCCACCTGCAGGGCAAACGCAGCGACAGCCGGCATGAGCTGGTGGACGCCAGTGAGCTGGTGGCTGAGATCAACAAACTTTTACAGGATGTCAGGCAGAGCTAAGGTTCCTGTCTGTTGTCCCCTTTATTTATTCACCACTCACTGACTGCTTCCTTTCATTTAAATTAAAGTAAGGAACTGTGGGTGGAAAAAAGGACAGAAAAAAAACCTGAAAAAGAAGTAAAAATAAGACCTGCAATTGTCATAAAAGTTGCAATTCTAATGTAATAATTGTGTTTTGTGAATGCTAAATATCCAAAAAAAATGTTTGTAATTGCTGGTTTAGTACACAATGTACACTATGTGACCGTATTTATCTTTGTATTTTAAAAATACATTTGTATGCTTATATTTATAAAAAAAAAGTGTATATAAACTTAATCAAAAGTCTATTTTTATATTTCAAATGCATGTTGAGTACAAAAACATTGAATCAAGACTTTGACATGCGATTGACTTTCTAAATATTTAAATTGTGTTTTGTATTGTGATTCTTTTTTTTAATTTGCCGCTATGATATGTATACATGAATATATTAATGAATTAATGGACATTTGTTTTTGTGGATTATTGTTGGGAAGTGGACAGTACACAAATAAAAATGACACAAATATTATTCAAATGTCTGTGGTTTATTTTCAAGTTTTGTTTCTTAACATACTTTGTGAGAGTGAATATATGTGTATCAATAAAAAACACGTAAATGTTTTTATACTGCAAAACCACAACAAAATTGATATCATGTAACTTTCCAAACTAGAACACAACATACTTAATGTTGTTTTATGTTTTTAACTTACCATACGGTACAAGTAAATCTCACATCAGGCTGTCAGTCTGCTTCTAGTTAAAGAGGTTCTTCATGGTTTTCTCATCAGGAATCAAACCTAATATGAATCAACAGCATGTGTTTACTGAAACAACCAAATACAAAGCACTCAGAGCAAATACCTTTAATCCTACATGTGTTCTCAAGCCCCAGCCTAGAATATAGGAATTTTCTGGAATATTAATTTTACTGTATTCAAAATTTTACTGCTGGAAACAAGATGTCTTCTACTTTAGTGCAAAGTGAACTGGCTCCCTGTAAAATCCAGAATAGAATTTAAAATCCTTCTCCTCACGTACAAAGCCCTTAATGGTCAGGCACCAACATACCTTCAGGAGCTCGTAGTTCCCTACTACCCATCTAGAACATTACGCTCTCTGGATGCAGGGTTACTTGTGATCCCTAGAGTCTCCAAAAGTAGAACGGGAGCCAGAGCCTTCAGTTATCAGGCTCCTCTCCTGTAGAACCATCTTCCAGTCTGGGTCCAGGAGGCAGACACCCTCTCTACATTTAAGAGGAGGCTCAAAACTTTCCCTTTTGATAAAGCTTAGAATTAAGGCTGGCTTAGGCTAGTCTTTAGCTATGCTGCTATAGGCCTAGACTGCTGGGGGACTTCCCATGATGCACTGAGCTCCTCTCTCTTCTTCCTCAGACACTCATTTCTCATTAATTCATGTTACTAACTTGACTTCTTCTCTGGAGTCTTTGTGTTTTCTCATCCTGCAGGTCACCGTGGATCAATCTACTGCTGGGACCATGGAGATACCCTCTGACATAATCATCATCATCATCATCATCATTACCATTACTATAAAAAAATTGATCCACTTCTTTATCATAGGCCCTGTAATAGTAATGTTTACTAAAAACCACTGTGATATCTATCAAAAATTCATAAAGGTGGAAAAATTGTGAGATCTATGAAAACACTGTGGATGAGCAGTGTAGCTTAAAATCATCACTAGTCCTCAGCAAATCTGGGCTCTTGTAAATTTGGGTCAGTGTTTGCAGTTTCTACGAAGCAACCTTTGAAGCATTTTCCCCAAACATTAAACGACTTTTTACAACCAGGATTGTTGTCACAGCCAAGAAAAACACAACAAGGCTCAGCCTTCTGTCAGCATCTCAGAGGCACTAGAATTCTCTAAACAAAGACTTGGAAGTGAGCTGGCTGCTGGAGAATTGTGCTGTGGAAGCAGATGGAAATAGCTGCTGAGAAGAGACACAGGAGGGGACTGATGGAGAGCCCCTCCCCCCGTCTAATGCCTCAACGACTAGATAATGAGTGACATCTAGAGGTTCACATGAGCACTGTAGACCAGTGAGTCCAGCACCCAGCTCCCACCACCACATAAGACTGTTAATACTAGCAGCTCCAGCCCTGACAAGGAACCAGGGAGGAGTGACAGCAGACAACCAGAGAGAGCCCCCTGCAGGAGAAATCATCACCCTGCAGCCACGAGGCAGGGAGAAAAATGTCACCAGGGAGAGCAGGCACACACTCAACAGAACAGAATAGAATGGAATAGAACATAATAGAACATAATAGAACATAATAGAATAGAATAGAAGAGGAGAGAACAGAACAGAACAGAACAGAGCAGAATAGAACAGAACAGAATAGAACAGAACAGAACAGAGCAGAATAGAACAGAACAGAACAGAGCAGAATAGAATAGAACATAATATAAAAGAATAGAATAGAACAGAATAGAATAGAACAGAATAGAATAGAACATAATGTAAAAGAATAGAATAGAACAGAATAGAATAGAACATAATAGAATATAATAGAAATGAATAGAATAGAATAGAACAGAATAGAATAGAATAGAATAGAATAGAACAGAATAGAATAGAATAGAATAGAATAGAATCCCTCCAGACGAACAAATTTGCCTTTGTCTCAGTAACAATGACAATAAAGCGAGTATAAAAATCATAAACATGACTATACGTGTGGTAAAGTTGATTAAAATATTGAAATCTACTAGAATATGTGAATTCTTTTCTTTCTGTCTGTTATGTGTTATGTTTTGTTGTTTTGATTAGACACACACTCACTTAACAACAAAACCTTTTTCTTTTCATTTCTTTTCTTTTCTTTTTACAATGTTTCCTTGTTTTCACCTCTTGTTGTTTTGAAAGTTGTCACTTAGATGGAGTTTACAGACTTTTATTAGCCTCAGTTCCAGTGGACCCAAACGCCTCCGATGTAATGTCACTGTGTCGGGGGTGTATTAAATGAAAATGTGTTCTTTTGCATGTTCTTCACAGAAAAAGAGCTGAGGCCAAAGAGTCCCAGGTATTTTTTTCTTTTAGTAAGTTTCTAAAAATGCACACAAGGGTTTCCTGATCACAAATAGTCTCTGACAGTCTTTATTTGTTTATTTCCAGTTACTGTTATCAGCTTGAATGAAATGATCACACATTAAAATGGTATGGGACCTGTGCTATGAAGAATGTGTCCCTTTGTTGTGTCAACAGCAGGGGCTGAATGCCAAAAATATATTAACATAAATAGAAAATAATGAAATAATCAGGTGTGTATATGTGGTCAGAATAAATGATGTGCAGCATGTAAAAAGACAATGTTTAAAAATGTATTACAACAAGAAGAGCTTTTATGTACCACCACTGTGAACATTGTGTTAACTAATTAATTTAGGTGTGAATCAAACGGTACAGGACAGTAAAGAGGTTTCTGCAACTCCTCCATTCTTGTGGTTTATAGTTTGTGTGGAAGACAAAGTTGGTTTCACTCTGCACAGATGGAGCTGCTGTCAGTGTTGGGGTTTACATCGGGGTCATTCCTAAATATTGTGTCGATTGGTAGCGATCCGGGATTCATCCATTCATATTTTGTGTCCCGCCCACATCCTTGAAAACTGCAGTAAGTCAGCTGATCACATGGTCCTGTACCGTGAGACATTTACTCACTCCACTGTAAAGTTACTAAGCTTTTATTTACAGAGAGGAGGAGCAAAAAGAACAGAACAATAAAAGAAGATATGTGGTGAGAACAGCATTGAAGTTTCACTATATTAGATGGTTTGTATGGAGGCAGGAGACTGTTGGAAATATAGAGGTCATTACCTGCCATTCAAATTCAAGTGGTTACGTGATGACAGTGACCTAAAACATGTCTGCTTCATGTAAAGATGAGCACCAAGAAACATCTTCAGCTGCTCCTTTGAGAACCTGACCAAACATGTTTGTACATCTGGTTGACTCCTGCAGTCAGAGCTGTATTCACCTTCAACAGCTTTAATACCTAATTAACCTTTTTGAACTGATGAGAAAATTATAAATTCATCAAACTGTGTCCTTATGTCATACCAGATACTCACTAATTCAAAACAGAACAGTTATTAAAATAAAGAAAAGACAGTGAGATAAAACAAAATAGTTAAAAGTAGGAAAACAAATTATTAAAATAAAATAAAAGTCAGTGAAATAAATGATGTTATAATAATAATAAAATATGACAACAAAGAATTAAGAATAAAGACAATAAATGACGAGGCCCCACAAGCAAAAGTCCCCTAAAGAAATGTTATACAATAAATACTGATTACATGTTGTTTGGATTGATGGGGTGCATATATCAATAATAGTGTGATAATCATGACATTGTTTAGGCTCTTGAAAGGCAACAAATGTTATTTATTTTTATTTTTATTTTATAAAGTATATTTATTGATGTTTTGTTTTAACACTCAATAGAAACAAAATGAAAAAGCAACAAAAACAGTACAGAAACAAAATAAAGCAAAACATCTCGGCTCATACACACACCTTCACATTCACAGAGGCGAGGAACTCAGTGTTTACACAATGTGTACATAGATTTAACAAATAGTTATGAGGCAGGCTTCACTCAAATCTATACGACACAAACCCTCTTGCAAAGATGGCAGAGAAATCTAAACCCATATATAATATAAAAGGCTCCCACATCTTGTGAAATGCACTCTCTTTATGTAATGACACATATTCAAGTATGATGTTATGCCAGCATGTTTTAGTTGGAACTTTGTCCGTTATCCAGAAGAATACATTTTGTTGCACAGAATGTAAGCATTTTGTCGAGTTTCCCTTTATGTTTATCGGTAATGAAGGCGTTTGATATCCTGAGTAACACACCAAGTGGGTCACATTCTGTAGTAATAGATAAAATCTTATCAATTTTCCACCCTATAACATACCAAAAAGGCTGTATTTTCCTGCAAGACCACAGGCAATAAGTGAGACTGCCTGTTTCTGTTTTGCATTTGAGACATAGTGGTGAAGAATCAATATTAAACTTATGACGATGGGAGGGGGATACATGGGCTCTATGTAGGATCTGAAGTTGAATTGATTTCACTCTGTTACAGACACTCAGGGTTTTTGCACTCTTCCAGGCATCGTTCCAATCATCATCCATAATCTTTACATTAAGTTCTCTTTCCCATATCTCCTTTAGATGAGAAGTGTTTGTGGTGTCATACCCTTTGAGCATACTATAGAAAGAGCTCATAGAGTTGCCCAGCTGAGGTCTGAAAAGCAACTTCTCAGAGCTAGAGATATGTTGGTTGTCCAGGACTGTAGTGTCCCTCTTAACATAATCTCTCACCTTTAAATAACAGTAAAAGTCCTGTTTTGGAATATTATATTTTCCAATGAGTTGACTAAAAGACATCAAAGTGGACCCTCCAGCAAGTCACACAGATTTGAGATCCCTTTAGTTTCCCAAGCCCGGAAACCCTTATCCGCTATTCCAGGTGAGAAATCAGAGTTATCACATGTTGGAGTAAAGACAGAGGTGATTTTGGATCTGCCCTCTAACCTTCCAATAATCCACCATGCTTTAATGGTGGATACTGTAATTGGGTTATTACAGACCAGTTTCACAGATTTAAGGTTTTTCATTAATAATACGTTTTTTAAGGGATATTTAGACATAGAACTTTCTATGTCAAACCAAAAACATGAATGCTTATTTACCCAATCATCTATAATACGTAAGTGGGCACTAAGCTGATACTTTTGAATATCAGGGAATATCAAAATTCATGTTATACATTTGGTCAAAAATTGGTGTTACATGTATGCCCAAATATATGAAGCCCTCTGGAGACCATTTAAAAGGGAAGGGGGCTGAAGCTTGAGGTTTCTGTCTTAAGCAGCCTAATGGCATCACTTCTGATTTAGTAGAATTTATTCGATAACCAGAAAAAAACGCTAAACCTATTAAAGGTCTCAATAAGAGCAGGAATGGAAAACAAATGTTATTTCTGCCTGTGCTTTGGGTTTTGCTTTGTCCCTTATTGGATTGGTTGGTTTTTTTTGGACATTTTGGATTTTATGTTTATTGTTTTTGTTTGTTTTTTTGTGGTTCATCTTAACATTTCATGCCTGTTTTAGTTGGAATTTAGTTATTAAATCACTGAATAGTAAATCCCTGTCTTCACCCTTTGTGGAAACATTTGGGTCCTCACTATTTTGCTGAAAAGTAATAAACATTCCACTATTATTCCAAATATAACAATACTCTGTGTTTGATAGGTGCTACCAACTGCTTCTTAAATCTTCTGGTTGTGTAACATGCCAAACCTTGTTGCTGTGAGCTGACAGTGCTATCCCCTGTAACGCCACTTTGACATGCATAACGCCATCACTAATGTTTGACAAGTCAAAATGGATGCAGTGGAAGGCTCCATTTGCACCAGAATAGAAGCTGACACTTCACACTGTAAATGGTTCAGATGATAACCTGCATTACACTGACATTGTGAACGGGGCGTGGATCTTTTCACTCAGGTTTCCTCCTAACAAAGTAACACGGCCGCTTTTTGTTGTCCAGACACTATGCTGCTGTTTTCATCACAACAGATAAGATGTTTTCCCCTTGGAATTTGGCTTCAACAATAGCTGTGTTGTCTATAAGTACAATTATACGTGTGGGTGGGTGCTTGTTTTCTTCTGTGTGGAGTAAATGTAGCACTATAGTGTGACAGAAAGCTTATAGCCACAGTGGGAGGTATGCAGTCCACAAATACACACACAAGCCAAAGAGAGTGGATAGCAGTGGATAATGGACCTTCAGCTGAACAATAGCAGCAGAATGTGTGTGAGTGAATGTCTTATTATCCAGGAACGCTGTTTTTCTGTCCTCCATCTTTAGTGTGAGTGATCAGGATTGTTCTATGTAAAACACAAGTGTGATAACGTGTGTGAGGCTACTACACACACATCAGCTTTTATTGTGTACATTATTCCAATATGTATCTCCTTTGATACACCTGTGTGTGTGTGTGTGTGTGTGTGTGTGTGTGTGTGTGTGTGTGTGTGTGTGTGTGTGTGTGTGTGTGTGTATGTGTGTGTGTGTGTGTATCAGGGCTCAATGAGCCAGTGTAATCTCCCAGTTTATGGGAGTAAACACGTTGCTGGGTTACCGGCTACCATCTGTGGACACAGAGGGTTTGTACATCAGTAGATTAGTGTGATATCACTCTGTGTGTGTGTGTGTGTGTGAGAGAGAGAGAGGGAGTGAAGGTAAGACACACAATGTTTATGGAAGTCTGTGTGTGCAGGGGGTTAATCTCTAACCTTCAATGTAGAGAATGTGATTTCTCACAGGTGTGTGTGTGTGTGTGTGTGTGTGTGTGTGTGTGTGTGTGTGTGTGTGAGTGAGGTGTGTTTAAATGTGTTAAAATAGCCTTGAATTCCAGAAATAAAGCCTTGGATGACACATCAGCCTTGAGTGTATCTTCCTAGATCATGAGCAGTAACAATAGTACCAATAATAATACTAATAATCATTTTCAAATAAAGCCATTTTATTTTAAATAAAAAAATGACTTCTTGAGTCAAATTAATTGTGTTCATGAGCTTTTAGTCATAATTTGGGAACATCAGAGCATTTAATCATGTTGATAGTGGTTTGTAGTTTGAAGCTTTATATTATTAAGTGTTGCTGGACCAGTACATTCCCTAAAACCACTAAATATGCTTTACCTAACTTAGTAGTTATATGCAGAGGTGCACATATGTTTTAGGTGACTGTCATCACTTGTAGCCACTTGAATTTGAATGACAGGTAAGATTTCTATGCCTAAGTTTCTTCCATGTGTCTCTTTATAGCTTCATAGTGATGTTTAACAGGTTTAACAGCTTCATAGAGCTCTTTGTAGATAGAATAAAAGCAAACTTTTCTGTCCAGTCATCTCAGAAGACTCTGTTTTTACTGTCAACTTTTCTCATCTTTGATTTGCCTCTTGCTGAACATACTATATGGACATACATAGCAGCGTCTCAACAGTCGTAGGACAAACGTGGGTCTACTGAGCTAGCAGTGTCATGCCTGTTCAAAATCCCTTTGATGACAAAAAAAGAAGCTTTTAGTGCATTATGTCAGAAACTTCATGATCTGGATAGAAGCCAACCTATCTAATAAATATCCCTCAAATCAATGTTCCAAGATGAACTGTTCCTAGTTCCTGTGATGTGGATACAATAAAAAGGGTCCTGGGAACTTCTTACAAGTTCTAAAAAAAAGAACTTCATGTTCTTCCTGTCTGGAAGAAAGAGACCAAATAAAATGAAATCTCAAACCTGTTTCTAAAATCTAAAACCAAAACTATTCAAATGGCTACATACCAGTTTTTTTCCTAAATTTCACAGGACTGACCCTTTAAAGGCAGGATCAGCACACACACACACACACACACACACACACACACACACACACACGCGTGTTCTTTTTCACATACATCCTACTCAGTATTCTCCCAGTCACACACAATCAGAGCTCTGAGCTGCTGTTGGCCACTGTGCAGCTTCAGCATCAGCATTCTGACTTATCTGCTTTACTGTGTGTGTGTGTGTGTGTGTGTGTGTGTCATACTCCAACATATCTGTCACCTGAGTCACAGCATCATACTTGCCAGGACGCCGTCTTAAAAGAAGACACAGTAACACCTGCCTTGGCTAACTACAGCTTATTTTCTCATGCAGCGCTGGAACAACAGCACCTCATAAATTACCAAACAAACACAGTTCGCTGTCAGAGAGACAAAACCATCTCCATTCATGAATTAATCCACTAACGAAGCTGCCTGCCGTCTTAATAAACACACGTTTGTCATCACCATAGTAAACCCGGCTGACACTTTCTACATGTGTGAGGGTGATGTGCCAGTGTGCTCATGTGAGTGGAGGCTATTATCAGTAAGAGAAAGGTAAAGAGACGACGTGACAAAAAGGACATGATCCTAGTGTGAACAAAGGCTGACGCTTTGAAAGTCACGTTAAGTCTTGGCAGAAGAGTTTGATATTTCTGCAAAGTATTTTACATTTCATTTATGCCACAGCCATGATAGCATGACATGAGTGTGTGCTTCCCCCTTTTTCTTGTCTCTCTCAGCTCCAGAGTTTTTTCTGCCACTAGGTGGAGCTCTTCCTATTCCTCAGGAGCCTTACCTCACTCTCCACTCTTATTCCTCCCTGTGGATGTGGCTGCCTGCTCTCTAACTAAAACAGCGAATGGATCAGCAGCAGAAGAACAAAAGGATGGATATGATCCCTCGATATCCCTTCTTTCTCCAAATCTGGCCTCCTCTCCAACTGGCACCAGCTTACGTCCCGTATCTGCTGTGTCTCTCTGCGCCGATTTAGCCGGATTACAATTACACCTGGTGTAACTGGCATCTCTGGTATGCAGTTATATTGGATCTCTCTTCCCATCTCCAAAGCCTCAACAGATTGCTGCACACATCTGTTGTCGTTTTCCCTTTTTACAACAACAGCAATGAATAAATGATGAGTTCAACCGTGAGATTCAGCTCATACACCTTCTCTGCTCCAGATCAACTTCAGCCACAGGTGGAGCAGATCGGGCACAGCTTTCAATCAACATGTACCAGATACACCAGGAACCAAGCAAATGCTTCCACTGTCTAATACAAGTATTGAACACTTCGTAAATATATCACATTTAGAGCTTTTAATATTAAAGTCCACTAGTATACAAGTGGGCAAGGCAGAAATAAGTGAAAGGTCCTTAATGGCCCCCTATTTCTTTTATTCTACATTTTCTATAGAGTGGTTAGCAACAATTAATTAGTACCTGATCATTTATGTAAATACAAATATATTTTGTAATGGTATGTTTAATATAGAAATATGAGATGCACCATGAGATGGACTGGTGATTCAGTGTGGCGTCAGCAGTATTGTGAGCGCAGTATTGGTCCGTCATGGTGAAGAGAGACCTGAGCCAGAAGGTAAAGTTCTCGATTTACCAGTCCATCTACGTTCCAACCCTCACCTATGGTCAAGAGATCTGGGTAGTGACTGTAAGAATAAGATCTTGAATACAAGCGGCCGAAATGATTTTCCTTCGTAGGGTGGCTGGACTCAGCCTTAGAGATTGGGTGAGGAGCTCGGATAACTGGAGGGAGCGAGTAGAGCCTCTGCTCCTTCACATCGAAAGGGGTTAGTTGAGGTTGTTCCAGTATCTGATTGGGATGCCTCCAGGAAGCCTCCCTTTGGGGGTTTTCCGGGCATGTCCAAGTGGGAGGAGACCCTGGGGTAGACCCAGAACTCACTGGAGGGATTATATATCTCATCTGGCCTGAGAACACCTCGAGTTCCTACTACAAGATGTATCTAGAAAGAACACATGGAGCACATACTGTACACCATCAATGCCTTTGTCATGAAAACTGAAGCAATCAAGAAATAGTTTCCAGATCAACTCATAACACAAACTACAATTTAATGTTCATGCGAGGGTCACACAGACCTCCATGTCATAGCCAACGGTACCCTGACTGCTGTTAGGTACCAGGAAGAAATCCTCAGAGTGATTGTCAGACCTCACATTGGTGCAGAGGGCCCTGGGTTCCTTCTGGTGCAGTCGGCCCTGGGTTCCTCCTGGTGCAGTCGGCCCTGGGTTCCTCCTGGTGCAGTCGGCCCTGGGTTCCTCCTGGTGCAGCGGGCTCTGGGTTCCTCCTGGTGCAGTGGGTCCTGGGTTCCTCCTGGTGCAGCGGGCTCTGGGTTCCTCCTGGTGCAGTGGGTCCCGGATTCCTCCTGGTGCAGGACAACGCTCGGCCTCATGTGACCAGAGTATGTAGACAGTTCCTGGATGATGAAGGCATTGATGCCATTGACCGGCCTCACGTTCCCTTGACCTAAATCCAACTGAGCACCTATGGGACGTTATGTATCGGAGCATCGGACGCCACCAAGTACCACCACAGACTGTCCAGGAGCTCACTAATGCCCTGATCATCTGCTGACTCATCAGGATCATGACCAGACATTGTTGGTAGTGCATACAGACATGTGGGGGCCAAACACACTACTGAGTCACATTATGAGTTGATGATGAAATTCATACTGTGATTTAAATTTTTTAGAAATTTAAATTAAAAACTTTGATTTTGGGTGTGGTTTTGAATCCAGCCCTCAATGGTTGATGATTTTGGTTTCCATTGATTGTTTTTACGTCATTTTGTTCTCAACAAACTATACAAAGTAGATCAGTAAAGATTTACAACTTGAATAATTTGTTCATCAAGATCTAACGTGTGATTTACTGTAAGTGTTCCTGTAATTTTTTTGAGCAGTAAAACACGTATGCACATAATCATAACTCTATTCCCTGTTTAATTTTAAAACTGCTGAGCTTCTATCCTCCTCCACATTTCTTATCAGGTAATATCCATTAAAAAGTTGTATTTTCGACTGGGGGGCCCACGGGGGGCATTTAGAGCACACAGTTTACGTTGAAGTGAAGCCACAGTATAAAGTGCCAACAACATTTAAATAGATAAACCTGTGGATAAAACATTTCCTTGACAAAATAGTGAAAAATTTCAAATATGCACCAGCATAGTTGTTAAGAAGAACGGACAATAATAATTGTACCAAATCACTATCCTTGTCAGAGTCTACATAAACACATATGTTGTCTTTATAATGATAATAATAAATCATGATCTGGTGTAATACTCAACTCAAATGGCCAAAATGTAACCTTTGGTAAACTTTAGAATCAATGTCTGATAACTAACCACAATGTCATTGATTTTATCACAGCCATCAAATAATTGGACCTATCAGGACTTTCCATCCCCATGTGTTCAGATGAAGCAGGAGGCTGCTTCTGACACCTCTACCAGTATCAAACCGGCTCTCCTCTGCTGCCTGCTTTATCCTCTTCTCTTTTTTTTTCTTTTTATTTCTTGAATATTCTTTTTTTTTCTTTTCATACTGTTGATGCACGTCACTTTAGATCTTGCACAATGCATTTAATCATCTATACATGAATATCATGCAAACCTTACTATAGCCTACAAGATAACATAGCTTGTGTTAGCATCATTTACATCATCAACAACAGGTTTTCTAGCAAGCTGAGATGAAAACACACCTAACCAGCATCTTATCATGGAAAAAAAAAGACAAGTTAGACTTTTTAGCTTACAAAAACTAAAACCTTGTTCTAACCACCGGTACAGTATGTGTATGTGTTTGTGTATGTGTATATGTATGTGTGCAGTATGCACTCACATCTTTTAGGATTGACAAGAAGCAAGACAACTCCAAACACCTGTAGCCTGGGGGAGATGAGAGCCTGGATGTCTGACAGCAGCTGACTGCTCCGCTCCAGAATCAGAACAGCACCGTTAGGAGACCTTATACTCTTTACTGCCACTCAGGTTTAAGAGTGAACTGCACCGGAATTGAATGTTAGGGTTACTTTACTGATTATAGAGTAGATAGCCAATCATAATTTAGAATAACCTCTGTCAAAATCACTTTGTAAAGTATGTTTATAAAGATGCTAGAGAAATAAAGTTACTATTATTATTTGTATTTGCTCATTTGACTGCAGAACCCAGCACTCTGGATTAAGGCAAATTAGAACATCTAGCTATCTTTTTTAAATAATGATTTATAATTCCTCTAAATGCTCCTTACAAATGTTGAATTTATAAATGCATTAATTACACATTATAAATCATCTTTAAAGAGTGCCCTTTCACAATGTGATACCACATGTGTAAGCAGTGACCAGCAACAGTGGTGTGGTCTCTGTTAAGTCTGTATCATGTTTGTTAAGTTATTTATGACTTGTTTCACATTCTGCCATCCTTTAACATTGCTGGTACACTCTGTAAAACCATGCAACTATTCAACAGCATGGAGGGAACTGCTGTGGTCGACATTTCACCTGGCTGAAGGCTGACACACTCTCATCAACCTAACAAGATCTGGTACACCAGAGGCTTCCTGGGAAAACGTAACCCTTCCAATACAAAAACGCTACTGGACTTGGAGAGAAGGACTAGGATGTTGAACTGGTGATAGACGGGTTTGGTGTACCTTTACGCACAGACCAGGAGGCTACGACCACTGGTACATGGAGGAGGCGTCTATCTTAATATAAATGAACACTGGTGCAGAGCAGCACAAGTAAGAGAGACACTCTGCACCACATATATCAAACTGCTGTGGTTCTTCTACGTGCCTCAGGAATTCTAGCAGAATTGTGTGAATATGGTTTATATTCACCCAAAGGCAAAGAACTGATCCTACCGACTGTGCAGAAACTACAGTCACTGTCTTGAGATGCTCCTATTTTTATTTTGAGTGATTTCAGTCACTGATCACTAGATCCAACTCTCGGGAATAAATAAATAAAATATAAATATTTGTCTTGCCCCACTAGAAATGGAGAGATACAACTGTGTGAAACTTATTACACATATTGCACATGTCGACTGAGGGGGGCAGTGGTCACAAGAAAGGTGGAGCTCTGGTTGGAGGAGGTAACACTGACTCTGCAAGGCTGTTTGGACTGTACTGTGTGGGAGGAGCTCATAGAGTCATCCTGGGACATTTAACTATTTGAAATGTTCAGCTTATGCATATTATACTGTGAAGATAGTGTCATCCCAGAAAGGACAGTTAAGGTCTAATCTGAACAGGAAACCCAGCGAGACCAAACACTTTAAGGTGCTATTAAATAATACAAAAACATGCATTCAGGCAAGGAAACAAGCCCTGGACCTGAAACCATTGGGAGCCATATGTTGTCTTGCTGTGCTGACCAACAGTCCCCATTGCAAAAAGCAGCCATCCCTAAAACTCTGAATGATTACAGGCCTATAGTTTTGACATCCTTGGTAATAAATATGAAAAACTGATAAAAAAGGAAATTCTGGAGAGGATAGAACATCTTCTACCATTACAGTCTGCATGTAGAACCAGCAGGAGGTTCAAGATACTGAACCTGGCCAGTCTGAGTTCATCAGTGTGTTCACACTACTAAGAATGTCTAAATGCAGTATATTATGATGGCATAGTCAACATGGCCCAAAAGTTAACTGTGGAATTATGGACATTCTCACCCTCAATGGTCGCCATCTTGGCTATATTACAGAAAGGGGAGGGGCTTATGATACTTTTCAGGCTTGTGGAAATGGTTTTCAAGGAGGATCTTTTTTTTTTTATAGATCTTTTAATGAGTCTAATTTTACATTTTCTTTTATCTTTTGGTTTTCATCAATCAGTCTTAAACACAAAAATGTGCCTGAGCTGTGAAATGAACTGTTGTTCAGCAGAGCATCGTCCATCTGTCTGACAGGACCAGAGTCAGACCTACAAGCACCCACTAACCAAAACCAGCAGATTCAAACGCTCCTTCCTCCCCTGAGCCCTTTCACTGCTAATGTCCAACAGAAACAGGAAACAGCAGTTTGACCATCCAGCTGTTCTTTTAACATTTCATTTAATTCTTTTAACTTTTTATTATGTTGATTTATTAGTTTGTTCCTCTGAATATATTATTGTCTTGTCATGTGTGACTGTGTGTATAGAATTATGTGTAATTGCTGCTACGCCATAACCAATTTCCCCTCTGAGGACATTCTTTCATTGATGAGTGCTGGTTTGACAGATGGATATTGGTCAGACTTGGTCAGACTTGCAGCAGGCTGGTGTAGTAGAGCACTAACTCCTCACCGTTGAATCCATCTCTGATGACGACGTCTTGACAAACATACTTAGAAGCTTTAATCGCAGTTTGAGGCTCACAGGGCTTTACCCTGCCTCATTATGAAGAGATACACCAAATGACATACACCAGTAACCTTCACTAAGAGCAAAGTAAATATCTCTACAAAACCACTTTCTGTTTGAATTAATTTGCTTGTGCTTGTTAGATCCAAAAGAATCCAATAAAACATGTGAGACTGTTTGCCCTGAAGAGTCTGCAGGTTTGGTTTTATGTGCATAGGTTTAGAAATATCCAACTGTGATATTTCAGCCTCCACCCCAATATTACAGGTGACTTGAATATTCAGTAGTATGTGGTGCTCACAGCCCATCTTCATCATTCTCCACAACCAGCATCCATGTTAATCTGGATAGTCTGCATACCTCATGGCTCACTTCCAAACAAAATGAAATAAATATCCAAATAATAGTAGAATTTAATTAGTGTATATGAAAAATGTTTGGGGGCACCAGATTATAGTGACACAAACTTGATAAATTGCAGTGAAAGTTAAAAAAGTCAAATATTCAAGGATTCAAAATGATTTTTTGTCCTTTCATTCTAAATTTGTAGTCCCCTTCATACTGCATGGATGAACATGTACACACACAATTACCTCTGCCAAGGACGTTGTGTTATTGCCTGCATTGGTTTGTGTGTTTCTTTCTCAAAAGGTTATGAACAGATTTTGATTAAATCTTTAGGAGAGGTAGAGTATGGGCCAAAGCAACGGTCCATTAGATTTTGGTAGTGACCTGAGGCCTCATTTATAAAACTGAGCGTAGATTCCATCCTAAAACATTTCATACTCACAGACCTCAGAATGTTCTTATGCAAGAA
The DNA here is from genome assembly GCA_037577475.1 of Chaunax sp. Z400. NCBI lineage: Eukaryota > Metazoa > Chordata > Actinopteri > Lophiiformes > Chaunacidae > Chaunax > Chaunax sp. Z400. The sequence goes on from CM075189.1 coordinate 6,673,861, forward strand.
AGTATTCAGATCTATAAAACCATGCAGTGCAGACCTGAACTACTCATTAATTTAGTCTGACAGAAGTATGTGGTGGATGGTGAATAGGGTTGGATCAAACAACCAACTGTTGCAGAGTCAAAAAGAAGGTCAGATATGAAAGCTGAAGCCAATATATATAATAAATAAATAAATAAAATAAATACATTAAAAAATAATAATAAAAATATTCTGCTTCTGTCCATATTTGTTGGTTTTTAGCCTTTAAAAACAACATTTTGACTGCAGTCAGAAACTGTTTGACACACAGAGGAAAAGTCTCACTTCCTGACTGATACACAATGCTGACATTCAATTAAAGATGGAACAAATAATTCATGACATTCAATGACATTAAATTACATTTACATATTTATGTATTTAGGCTCTAACAAATAAATATAGACTATATCCACCATCAGAGGCAGGTTTATACATTATGAAATATATATGTGCTGATGTGTGTTTTACATTCATCTGTGTTTTTACTTCTGACTGAACTTTATTTAGTGATAAAACCATCGAGTGTCTCTGATTCTGACTCTACATCAGGGTGAAAGTAGACGTAGAAATCTGAACCTTTCTGCTGAGAAATTCTCTATAAACACCAACGTTTGTGGTGAAAGATGTTTACACACATTTAACCCCCGTTTACACTACTTTTTGTGTGCAGCAACCTTTAGAAATGAGGCCCCTGGACCTTCATCTGGATCCTGAATGGATTCTTTACCATGATAGGGCAATTTCAAGATTTTTGCCTCTAACATAATGAACAATGTCTCCAATGCTTGGACAAAGAAAAAATGCAAAGACATCACCATAAGATCTATCACACATCACAATCTGATCTGGATCCAATAAATCTATAGGGCTCACAGATAATTCACAACCGTGAGATAACAAATAATAATGTTACAGATTTTAAATGAAGTTCTAGTTGTAACTGAAACTCCGAAGGTGTCAGATTTGAGGTATGTGATAAACTTGCTGATCAAGATCCTGAAGAAAACCACCATCAGTGAAATCTAGTTTTTCTAGAATAACTAACAAACTAATAATGATACCAATATGATCCAGATTGTAGGGGCAGGTTTTCATGGTCCAGGACCGCTCCCCCTCCCGCTCCTCCTCCCGCTCCCCCTCCCACTCCTCCTGCTTGTGTCTGAGAGTTGCTGCAGGGAGGAAGGGAGGGTTTCCTTTTCACCTGACCTTCAGGGTCGGGGTTTCCAGAAAGGCATAAAGGCTTCACTCTCTCTCAGCTGGTCCTCCAACAACCATCACAGCCATATTCCCTTTGTTTGGTTTGCTGCAGCTTCCAACATGCATCACATATTTTCACCCATCCACACACTGCAAACACAACTGACTTTCCTCTTACTTACACACAATATTTGTTGATCTTTATATTGAGCAACTGAGAAATTTATGTGAAGTAAATCTTATTATGATGGAACTGTGTGTGGCCTCTGTTTTTGTTGTCACCCTTGAGTCAGGTGGTAACACATGATGAGGGTCACACTATCATGGGGCTGCTATTAGGTGCAGTGACATAATGGTGAAACTGAGCTTCCTTGCCAGATGCCTGTGTCCTCTGAGTGATGTCTAAATTTAGAATACAATCGGAGAATGCAATAGAGCAACTACAGTTACTTATATTATGTACACACATGTACATTGTTTAAATTTGTGTCTTGGTGACTGTGCAAAGCAGCTATAACATAGCTAACATAACACAGTTATGTTAATATGATTAAAACACATGTAGCAAATTTGAAGGAACTTCTGGCTGCTGCATCTGCATGTGCAGCTGTTGCCACACAGATAAGCCTAAATGCTACTGCACTTATTATCCCTGTACAAGCAATGCTCTACTGCTAAACCTTCAGTCCTGACCATATGGATGCTACTTTGACACGTATTACACACTTTACATCCCTGCAGTCCAAGAACACACCCTCATGGTAGTGGTTCTCATCCAGGTCATGGTAATCTAAAGGCACTGATCTGCCATAACAATGTTCTAATATTGTGGCTCATTTGGGACGTGCGACAAAAGTTTGCCTCACATGAACTCATCCAATTCAGAAGTCTGCCGCTCTATACTTTCAAAGTATGCAAAATCATTTAACATCTACATCTTTTAGAATATTATCACCAACATTTTCACTGTTGTAAGCTTTTAAAATGCAAATAGAAAAAAAAAGCTTTGCACAGTTTTCTGCTTGTGGACTATCTTAATTTATTCAAACAGTATAAATGGTGTAAATAAATAAGATGTGACAGGAGAGGTCAGTAAACCACAGGTTTATCCAATAGATCCACCCAAATAGAGAATAAAACAAACTTTGAATAAACATGAGTCAGTCAACTAAAAATTCACGTGAATAAAAAGAAAAGCAAAACAGGAGACAATGACAATGATCATATGAGACAATTCTACACAATGATTTTAATAGGATTTGCTCAACAACAGTAAACAGAGGTCACACTGTCTCTCCTCTCCCATTATTGGGCTTGTCTTTCTCTCCTTCTCTGTTCCCTCCTTCCTGTTGTAAATCCTCTGTCCTCTCATCCGTGTGTGATTGACTCTAGCAGAGCTGATTGCTTCTAATTACTCCAACACTTTGCTGATTAAACCTCTGACACAGATTGAAGCACATATAATCTCAGACTTCCCACATTGTCTCATGCTTATTATTATCTTCGAAATCCTAAACCGAGGCTGTCAATCTATATTCTCAATTTAAAGGCACCGTTCGACATTTAAGGAAATATTTGCTCTCTTTCCAAGATCGAGATGAGAAAGACGATGGATTCAACTGTGTGTTATGCACAGAGAAGTCCTGATGCTGTTAGTGTAGCCCAACATGTGACACAAGACTTAGTGTCGAGGCAGCTGTGATGCCTCAAGCTCCTCCTCAACTTTGTTTCTTTTCTTGTTTTATTTGTATTTTTGTATTTCTATAAAATGTGAACCAATGAGCAATAATATGACATCAGACACTGTTTCAACAAGAAGCAAAGAGTGTCCATGGCTGAGATTACATGCTGCTGTACCTGGAAAAGAGAGGAGAAAAAGGAAATGAGGCCAACGGGCCAGGATGCTGGTCGGGTCTAAAACATGTCATCCGAACCCCTTTACTAAGTCTTCTTCTCTGAAAGTCACGGGACAATGAGCTGGATATAAATGTAACCATACAGTTTTCACAAAGGATGAGTCAACCATTCAATCCTGTACTCATTGGTCCAGCAGGACTTTCTGTTCCCCACAGCAAGATAATATCTGGGAAGAGCAAGGGAGACATGTGTCCTTCATAGTCAGCAACCATTGATGCCCTTGTTAGTAGTAGTAGTAGTATTTTTAGGAAGAGAGTATTGTCAACATGTTACCACCTTATCAGCTGTCATATGAGTGGTGGTTTAATGTTTACACTCCTTTTCCCCCCATTTGGTGAATCAGTAACAACAGTTACTGCTGTGTCACTGCTTTAACATGCAGACATGCATCAATAATCCAGACTGTATAAACATCATTAAAGCAGAAACCTTTGGTTTAGCGTGGTGTTCATGTCAGTTTGGAACACACTGATGTGTGTAACTTGGATGAAATCCAGGTAGAAGCTACTAACAGTCCTACAAGGACAGAGTGGAGTTTAGCGTCCCAGCTGAGGAGGTACAAAGGCTACGGATCACTGACCACGAGTAAAATCAGGGGCAGGTTTGAGTGAATCCCTGATTGGATGCCTGGCTGAGCTCTCAAGGTGTGTGCAGAGCTACTGGTACATGTCTTCACTGACATTTTAAACCTATCCCTGCTCCAGTCTATGGTCCCAACGTGGTTCAATAAGTCCACCACTGCCCCTGTCTCCAAAAACCCAACGTCATCCACTGATGCTCACCTTCACCATCAAGTAGTGCTTTGAGCACTCCGTGAAAACTTTCCTCCCACACCTCAGTGACTCCTGGCCCACTGGAATATATGAGCCCAAACAGATCGATGATGCCATTGCACTAGTCCTCTCCCACTTATCACGCTATGTTATTGGATCCTGAGCTGATGGACAGAAGCCTGGCTGTGTGAATATAGACACTGTCCAATGTAAAACCCTGATGCCCCTCAGGCCTGTGAGCTCAGCTCTATCCTGTTTACCATCATCACATTTGCTGAAGACACAACCATCATATATCGATGACACCCAACTGAGTATGTAGCTCATTTCAGCTTCATAGTTTGTGACATGTGTGTTTGCTTGATGCAAACGCCTCTGCATATGTAGCCTGAGCTTACTGCACATACTCAAGCAGCCCAGAATGCATTGTGTCTCTGTGAAGTAGAAGCTCGGCAGCACTTGTTTTACAACTTTGTTTTACCACAGAATTCACTTATGATCATTTTTTAGGCAACTCAAAACAATGTACTCGTTTTCAGAATCAAACAGCCCCACATGTTTCCTGCAGGGGGGACAACATTGACCACTGCAGCAACATTTCCATCTACTGTGTCTCTGCTTTTATGTTTATTGTCTTATTAAAGTGAAGTGCTGCTCAAGATTATTATCCCATTTGTTATAACTGATAGAGCTACTTTGTAACAGCTCCATAGTTTCTTCTTCATTGCACAGACATTTATATGATCCTCTCATCTCACAGCTCTCATCAGGAAGCAGATAAGATCACCAAAATATTGCATTATGGGTTTTATATGAGGCCCAAAGCTAAATCAAAGATGCCTTACTGGAAAGTTATGAAACTGGTTGTCATGCAGAAAAACACACGCGACCACACATGCTCCACAGGATGGCAGGGATTACTCATTTGGGCTCCATAGCACAGTGAGCCAGACGGCAAAATCAATTAAGTTCAGCGGCTTCAGTCCTTAAAGCATCTGCAAATATTTGATAAATGTCAGCTCACTCATCACTCAATCTCTGTTTACACCAGCCCAAAGCCTCCAGAATCACAGGAAACTCCACTCACAAAACAAAGTAGAGAATGTGACATTTTTTCAACCTGAGAACTCCTGATGGTTCCTGCTAACACTGTTAGTAAGTGCTGCAGATATGAGACAGTGAAACTTTGTATTTGTGGTGGGGACATATAGATAATTATCACATTGTGTAACATGATAACAGGCTGTCTAAACTGTTACTCTGTGTGAATGTGATGTTATCTCTATGATCAGCTGTATTTGTGAGGAGAACACTGTGATATTGGCTAAGGTTGCATTAAAAAGTTAAGTCAGCTTCTCATCTGAATGTGATATAATGTGCCTCTTTGTAAGGTTCCAGACCAGGAAGTTTGTTGTGAAATGTATGCATGACACAGGAAATTGTGGGTGTAAGCAAACAATATCATTGGAAACTGAAAAACAAGACTGAAAAAAAGTATTTAGACTGTGATATTTTCAGGTGGGGGAATTAATTGAATGCATTTAGGCATGAGTACTTTCAAATTTGGAAAAAGAAACTCAAAAAAGTTTGATTAAAAACAACAACAACAGTGCTCTGAGATCTTAAGAAACTTCTGTGTTCTGTGTTCAGAATTATGCTCAGATCTTGACTTTACAATCTGATGTAGCTTATAATGCTACTGATGCACATAGAAAAGGCATCTTACCTCACAGCAAGAAGGTCCTGGGTTCAAATCCACCTGAGGTCCTGGGTCTTTTCTGTGGTTAGTCTCCATGTTCTCCTCATGTCTGTGTGGGTTCTCTCCATGTTCTCCTCATGTCTGTGTGGGTTCTCTCCATGTTCTCCTCATGTCTGTGTGGGTTCTCTCCATGTTCTCCTCATGTCTGTGTGGGTTCTCTCCATGTTCTCCTCATGTCTGTGTGGGTTCTCTCCAGGTTCTCCCTGTGTCTGTGTGGGTTCTCTCTGGGTTCTCCAGCTTCCTCCCACCACCAATAACATGCAGTAGATGAACTGGTGACTCTAAACTGACTGTAGGTGTGAATCTCAGTCTGAATGGTTGTTTGTCTTTCTATGAGATGAACTGCTGACTTGTCCAGGATGAACCCCGCCTCCCGCCCAAAGTCAGCTGGGATAGGGTCCAGCCCCCTGTGACCCTACATAGGATAAGAGGTTACAGAAAATGAATGAATGAATGAACAAATGAATGAATGAATGATGGAGATAATCCACCTGACAGGTGTAGCATATCAAGATGCTGATTGAACAACATGATTATTGTACAGGTGTTCATTGAGATGGTCTCAGTAGGAGGCCACTCTACAATGTGCACTTCTTCTTTTACATGTACAATGTGAACACACACTCCACCTCCACAGGTCTTATCAGAGGTTATGGGACGTGAACCCATGTAGCTGCATGGCTGTCTGGGATGTTTTCATTCAGTCATGTTTCTGTAATAGTAATAGTAACCCTTGTTACAGACTGGGAGGTTGGCTGGATGATCCAGTGTGTTGACAATGACAATGAAACATCTTACAGAGCGGAGGTGGAACAACTGGTGGGCTGGTGTCGGGAAAATGACCTGTCTCTTAATGTTGAAAACACTAAAGAGATAATTGTGGACTTTAGGTCAAAGGCTACCTGTCTCCCCTGTGGAGAGGCTCAGCAGTACCAGTGTGTTCACATCACTGAGGATTTCTCCTGGACTCTCAACAGCACACAACTAACCAAGAGAGCTCAGCAGAGGATGCACTTCCTCAGGAGGCTGAAGCGAGAGAGAATCTCCACCCCCATCCTCACCACCTTCTATTATGGCACTGTGGAGAGGGTCCTGACAGGCTGCGTTACATCCTGGTACGGCTGCTGCAGTGTGTCTGACAGGAAGACCTTGCAGAATGTCGTGAGGATGGCAGAGAAGGTCATCGGGGTCTCACTCCCTCCAATTGAGGACATTTACAGAGACAGATGCAGAAAGAAGGCCCTCTGCATTGTGGGAGACTGTACCCATCCCTCCCACGGACTGTTCAAATATCGCTCCATAAAAACAGGAGGTGCTAGAATGTGCAATAGCTTCTTCCCACAGGCCATAAGACTGCTTAACTCTCTGCAGAGCCAAACATAAGCTAGATATTTTAAAAAAAATAGTATTTATTATGGCCATTGTTTTTATTTATTCTATAAGTTTGTATTTATTTTGATAATCTGTTTAACTCAGACACAATTGCACTTTATGATTATTGCACTTGTCTTCTTTTGCATTGTTTTGTTTTAACTGTTCGTATGTGTTCCTACTTTTTGCACACTGGTCCTGAGAAACGCAATTTCATCTCACTATATGTGTATTTACAGATATGGCTGGAATGACACAAAATAAACTTGAACTTGATTGTTATAGCATAACGTATGGCTTTTAAGGCTAAATTTGCCGGTGTAGGACACATGCTGAAAGTTTGAGGGTGCCATGCCTGAATGAGTACATGGCTTCATAGGATTTATTAAGGCAGTAAACTTGAATGAGATTTTCCATCTATCTGTCCCTTTGTGTGCTGTTGTCTTTGTTCCGTCATCTATAATATGATTCTTTTTAGCTTTATTAATTTGGTTTGTCTTATTTTCTTGCCTGATCTGCCCTAAGGTGGAACGGGTGCAGACTTTAATAGGATGAACAGAAAGAAAGGGGAGAGTTAAGGACTAAATGAGTGAGGAGAAGACGGAGGAGGAGAAGTGTTTATACAAGTCAATTTTATTCATGTAGCGCCAAATCACAAAAAAAAGTTATATCAAGGCTTTTTCCAAAAACAGCAGGTCTAGACTAACACTTTATTCTACAGAGACCCAACAATCCTCCATGAGAAGAACATGGAGAGAAAAACTGACTTTAACAGGAAGAAACCTGGAGCAGATCCAAGACTCAAGGCGGGCGGAGCCTCTGCTTTGATTGGCTGGGGTGAGAGAGATAGAGAGAGAGAGAGAGAGAGAGAGAGAGAAAGAGAGAAAGAGAGAGAGATAAGGAGGATAGGTGGAGAGAGACAGAGAGAGAGAGAGAGAGAGGGAGTGAGGGACAGAGACACAGACATGTTCAACCACAATAACAATAACAGCTGTTATAATAGAGAGATTATAGTTTGTAGTATTTATAATAACTACTACAATAACAACACTGATAATAATGGTAATATTAATGATGATGATGATAGTAATAGAAATAATAATAATGGTAATGATGATGATGATGATGATGATGATGTCAGAGGGTATCTCCATGCTCCCAGCAGTAGATTGATCCACGGTGACCTGCAGGATGAGAAAACACAAAGACTCCAGAGAAGAAGTCAAGTTAGTAACATGAATTAATGAGACATGAGTGTGTAAAGAAGAAGAGAGAGGAGCTCAGTGCTTCATGGGAAGTCCCCCAGCAGTCTAGGCCTATAGCAGCAGAGCTAAAGACTAGCCTAAGCCAGCCTTAATTCTAAGCTTTATCAGAAAGAATTACAAGAATATTGAATATGAGGGTAAATACCAGTGTTATACAGTGTGTTACTTCTGGCAGAGCAGAGCAGTAGTGCTCACGGAGTGAATCAGCTGACTCCTCCCACTTAAACAAGTCAGCAGTCCTGTTCCATCAGATCAGTGTGAACTTGCTGTATCTGAGTGAAATGTGTCTTTTGGCTTCTGCAGAGCCCCGACGGTTATTATACACTCCCTGCTGAAGACACTTCAGTGGGGAGCACCCTCCAGAGCAGAGCCTATTCTCTATGCAATACATTATCGTACAGTATGTTACGGCACATTCTTCACAGAACACTATTTGTTATTCTAATTTTCTACATTTCTCTTTCCTTATTCCTAAAATGAAAAGTCTGCTATGAATAATTAGGAAATCAGACGTGTTGATTCTCAATTAATATGAGGGGATAACACTAAAATGTCAGAGTGGAATATTTCTCCTCACAGGGAATTTGCTAAACGTGCTGTGAGGTGAGCTGCAGTGTCTCACACACCTCCTACTCCTACTCCTACTCTATAATCAACCAGTCTTCTCTGTTCCCGAACAAATGATTAAGTGTCAATGCTTTTTCTTTACAGCCTGTGTAAAAGAAAACTGCATTTTAGAGCGACCTTGTATTGCAACCATCCCAACACACATCTGTGTGTAATCATGTTGTTCAGCATCTTGATATGCTACACCTGTCAGGTGGAGGGATGACCTCCATCAAAGACAAACACTCACTATCACAGATATAAACTAATTTGTGAACAAACTTTTGTGGTGATCCACAAAATCTTAGATCTTTTACTTCGACTCATGAAAAATTGAAGCAAAAAAAAAACAAGTGATGCCTTTCATATTTTTGTTGACTATAGTTTAGCCTTTTAGGCTAATGTTAGTTAGCATACTGACAGATATTAAACTGATGCTCTCACTGAAGGACAGAAAGCCTGACAACTTCTCAACCGTCTCTCCACGATCATTTCTTCTGTTGTCGTGTTTTCTATGAAGTAGGTCGATCGCAACAGCAACTTTGTGAGTTATTGTGTTTACGTGACACAGCTGCTTCTGCAGAGACGAAGTCCTTAAAAGAAAGAAGTAAACGTCAGGTTCATTTTTAAGTATACTAAAGGTCAAGTATCTTTTCCAAGCATACTTTATGTTGCAAGTAGAATAATATCAATGCACTAACAGTGTACTGTTTTAATACTTGTTGGGACTATATTGGCCCATGTGTTAGTTTACAAAAGTATACTTTTAAGTAAACTTTATGTGTAAGAGTAGTAAACTTTGAGTACACAACTAGTTTACATTTAAGTTTTATTTTGTACTACAGGCATACTGTTACTTTACTAGTTACATACTTCCAGCCCATGATTTAGTTTATAAAAATACACTTTTGAGAATACTCATAGTAACCAGGACACTTTAACATGCAGACAGAGATCGAACCACCAACCTTCCGATAAGTGGATGACAGCTCTACCACCTGAGTCACAGCCACCCTGCTTTTGTAAGACGGTATGAAAAAACAAATGTTGGAGGGTGAAAAGGTGAATATGTGTGAAAAAAGTATTTGATAGGCTGCTCTATGAAAAGAGTAAGCACAACTACAAGCCAAGTACACTTAAAATATAAAGCAATGATATATTCTATTAAGTATATCTCAGTCAAATGATTAAGTGCAAGAATTGTCCAAATATACTGATACTTCTGTATACATGTCAGTTTTAGTACAGTACCCAGTACACTTAAGTATATTTTGTTAAGTATACAGTATGTCTGGTAAATACATAAAAAGTAAAACTTGCTCCATCAGCTCACCTGCCAGTCTCGTAGGTCCTGCAGCCCCTGTGGCCTCAAGCTTAGCCCTCCTGCCGAACCTCCAGCTGCTGGTCTCTGGTCCCACACTCTGGCCACCAGACTCCGGTCCTGACTTCCATTGGTTTCACCCATCTCTAGAGCAGTCCTGTCTGCGTCATTGCATTAAATTATTGAACTGCATCATCTCTACCTGATCAAAAAAATTGTTGAAGACATCATTAATGGTTAAATCTGTATTTCTGTCATGCAAGTGGTTGTGAGGAGAGTAAAAATGAGCATTGCTACATTGCTTAGCCACCCAGCTGTATGGTTCATTTATCTGTTTAGGTAGTCTGAAACTTCCTGTAGTCATGCTGATGAGCCAATAAGGTGGCTCTGGATGAACGGCAGCAATGCCTCCTTCCTGTGTTCCCTTCAGCCTGACCAATGAGAGCAGAAAAGAAAAACCCTTTGCAGGTAAGATGAGTTACGATGGCTCTTTAATGTTGACACACTGATTGGATTTGAATGTTGTGTGTTTGCTCAAGTTGAGTATTTTACAGCCAATGACAGATGGATTAACTCCAAACCTTCAAATCATCTTGCTGCTTTAATCCATAGTCAGATTGTGTGACCTCGGTGTGTTTACCCTCACTTCAATGTCTGCATTCATCTGATAGTTCTGTGTCTGTGCTTAAGGAGAGACTCCAGGTGTTCTGCTGGCTTTGACTACAGGATAGAATAGACAGAGAGAGCATTAAAGTGATGAAACATGTTGCAAGTTCATTTTCTCTAATCATTTTTCACACACAGGGGTAGATTTGGAGTTGCAGTCCACTGATGTGCTCCATAAAGGTAGACACATAAGAGACTTCAGAACTCATTACCTGTTTTTACTCCAAGCAGCATTCTGAAGCTCAGAGACGTAGTGATAGACTTTCACCCCACGTAGAGCAGGAACAGACAGCAAAGACATATGTTTTAAGTCTTTTCAGCTGAAATAGGAGGGAAAAAAACCTTCCTCATTCTTATGCTTTCTCCTTTGTCTTCTTTTGAGGCAATAATGGCTGACAGAGGGGACACAAAATTATAAATATACCGAGGGAAAATGCTACACATGGATTTTTATAATGATCTATTTTTCACACGCATACATGCTATGCAGAAAAAAAGAATCTACTTTCTGTGCTAAAGCTCCGGCTCAACGACTGTCAGACAAATGAAAGCACTTTTCTGCAGGATAATTTGGATTTCTTATCACATTTTATTACATGAACGCCTGCACGCCTGTGATGCATACTCAGAGAGGGGGGAGAGTGCATGAGAGAGTCAGAGGGGGAAAAATGGGAAAGTGTACCAAGCAGAATGAGCTCTGTATCCTACAGGCAACGCTAGTTAATATTAAAGTCCATTTATAACCTTTCATAGCGCAGGTCTTCAGCAGGAAATTAATCTTGCATGAAGGGTGATTTCTGTGAAGAATTACAAGGCTCCACCGAATGACCGTCACTAATACATAGTCCACCCTACTTTGCAATGTTGGCAAAGAATGTGGAGAGTCTGTATGTGTAAATGCCAAAGAAAGCATGTTCACATTTACACTAGGCATACCTCACCTCACTAAACCATCACCTGTGGATTATAGTCCATGAAAATATCATTCATCTTTACAGTAATATGTAACACAGTAAAAATGGGTTCAAGAAAATGTCCAACCAAGGCAGACAACTGTACAGGAGCTAACATGTTCAACCACAATAACAATAACAGCTGTTATAATAGAGAGATTATAGTTTGTAGTATTTATAATAACTACTACAATAACAACACTGATAATAATGATAATATTAATGATGATGATGATAGTAATAGAAATAATAATAATGGTAATGATGATGATGATGATGATGATGATGTCAGAGGGTATCTCCATGGTCCCAGCAGTAGATTGATCCACGGTGACCTGCAGGATGAGAAAACACAAAGACTCCAGAGAAGAAGTCAAGTTGGTAACATGAATTAATGAGACATGAGTGAGTAAAGAAGGGGAGAAGAAGGAACATATTAATTTTATTACTTGCAGCAGTCTGTGTCATTTACACACAAGGTACAACAGCTTAAGCTCATTAATAATTCAAATCTCCCAACAGGATCTAATGTTAATTCCTGTACTGTGTTCTTCTGCACATACAGATGGGCACTGGGCATGAAATTAATATGTTTTCATGGCCGTGGGCTTTGATTGTATTATATACTCATCACTCCTGTTTTGATAATTTCACTCTCTGCCTCTTAGATCCAAAGAGCACAATCACCGCAACTGAAACTCCATCCATCCATCCATCCATCCATTTTCTTCCACTTATCTGGCTCCAGGTCATGTGGGCAGCAGTCTCAGCAGAGAAGCCCAAACCTCCCTCTCCCCATCCACCTCCTCCAGCTTTTCTGGGGGTACACCAAGGCGTTCCTAAACCAGCCTAGAGATATAATCCCTCCAGCATGTCCTGGGTCGACCCCGGGGTCTCCTCCCAGTGGGACATGCCCAGAATACCTCCCCAGAGAGGCGTCCGGGCATCCTTACCAAATGCCCGAACCACCTCAGCTGACTCCTCTCAATGTGGAGGAGCAGCGGCTCCACTCTGAGCCCCTCCTGAGCTCCTCACCCTCTCTCTAAGGGTGAGTCCAGACACCCTGCGGAGGAAGCTCATTTCAGCCACTTGTATCCGCGAGTCGCAACTGAAACTATATGAGTTAAATATTATCATGCCAGAGATTAAATGAGGGCTCAGTGGAGCAGAACTCCAGTTATAAGTTCATTTTATAGAAACGGGCAAAGCAAAAAAAAAAAAAAGTCCTCTCAAACTCACTGAAAACTACCGACTCAGCAGCAAAGAGCAGATAGAAGCAGTCAGAGACTCGCTGGTGAAGATAGTATTATAGTATAGCAACTGTTGATGGTGTAAAATGAGTGAATATTTGACTTCATGTAAAATACAATATTCATCAGGCGGACAAAAATACCCAAATGAATGATTTGATGAATGATGAGTTTCTCCCTGTGTATACCCCGGGGGCTCTTCCCAATGGGACATGCCTAGAATACCTCCCCAGGGGTGTTCTCCCCACAATGAATGTGCAAATGAGAAACTATTTACTATCATTAAATATGATGATGTGTCATTGTCCTGTTAAAAGCTTGCCAATAAATGTCTGTGCCAAGTTTTTATAGAAACTCCCTAAAAACCACAGATGATACTCATGCTGGCACCTGAGAAAAAAAGATGGGATCACCAAAGTCCTCTGGGTATTAACACCTCCATGGGTTATACCGGCCCAATAGGCAGCTGCAGAATCTAGGGTAGACACAGCCTTGTGGACCAATAAATGGTTTACATTCACAAAAACTATATTTCAACCCCAACCCACTCACAGTCAGTGATAAAAAATACAATTAAAATAAATGAATGGATGTCGACCCTCTCACACATCCTTGCACATCTTTTATTGGGCTGCTCAAAAACTGAGTTGACACCATGCCCAAAACCTAAAAAGAAGGACATCCTTTATTTGGGTGAAAAATATCCAACAATTATGCTTTCCCCAGATCTGAGTATTCAGCGTTACTGCAGGAAAATACAGACAGACATGACAATTATCTCTAACTGAAAAAGTTGCATATAAAGTATATCTTTGAGAAAGTTGCTCTAGTCAAAATATGGAAGCACTTCAAACATACTGACATGTTCATTCTGTTCAGGGCTGCTCTGAAACATGAAATACAGGGTCTTAAAGACATTAACTCCAGTTACAGTAACAGAGTTCAGTACAAACACATGAAATAAACCGGTCCCACAGAAGAGAGAGTGGACCCTGGCAGAACACAAGTCCAACCCAGTCCCCATGAACAGGGAATTAATTACCTCAAAGGTCTATGTTAAGTCTTTTGGATAGTTACGGCTCAGCGTGTACAGCAATCCAATCAGGTTCACAGAAGTGTCGGGTCCACCTCAATCATAAGGGAGGGGCTCCTTGACATCTTCAACAAATAAGAGGACTCGAATCACCGTTCACTCCATGATATAACCCCCTCATTCCACAGTCACAGACAGCGGTGTCAATGAAATGGAATGGAAATATGAAATTGCGAATATACATTCCAGTTAAAATACTTATTCCATCATAACATCAGGTGGTTGAATTCCTTAGCAATCGATGTAAATAACATAGTGACACACATAATTTCAGTGCACTGGTACACACTGTGCACATTAAACCATTTTATATTTCAGCAAGTTGCTCAGGTTAACATCAGGTTAACATCAGGTTAACATCAGGTTATCAGGTCTTTAACTCAGAATTGTGAGCCATATGACTCATGTCTGACGAGGATGGCTCCTCTTCAACAATCTCCTGTCTTATGTGCGTATGTGACGTACATCATCAGTGAAGGCAAGGTTTGGGGAGTTTTCTCTCATTGTCTCGGTCAGATTGTTAGATATTCTATGTTGTCATTATAGGAAACTCGTCTCAGAAGATCTGGGTTTCTTTACTCTGATGTCCCAGGACCTCTCATCTAAGAACCCCAGAATTCATCTTCAGTTCCCGACAGCCTGCTTCTCTAAATTGTCCCATCTTAAACTTCAAACTTATTATTTTAATCCATACCAACCAGAAGTGGAGCCCAGTTCTTTTCAACATTTTTAAATGAGTACAATGGCACAATTTAACATTGTTCATTCCCAGGGTAGTCCTTGGAGGAATACATTACTGCAGCATATTTCTCCTGCTTCCTGTCCCTTGAAATGGATTGAGGTGTTCCATCTTTTCTGAAAGCCTCATTGCCTTGCCTGCGCCTTAGCTCACTATCATACAAGAAGGTCAGGATGTGAAAGTGAGTTGGAAATGGCTTTGAACGACCTAAAAAGGACTCTGCATGGATGCTCAATGAAGAAAATGCTGACGGAGATGATGGTAAAGTTAAATTTAATTGTTTCCAAAAGGAGTCTGAAGAGACAGCAAGGCAGAAATTCAATGTAATCTTCACCTTTGGTTCATCATCAACACTTGAGGTTACAAAAGTCTTGGAAGCCGTCACATCAAAAGGTAAATGACTGACTTCACTGCATTTTTTCAATAATGTCCAGTGGTGGAATTATCACTCGCAACAGCATCTTCCTTTAAGTGAGAAACTCTCATTACTTCTCTGGGGAGAGAAAAGAATCAGAGAAAAGACAGAATGAGCCATAAAGTCAACAGACATTCATTCAGTGATTAGTTAAACGACTGATTTGTTGGTTATTTGCCTTGTTAGTTAATAACCTCTTTGAGTCCTCTGACGTTTTTTGCTCTTTACTCCAGTTTCTTTCCATTTTATACTGTTTTTATGTTTATGAATATGCTGCATATCTTCTTAAGTGGAATTTGTGCTGCATGATTTTGAATTGACATTGTGTACAACAAGAAAATAACAGTTTGATGTGATTATAAGGACAACAATGTTAGTCAGCTGGCTAATTATCAAGTGCGGCCATTTGGATAAATGCTGTAAGCCAATAAAGTCAGTTTTCCCTACCATCATGAAGCTCACTCACAGCACACTCATTAAGCTTCTGGGTTTTATTCTACTGTCAAATATGTGCACATAAGGGGAAAACAATGACAGTGACAGAATTTACAGAGCAAAAACAGGGCACCATCAAGTCAACAACAACAACAAAACAAAACAAAAAGAAAATCACAACACAGATTACAAGACATGCAGAGTAACAGGAATTAACAAGACATCAGTGCAATAAAACAGGAACAAACAAACACCACAAAAAGGTTTATAATCACGTAAAAAACACAAAGAAACACGTGTGTGTATGTGGATGTCTATGTGTGTGTATGTGTTGGCGGGGGAGGGGTGATTTTATTATGTGAAGCACTTTGTGTTACATTTTATTTGTATGAAAAGTGCTGTACAAATAAAGTCTGATCGATTGATTGATTGATTGATTGATTGACTGATGCAGATAAGCCCTAATGACACCAGTTATGTTCAGCTATGCTTTAGTAATGTATGGAAGCCACAGTTTGCCTGCTGTGTGTGGATACAGTGGTGGATATCATCCAGTTCAGAGGACAGTTTTCACATCAGCTCATGACTCTGCAAAGCTCTTTGTATCATGCTTGATATGGTTCATTGATGAAAGACGCTGCTGAACACAATACCAATTTAACTACCGTCCAAAAGTCAGGGAAGGCCACTGGTGGACCCCCCAGGCAGACTCTGCTCCTTGTCAACCACTACTATGTCCGGTTGGTTAGCCAGCAGCTGTCTGGACCTTGAAGTCCCACAGGATCTGGGCTCTGTTGTTCTCGGCCTCCCACTGGGACTTAGAGACTTCTAATCCATACTGGGCACAGATGTTCCTGTACTCTATTCCAGCCACTTGGTTATTCCTCTCAGTGTATGCTGTCCCAGCCAGCATCTTATACCCTGCTACTAGGTGTTGGACTGTTTCAGAGGCATCTTTGCACAGCCTGCACCTTGGGTCCTGTCTGGTGTGGTAGACCCCTGCCTCTATGGATCTGGTGCTCAGGACCTGGAATTTTGCTGCCATTATCAGAGCCTCACTATGGACTATGCGGGAATTATGGATGTATATATACATACATATATATACATACATATATGTATATATATACATACATATATGTGTATATATACATACATATATGTATATATATATACACATATATGTATATATACATATATATACATATATATGTGTGTATATATATATATATATATATATATATATATATATATATATATATATATATAGCTCTTGACTGGATTTCAAAGTGCGTGTTCAGTATGTCGTGTGACATGACATCATATGCAGATGCATGTGTTACTTAAAATAATGATGCTGTTTTAAAGCCCTTTTTTCCCCACTTTGAAGTGGCTGCAAGTCATCTCCCATTGTTGCCATAGCCAAAGAGTGAATGAAGCCTGAATATACGTGTCCATCTGAATAAAAGCCCACATCATTTTTTCACAGTGTGCTTCCACCCCTGTGAAGTTTAATATGACTGGCATTAAATGCATATTCTGAGGTCTTGGCCGCTCTAATATTATACAATAAGAATACAAATGATAACTTATTGCCTTTTCTAATGGCCAGTCACTCAGTTACTACATTGCAGAACAATGATCAGGGTTGGTTTGCAAAATATAACAAAATAAAGACAGGATGATAAGTGTCTTTACAGTTTGTCTTTCCTTTGGTTAAGACACATTATTTTGTTGTTCCTGTCCTCTTTTCATTATGATGTTACTGTCAACTAATTACATTCTGTGGTGGAGCAGAACCACTGTCTTCATTTTGATAGCCGTTGGGGCTATAAATAACTTTATATAATAGCCATATATAAATAGCTATAAAATCGGTCAAATTGAAAACACACAATTATCCGTCTGTGACAATGCTGTCCATTGAAGGAAGCTTTAACCTTTGAAAAGACGTGTCACTCTGCTTCCTCCTCTGTGGACTAAAATCTCTACTTGTTTTTTTTGTGTTTTTTTTTCTGGGATTTTAGCCTTTAATGGACAGGGACAGTTGAGGAGAGAGAGGGCGGAAGACATGCGGCTATGGTCAGAATCAAACCCGCGCCACCCGCTAGAGGACTGTAGCTCTACTAACTGAGCTAAAGGCATCCTCTGCTGTGATTTTACTAACAAATTTGCTGATGCAGATTAGTTTTACTAAATTTGAATGAACAAAGGCTCAACAATGATCCGGATCATCACCAAATTTAATCCCCTCTAGGATATGCTAAGGTACATCTTTGGTGAAAATTTCATCGAAATCCATCCATCAGTTTTTGCATAATCCTGCAAACAAACAGACAAACAAACCGAACCAATCACACAACCTCCTTGGCGGAGATAATAAACTTCACATATTCACTGAGGATTTTTTTTTTCATCATGAGTACGGATATTGAAACATTTTACCCAGACAATAGTTGTAAAAAGTATATTATCTGTATATGATACTTGTCATTGAGTGAGTAATTGTTAAACCGTACCACTACTGGTGTAACAGGGTAGATCTGTATCAGCACACTAACTCATATTCACACTGGTAGTGGTTTTGTGGGGGGGGGGGGGACATGCACGTTTGCTGTGAGCTTAAGCTTTGATTGATGTGATTGTGCACAGGTGTGTCTGGGTGTGTCTCCTCCTCTAGGAGGTTATTTAAGTGCCTCATGGCCACCACTGCTGTCCTCTCATTCTGCTGTTGTTTCTCTGTGTGCAGGCCAGGCTCCGCTGCATGTGTTGCAGCCTTAAGGCAGAGTTGGGCAGACTTTGTATCCAAAGTAAATTAAAACAGGATGTTATCTCTGGTCATCTCTGAACATTCAGGCTGAAAATAAATGGTAGTATCTGATAATTGTCTCATCAAGTGTGATATGCCTCTGACTCTGACCTTCAGTGTCTGATCTACATTTTCATCCCACTGTTACTTTAAGTGGCTTATTTCTGAGAGTGAATAAAATCAATATTCATCAAGCTAAAATATATTTCTTAGTCTCTGAAAATTTGACCTTTGGGGCGCCAGTTTTCTCATTTCAGTAACAGCAGCATGCACTTTTTGGATGTCAACAGCAATTGCTCTCATTGCATTAATATGTAAAAGTTATAAAATTTGCTTCATAGCTTTCATTTTCAGCCCAGAAAGAAACACTTTTACTTTTTTATGATTGTACTTGCCTCAAGAAGCCTTATTAATAATCATGCTTTTGCAGAAAGGAAGAGCTTCAGTGAGTTTGATACAACTGATTTTGGTAAAATTTTCAGGAGATGTCAGAAGTGGCCCAAGGAAGACTTGATTAGATTTTGGTGGTGATCCGGATCACCGTCTGGATCCAGGAATGTGTTCTAGGATTACACTGCCACATGTGCACTTGTAATGTAATGATTACAAGGCTCCACAACATGGGGCTGTCTGTGTGGTTTTGAGTTTTGTCTGTGTACGTCTGAGGACGAGTGCAGCGCGATGACGTAGGTTCATTCATGCGTGTTCTGGTCAAAGCCGTGTCTTCCTGGATCAGAGGTAAGCACTGCTTTCATTCTGTCAGTAACGTTAATAAAAGTTATTTGTGGTTCAAACTTTATGAAACTGTTGTATATTTAGTTCTCAGGGATGTCTGACTCATGCTGTGTGAGTCTTTTGAGTTTGCCAAGTGCAGTTTTATCGTTGTGAAGATAATTAGCTACCTCTAGCATGCTAAATTAGCCTCTTCTTCTGTGTCTTGTTCATCCCTCATTGATGGCGTCTCTCTGCTGCTTTTGGGTGCCTTGTCGGAGGTCTGCGCTCTCCAAGTGCTTTCTAGTTAACATTACAACATAAACATAACATAACACAACTCAAGTGTCTATCTCGGGCCCCATACATGGTGCTCTCTTACCCCCACCAGCACCACCATTCTCTTAAAAGTTGCTCCCTCCCTGACACCTCATTGATCTTGACTCATATTGCTTAAAGCTGGGCCAAGACGTCATCATAGTTTAACTCTCAGAATGAGTACAAATCAATACCTTTCCTTTCCTATCTCTCCTCCTCACCTTCAACCTTTCTCCTGTGCCCTCGTCCATCCCAAATTATGGACTTATCGATACGCATCTTCTGGGGACTCTGAAGTGTCTGCCACTGTGACTGCTTTAGGGGCCTGGCCTGATTGGACAGGGCAGAGATGTAAAGCTCTTGTGCCAGGAGTAGACAGGTATATTTAGTATTTAGCCATTGGCAACACACACTGATTTGAACCTGGGAGGAGAGGGAGACAGTATACTTCTGATTTTTTCCTTCTTTTTCCTTTTCTTTCTGTCTCTGGATGTACCACCTTGTCGCCTGCAGCTACACTAAATCCTGTCAACCGACTGTAACGACTGGAAAATGAAATGAAGGTCTAGGGTCACGGCTGAGCCTGAGAACATTAAGCAGCTGATCAATGCAGTGCTTGGATTTGTCTGGTCAGATTAAGTGGCACATCTAATATACCCTGTGTTTATTGATGCTTGGCGCGTATCATTTAATTACGCCGTGATGTGTTACAAGTAACTCACCTAATTCATTAACATTAAGGAGAGGCAGCCTGCTTTCTGTTGTCTCTATGATTCTCCTTCATGTTGACTATATTGATATAGTCCCCATGGAAACATGATGCTCAATTAAAACAAGGTCATCTACACTTATTGATCATCATAATTGATTAACAGGATGAAACAGACAGAAATAGAAACACAATATGCCACAGTTCATGTCGTTTAAGAAGGCCAGATACAATAGGTTTCTCTGACTTCCTGGCATGGAAGATGATATTTACCATACCATAATAAATTCACATGCAGTACTAATTATTCCCAACAGAGTGTGACTAATCCGTGAACTAGGTTGACATCATTTATAATTTAAGTTGATGGATGAATCATTGTCAACTCAAATTAAAAAAGATAGTGTTTGTCATACCTTCCAAAATTACATTTGTGAGAGATTTTTGATCTGACACACCAAGCAATCAGGATGACTATTACAAAAGTGTTAATTTGTTCTTCTGCTTGTACAAATAATAATGGCAATGGATTTTATTTATAGGAGCCTTTCAAAGTTGAACACAAGCAGCAATACATCAAAACATGGAATTAAACATGACAGAATATACAGTCATGAATAAATATAACGACAAAGTACAAGATCATCATCAGTCCATAACGTAATGTGACTGTAACCATAACGATGGGATCAGACTGATAATGCTATTTGAAACAGTGAGTTAGGGATGGGGTTTGAAGGTGGAGCAGGAGTCAAGATTGTGAATGTCTTGTGAGAGTTAGAAAGATGGGGGGGGGGACTCACATTTGTAAATTTGAGACCAGATGGTGGTTAAATGGGCAAGTGGTGTAGTCAGAGGAGGATGTGACTGTGTGGCAGGGCCATAAAGGTTAGGAGCAGACTCTCGAAAACAATACAGTATTTCACAGGAAGCCAATGAGCTGCTGAAGAACAGGAGTGAGTTATTCTATGGAGGGACTTCTGGTAATGATTCTGGACCAGCTGAAGTTCATGAAGACACCTGAGAGACGGACCAAAGAGGACAGAACCCCAACAGTCAATGTGGGATGTGATCAGGGTGTGGATGAGAATGATAGATATAGTGCTGTTTGAGGGAAGTGGCTATATTAACTAGATTCAGATTCATTCTTTATTGTCCTCTGGTTAGAGGAAATTTGTTTTCACAGACTGTACACATGAAGTACAACAATCACAGACATTAAAGACACAACAGTTCATTGCAGTGTGCCCAGGTTGTTTAGAGCCCTTATGGCTGAGGGCACAAAACTCTTCCCAACGCCACTTTCCTGCATATTGGCTGTCTGTATGGACGACTAGAGGGAAGGAGGATGAAGCATGGGTTGAGGGGGATGGCAGGGGGTGTGTGCTATGGTGAGTGCTTTGTGAGTGTTGGCAGTGTCAATAAGAGCTGGCAGGTTGGAAGTGGGGATACCAATTATTTTGGATATGTTGGTGATTTTCAGAAGCTTGTTTCTATTGGTGAAGGTGAGCATGGAGAAATAACAGGTGGTGCAGTACAGGAGGATGGGTTCAATAACACTGCAGTACAGAAGGAGCAATAGGTGGGGTTCAACTGACAGTGTCCTGAGTTTGCGGATGGCAGAGAGTCTTTGTTGGCTATGTTTATGGATGTCTGTGGTGATCGAAGCTCAGGATGGGAGCTAGGATGATGCAGAGGTAGTTGAAATCTCCACTGGTTGGTTGTCGATGACAGTGGGGCAATGAAGGGTGGAGAGTCAAATATGAGCTCCTTTGTCTTGTAGAAGTTAAGGAGATTATCGTGGTGACTATCTTGAAACAAAATATTAGTCGCAGAGAGGCTAAGTCGGGGAAAATTAACCTGCCCGATGCGCTGGCTGTCAAAGTAAAATACTGCTGCGGATGGATGCGTTTGTAAATTTATTAAAGTTAAAATTCCACAGTGTGAGCATCAGGTGTTCAAACAGTCTTAGCAGTGTCCAAGATATTGATAAGAACAAAAAAGACATAAAGCAAAAGCGGTCAGCAAAAAGTGCGGCTTCCCCGCACTATTAACAGGCATCTTACGTTGGGTGAAGATGTCTGGCAACTCGCAATAGCAGTCACTGTCCAATCCAGCGACTTCCAAATCAGATGCAATACAGCTGTCCACAATTTTCTCTTGTCCCATAGTACACAAAAGAATCTGTGTTTTTCTCCCTGAGAGGTTCAGTTTATCCATCAGACCCATCGTGCAGAACGTTGCTGAGCTCCCTGGGTCTAAAAATGCACAAGTTTCCACAGTTCTTTGACATTTCTTGGATTTCACCTTCACTGGTACAATGGCAAGTTTACAGTCATGTTCACCGGCCCCAGTGAGACCACTGGTTTGGACTGCAACCAAAGCGCTGTCCGAGTTGCTCTTAGCTTTCTCTGCATCTTCTCCCCTCTCTTTATAGATGTGAAGCATGCTAGGGTGTTTCAAGCCACATGTTTTACAAGAGAGACGTTTCCTGCAGTCCTTACTGATGTGTCCAATACACAAACAGCCAAAGCATACACCATTACTTTTCAGGAATGCCATCTTCTCGTTGTGAGCACTCTTTTCCAATAGAGCACACAACTCCAGCATGTGTCCACCCTTGCAATACAGGCAAGTCTTTTCAGATGGATTAATTCAAGATGGACCTTTATCTTTGTTCTCTGATTGGGTCCTTTTCTCAACTGCAGTAACAGTAGTGGCAAAACTACTTTCTTTAGCCTTTGAGTGAGATGAAGGTTTTGGTCTGTCATTTTCTTTAAATGCCACCAACGCTGTAGCATCTTGAATGTGTCCAAATATAGGGTCTGTGGCTATTTTCGCTTGGCACTCAACAAATCCCACTATATCAAAAAACATAACTCTTCCATGATGCCTTTTCTGAATGTCACAAGCCACTGTTCGCCACTTATCTCTCAGCTTGTAGGGCAATTTTTTAATCACTATGAGCATATTGGAAGGTGTATTTAAGTCACACAGGTTATGCACCTCATCCATAGCGTTGCAGCATCCACGCATAAACAGACTGTATGCTTGTAAAGGTTACATCAGGTTCAGATGTATGGCATTATCTCCTTTCTTTATTTTTGGTTTAGTGTTCCTGATGTGTGAATCCAAATTCCCAGCTACTGACTGCTCATTTCCATCCCTTCTCGCAGGTACGGTACAAAAGTCTCTGCACCAATGTTGAGAGTTACAGTGGTTTTCTCCCTTTCAAAATAAGACTGCATGCCATTAGATGGTCGTGAGACAACACTCCTCATCACAGATCCAGAAGTTGTTAAAACTTTAAATTTTGCTTCAGAGGCAGCTATATCGGCTTCAAGTTGAAGTTGTTCTCTGCGTTTTCTTAATTGCTCTTCCTGTTCTTCAAGAGCATGCTTTTCCTTCAACATTTTCTGACGAGCAAGCAAAGCAGCCATCTCAGCCTCAGCTCTGAGACGTGCAGATGAGGTTGTGGATATATTACATTTCAAATGTTTTTTGCTGCTTTGGTTTGATATGCTGTCACAAAGCAATATTTCAATCTGGTCATCATGATGAGAGTTTTGGTGCAATGGAGGCTCCTTGGCATTGTTCACATCCACCTCTGGTAGAGCTTCTTGGGACCTTTGACTGTAATGAATTAGCTCTGATAGAGGACTGCTTGAACTTTTTTTGATTTCTGAAAACCACACTTTAACATCCTCAATGAATTCCTTAGTGCGTTTATTGATGCTTGTGAACCATGCATTTTGTCTGTCTTGTTCATCATATGGAATTAGAGGCATCAGAGATGTGTGCAAAGCAGAAACATCTTCAGATAATTGCATTAAAACATCGAGTTGTGTTTTAACCCGTGATGCATTTTAATCATCCTTCATGAGCTCTCTGAGAGATAATATCAGACTCTTTATTTTGTCCACTTTCTTTTTACGCTCTTTCTGAATGGACTCAATTTTGCCTGCCAGGGTCTTTTCAGTGAGTGTTATTTTTCTTTTCTCCATTTCAGTTTTCTCCACACTAGAACCAGCCCTTGATCCACTCATTTTGAATACACAAGGATGTTTATCACAGTGAAATCCAGTACAAAACTAGCAACATCAGTGGCCACAGCAGTCACATTAAGCACAGTGTCCAACATGCTGAGTCCAAACTGCACACAAGCCGTCCTGTCCAGTGATGCCAATTTAGCAATTTTGTTGCTAGATTTAGCAACTTTTCTGACTACCCTAGCAATTATTTTTCCTAAAAGCACCTAGCAACACATTTAGCTACTTTTAAAATTTATTTGGAAACTTTTAGCAACTTTTGAAAAGTTACTCAAACGCTAAAACCCACGCATTTTCCCTCTAAATGACACAAAACGATTTTCTCGCTTAGTCACAACACACTTAGTCTGCCTGACTTCAAAAGTGCATTGTGAGTGACGTCAGCAGTAGTGACATCTCAGCTCAATAGCGAGGAACAATTGTTCAATAATCACACCCCTTGTTAGTTTGATACCCTGTTGGTGTTATCATGTCAGCTCGCTAGCAATAAGCCACATAAAACAGTCACCTACAATTGTTCATGTGTGGTTTTACCGTAGGTTTTACTATGTAATGAGAAAAATATGAATAAAACAAAGCTATAATGTGTTGTGTTTAAAAATAAAAATATCTGATCATAAAAATGTGTTGTGTTTATATTACTTTTGCAAATAAAAATGTGTGATAATAAGCAAACAAATCTAAACTTACAAATTTCTAATATTTTTTCGGAGATGGCCAGTCAATTTGAGTAATGTCATTGTGCAATCTACGTAATGATGATGTTTTACATCATTACGTCATCACGCAATGACATCACAACGTCATTTATCAACTTTTAGCAACAAATAGACCTGCCTGTAGCAACTTCCTCTGAAAATTAGTTGGCAACACCTGTCCGGCTCTCCAACACAGCACACGTCAACCCTTGCAGCGGCAATCAGTGCGCCTAAACAACATCCAATTTCCAACTCGCGGCAGTAACCAATCCAAACTGTTCCAAAGAATCCAAAAACAGCGGAATAAAGCTTAGGTTGTCAAAGGAGAAGCCGTCGCTGGCGTGTGCCGGATCAATAATTCAATCATTCAATTTGATCAGAGTCCAAAGCTTCACTCAGATCCTTCTGTGGCTCCATCACATATCCGTTTCATTTTTTGCTGACAATATATCGTGGCGACTATATCTTGAAACAAAATATTAGTCGCCGAGAGGCTAAGTCGGGGAAAACTAACCTGCCCGATGCGCTGGCTGTCAAAGTAAAATACTGCTGCGGATGGATGTGTTTGTAAATTTATTAAGGTTAAAATTTCACAGTGTGAGCATCAGGTGTTCAAACAGTCTTAGCAGTGTCCAAGATATTGATAAGAGCAAAGTAAAGACATAAAGCAAAAGCGGTCAGCAAAAGGTGCGGCTTCCCCCTCACCCTCTGTCCATTCATTCATAAATCCAACAGGTGACTTGATATGCAAATGAATTACTCCACCAACACCACGTGACCCAAACTATCGTAAAGGACCAAACAAAGACATGGACCATCTGGCTCCTACAGAGATGATTGTCTTGACTAGATGAGATGTGCTGTGAATGACTCCCACAGCATTACTAGATTATTAATCAATAGAGACATAATAATTTATATTAAAATACTGAACAGATCTCAATTAAAAGCAATATAGACATCATATATTGTTATCCCCTCAGCATGAAATGCAGGGAGGATAGGTATCGCTCTGTCCATCTTTCTATCCCTCTGTAAACCTTTTTTCTGTGGCTAACACAAACATAGGTAAGAGTGGTGCCTTTTCCTATTTTTTTTTTATTTTTTAATCATATTTCTTTTTCTCATTTTGGTGAAATATGTGTGTTTATGTGTTTGTGTGTGAGTGTTACTCCCGGACATAACTTTAAAATTATTTCATATATCTTCAACAAATTGTGCCTTTTGCTTTATAGAAACGCTAATTTTTAGTTTTTGCATTTCCATGACAACAACTTGTATAGTGCCCATCTTTCTGAAGCACATCTTGTAAGTAGTTTCTTTATTTGACAAATTGTGGTTGTATACCACAAATGACACATATGTATATTTTTAGTTTTTAATTAAAAGCATATTTTAACAAGTTATCTGTATATTTACCTACTTTATGAAACCATCTCCAGCTTGGCCCAAAAGTAAATGGACCATATTGCATTAGGCAAAGTTTTGGCGTAGTCACTATTACCTTACTGAACACTGCAGCGCTGTGACCAAAGCTTGTAACAGCAGGTCAGTTTGTAGCAGACCGTTTGATACGTATTACACAATATGAATGAACCTCAAATAAAAAACAAACACAAAAAACACCTTCACTTGCTTTTCCTACACAACGGGTATTTCACAAACCTAAGTGGGAAATTATTATTATATTGTCTTTATTATCAATTTACCACCCGGCTACATAAAAGAACCCCCTAAGCTAACAGAGACTGTTGTTACATTCAAGTCATTTTAATGGACTTTATCTACTATCTCCATGCCGTGTCTACCATTTAGTCAAGCAGAACACAAAATGAGATAAGGCCAATGAGCTTTAAGCTAAATAAAATTCATTATTTCATTTTTCTTTGAGTAAACATTGGAAATGGGTCCCACAGACCAGAACAACAGACAAGGGTTCAACAGAGGAGAAGGAAAACATGGAACTGTCATCATCTACTGCTATGGTTGTGGTTAGGGAAGGATCACAATAATGGTTCAAAGAAACCAACATTGAATGTTGGTAGGAGTAACAAGTCCTCCAAACGCAGCAGCAGAAGTAGTCACTGCTCCTGAATCAGCCCATACAAGCATTTTGTCACAAAGGCATCATTTGTCACTGAGCTCCAAAGGTTACAAATAGACTGTTTCATGATCCCCCAACTCTTTGATTTAATCTGGATAGGTTAAGGACATGACTTTACAAACCGCTATAAATGTTACAAAAATGATTCACATTCACATCTCTGATAATTGATTGGTTGGGTTCATGGGCTCAAGCTTCTGCATCAGGAGAAGGGAATAATCACCTTTTTAGTTAAAGGAGATTAGTGTTACATTTTGGGGAGGTGGCAGGATGGATACAGAGGTCACACCTAGTTAACTATCCACCCCACCTCCATGTTAATGGTAAGAGATTAACCCATTAAGTTTAAGCTTTATAATTCTGACAGCAACACACAGAGTTACTTCACATTACAGCAGAAAGACAAGGGTCTCACACACATTATTGAACTTGTGGTTCTGTACTAAACATCTTATTTCTGTGATAGCTGTGTTACCAGTCAGAGAAGATAGAGTCATATGAATCATAGTATTACATGATAATATAATGTTCTTAAGGGAACCTACAACACTATAGGAACATTATGTTGTTTCTATCACTAGGGGCCTTGCTGTCAAAACAATGAAAACAAATGGTGTAGAGAAGCAGCAGGGGATCATGGGAGTTTTCTTTATTGTTAAACAACCACTGATAAAATGTGATGTGACTCAGGCAGAAATGCTAACAGACATCATTCATATTACATTTTGTCACATTCTAATTACATATCTTACATAGTGACAGGAGACCAAATGAAACACACTTACTTAGATTAACATTACATATTCCTCTGGGTTTGAACACCTGGTATATTTTCAGACATTTAAATGTGGAAATGTCACAAATGATGTCTTTAATGCACGGGGGCAGACATGAAACCTCAAACCTCAGAAGAGCCTCAAAAAGCATCTTTTAAACAGTTAAATCCTCCCATCATAGTAAAAACAGAGACTTTCCCTTTTCTCTGTTCAAACACTGAGGCACCCTGAATCAACCAATGATTACACTCCTTCATGAGACAGTTCACATTTCAGCAACAACATACTTTTAATAAGACGTAATTAATGTGAGTGTCAGCAGAGACTGTTCCTTCACTTACCTTAATGACTGATGCTGCTGGTCTTGTAGGTATAAAGGCCCTGGGGGTTTGGGATGGAAGGATGAAGAAAGGGACTTTATTAAACTGATAAAGGATCTTGACAGTAAATCCAATTGAACTCCACTGCACAGAATTATTGGTTTTATGCTGCCTTGCTGACATTATCTGGCTGTGCTCAGTGCCCAGGGAGCCATTTGGGTGGTTGTGAAAAATAAATCCTGGATAGTATTAGGCATTATGGGGCAATAATGCTTAAACACGTCTATTTGTTCCTTTTCATTAATAGAATAGTGCCCCAGCTCAGCAATACACACTGACAGACATTTCTTGGAACAGACACCCCCCACTTCCCGCTCTGCTTTCTCTCCCATTGTTGCAGTAAAAGGCTTTAGCCATGATTAATGAATGTATTGTGGATTGACAAGAAGTTGCCTCTAGCAAACTGGAACTCTTTAGATAACGGTCCTTAAATTCTCTCCCAAATATGCCAGGGCAGATCTATCACCATTCCCACCACTCATTCTATTATGGGATGAGACTCTGCCAAGTCATTTCCACATAGCCAAGCTGTTGTTATGCTTTTGGAATAGCAGAGTTTGGAGGGTGCAGTGAGGTGGTGTTTACCTCCATACAGCTGCTCCTTTAAGGCTCAATGAAAGATGAAAAGTGCAGAGTGAAGTGTTTAGTGGAGGGAGGAGCATCTGTGAGGCTATTGCTTCAGCTTTTAGTTGCATAATGTGTGTGTGTGTGAGGTGTAATGTGCAGCAGGCTGAAGCAAGACAATAACAGAATAGATGCAGTCTGGAGAAGTTCACAAGAGGGAGACTTAGCTTTTGTAGGTTGACCAGGTACGAGGATAACCATTAATGCACTGGAGCAGGTCACGGGTCGAACAGGTTCATCCTGGTCCAGGGACCAGATCATCTCCAGTAGTAGTTTTCTTTGAGATACCTTCCTGCTCATGTTTTCACAGCCAAAATGTCTAGAAATTAGATTACTTTAAGTTCTCTACTTCTCTTCTTACTCTCACTCATCCTCTTTGTTAGTTTATTCCTCTTTCCAGCTCCCAGCTGTCTGATTTATCATCTCCCTTCCCTCACCTTCCTTTGTTCAGGTTTACTGGGCTATAATGCACACTCTGCTACCAGCCAACATAAAAACAGAACTTGAGTTGTTGTAATACTAATTCACTAAATTGTGAATGAAGGATTACTGTGGTATATTTACATTTACTTCAGTAAATAGTTAAAGTGCTTCATCCATCACTGGAAGGTATGAAATGGACTTATGAAAGCATGAGTGAAGCACAAGCTGGTAATAATGCATGAATTAACAGTGAAGTGTATGTATTCCTCACAAGACTGAATGGAAACTCAGTAAGGCTGAAAAGTGTCCTTTGCTTTTACCTAAAAACAAAAACAAACAAACAAAAAGGCTTTCTGTGATGTGGCTGCTGTGACACAGTGATGAGGTCAACACTGTCCTGTCAGAGACCATACAGGCCTCAGTAGATGGAGGGTCCTTGAATGTCCATGCTGCCACTTCTCAGGTTGCAGAGCATGCTGTCAGAAAAGTTCTTGGAACTGAAGTCCTTCAACTGATATCTAGGCATATTAAAGCAGACTGTTGTAACACTAAACCATTCAGATACTGAAAATAACATTTTCATGGGTACCCAGAAAAATCAAATCTCCAAGAGGGAGTTTCAGAGTGTTTTTACAAACTACGAAGATAAAACAGGAGGACAAGTCTGAACATTGTCCGTCTCCTGGAGCCAGTCAGCTGAACTCTGCCCTTCTGATGCAACAAAAAACATAGCTTCCTAGTTCAATTTATTATTTTTTTACCATTATATTTTCATGCTACCAGTAACATAGCATACAGACAATCGCGAATTAGCCCTAAAAACTAAAGAGGGACTTAAGCTGATGGGAATGACATTAGTTTTGCATGCATTTGACTATAAGGTATTAGACAAAGTGATGTTTTGTCCTGATTATGGCCAGAGATGAAAAGCCTGAGGGGAACGTGTATATGTGCACCACTTTCGTGACATTTCATTCAACACGTCAAAACATTTTACTCAAAGTCACAGAAGTCAACCTCACGGTGGCACTAGAGGAAATATCAATAGGATTTCAGTCCCTCCGGGATGTTGCAGGCTCAATGTGAGTGACTGCTGCTTTTGGGGAAATTTGTGGTGATGATTGATCAAATTTGCAGATAAAATCAGCAGGAACCATCATGGAACAAATGAAGAAAAGTGCTGGATGTCTATCGAAACAACGGACTGAAAAATATGTCCATTCATATGGCCTGTGAAAAAGGTCAAATGTAACCCAACAAGGTGAATTAGGACACCAACAGAGATTTGAGGCTCTGTCGCTAACACCCACAGCTACACTTATACAGAACTGTAATCATGGCAGGGTTTCTCCTACCATTGTACAGACCCAGTGGGCTGCCAGGTCAACAAAACCCCCTGCCAGGCAAACAACAGGCCAAAAAACATTTTTTTAAATGCCAAATATCGTCAAATATCATGTAGCCTCTGTACTGCGCTGTTCTGAAAAGGAGTCTGCCTCCATCTCTGTGTCCACCCCACTCAGAGCTCTGTCTCTATGACTACTTCTGTCATTAACTAGTAAACAAACCCGGGACTGTTTGAATGAATGCTGCAGTGACATGTAATGATGGACTGGACCAGAGAAATGCTGGCTTTTATCGTCATCCTGTAAGTTTATCATATTTAATATTTTCTGGTGTAACGGCGATGCTGCTGTATTTGGCTCCCGTTTTTACTGTCAATACGTTACAACCTAACATTACAATGTGTTGATGATCAGTAGTATGATTATAATGGTTGAACTGGGAACATAACATAATGCTGATTAAGTAATCAGCTAATGTTAGCTAGCCAATCAATGTGAATATTGAATGAGTTTGCGTGGATGATTCGCCACAATGCTACAGTTTTATTAGGCCTAAAATCTATTATGTTAATTAACGTGAGCATGGCGTCGCGTAAGAAGCAAAAACCAGGGAAAGGACAACAAAATATTTTAGCATTCTTCTCAAAAAGTCTGGAGCCAAACCAAAGTACAGGTGAGGAAGAAGGGAGAGAAGAAGATAAGAGAGAAAGAGAGAGAGAGAGCTACCTCTCCTCAGAGCAGTGTGAACTGTGAACCAGATTTCTCCACCATGAACAATATATATAAATATTAATCTATCTTTAAATGTAAGAATTTACTAAACAAATCTTCTGGTGGGTGAAAACTGACCTCATGATCAGGCAGCAAGGAAAGCAGACTGTATGAAAATTTCAATAGGCCTCTTGTGGGAAAATTTCCAGACCATGATGATGGTGACATTTTTTCTCCAAGCTGAAGAAGATCAGTGCAGCAATAAGTCATGAACACTGTGTTCATAATGAGCAAAATGTGTAATTTAATTTAACTTTTTTTGTAAATAAAAAGATACATTTAAAAAAAAGTGTACTTTGCACAACGGAGTAGTTTTAAGTCATGTGACTATTATACGTGTATAATTTGATATGTTTCATGTTGAATTGATCCTATTTTTGATCCTATTTTTTTAATCTATTATTGATCTATTTGTTGTTGTTTTTTGTAGTTTTGAACTACTTAGAAAGCCTTTATTGTCATTATAGTGTACAATGAAATTAAAGGGCAAACTCCTTAACGTGAAACACAAGACATATCAAAAATATCAAGACTATATGCAGACCTAGTGGCGAGACAATAACAATTTAACATGACAAAATTCACATAGTACAATGGGCAGAGAATTTAAGAATATGCACAGTAAATGGACATAAATGTAAAATGACACTGTAAGTGGACAGTTTAAAAAATGGCACTATAAATGGACATATGGTGCTGTATTTAAATATATTGCACAGTTGAGTTCTCACCCTTTACTATCTGTACAGGCTGTGTCTATGCTTACGATTGAAGAAACTGCGGTTCATTAATTATTTCCATTTGTTTGTTTTGTACTTGGTAGCGTTTCAAGTAAAAGCTGTATACAACTTTGAAAAGCTGACTAATGCTGCGATCATTCTGTCAGACCTCTTCCTCCTCACCTGATCAATATTGGTGCATTTGCTCATGTACAGCATACAGAGCACTTGGAGACTCCTCCAGCCAAGGACAACACAGCTGTCCCTCAGCGAGATGAGTGGCAGTGCTTTTAAAGGGACTGGGAGATGACACTTTAAATTCATGTTGCACCCAAAAAACAATAAGAGAGGGACTAATTACAACCCTTTTGCATCGTGTGCCTCACTTTCGGCCCAGATTGTGCACTGCTTTACTTGCATTAGTGGGTTGGACTTGCCCTAAATCCACTTGTGCCATGGACTACAGATAGGACTCTACGTGTGTTTTGCAGATTTAATAGGTATTAGGCCTTTTGTGTCTTCAGAGGGAGCTGTGTGAAGTGAGCCAAGTGTCCTCAAGGGCTGTCACTTCTGTCAGCTGTCCACCAGTGAAACCTCCTGCTGCTCCAGATGGCCAGTCCACCATTGATAGCAGGTTTTGATAAGAATGAGGAATGTGCAGAATATAATGACATTGTCTCTGCTTCTGCTATTTTACATCCCTTTTGAATCAATGCTAAATCTGTGGACTAGCCTTTAGGGTGTTATATAGTCTTTGTCAAGTGATGAATCATTGTGACTTAAAAATTAAACTCTGGCGAGATGTTCTGACCCACAGATGTTTCTGAGGGTCCCCACTGACAAACGACTGTCTGTTGTGGTCTTAAGCTGGGGAGGAATTCTGATAATCAAATGAAAAGAGGTTTAAGGTCATTATGAGTCAGCACATAATCATGAAATGTTTTGAAAAGATATGTAAAATGCTAGAACACGATTTGGAACTTTCAGAGCCTATAGTGAATGATTTCTGTAAGATTTCTATGAACACAGTCAAAAGCAATAATTATCAAATGTGATGAATCTTCTTGTATTGAAACATATATTAAGAATTTTCCTCAAACTGACTTCAAAAACAAATACAATAGTCCTACTGTGGGAGCTTAAATATCCTGGCCAATTCCTAAACAGCTGAGCTGTTCAGGCTACACAAACACAGCTCATCAGTTTACTGAGTAATGAGGCGTGAGAAGCAGCAAAAGAAACTTTCACATAGTTTGCATGTTTCATGAGCTGAGCCATCCAGCTTTTCTCCCCGGCCGAACAAACGCAGTCCAACACCTTCCTCTGCGTGGATCTGCTGTAGCTGCTGGGAACAATGTCTTCCAGTCAGTCTGGCAGTGAATCTCCCCAAGAGGAGAGGATGTTCCTCACTCCAGCTCCAATCAGCTGTCCATCAGACGGGACAGCTTGGGGATTAGATCATTCACCCGGGTCCCGTCTCCCCTTCTCAAATTTCTGCAGGATCCTTTTTACATCTGTTGCACATGTCAGTCGGTGAACACACTGAGCACCTTTTGTTTGTCATCCTCAAAAACAGTTCAATAACACGGCTTAGCAAGAGATGACTTTAAATTAGAGCGAGACAGATGATCAGTTTTTTGGCCTTTTTATTGCCATCTATGACTTTGAAGGAAAAGAAGACCAGGGAGTTCATGAAAAATGACTGGATAGCCTATTGGAAATGTTTTCAATTAAAGGGTCTTACAAAAGAACTTGTTCCTGTAGGGGAGAGCAGTGCATGAGACACTTTTTACATTTGATAATTTTTCTGCAAAACAAAGGTATATTTGTTTGAAATAATAACACAGCCTGTTCATGTTATGGTTTGACCCAGAGGCTGGACCCAAAACCAAGAGAAAGGTTTAAACAATGCATTGAATGTACTTTGCATTACTGATGGTGTGGGCTAGTGTGTCTGAAGGCTCATTTAGACTCCACTTATGTAAAATAATAGATACATCTGTTCCAAACGGTGTGTCCATCATTGCCCACATACTTCCGTGCCTCTTTTATGTTGGCATCGATACAACCACAAGAGGGCAGTGAAGAATCAGGGGTTTGGACCACAACAAATATGGCAAATGTTGGCAGAAGTTGTGATAATTTACCTTGAAAATACAAAGTGGCAAAAGTGGAGGTAAGGATGTACTGGGTGGTGATCTGTGAGACCATCTTTTACTTGTTTCTTCTTAGTTGTGTCTGTACACGTTTGTCGTGCCTTGCTTGAATTGTAGCTCACTGCCACCAACCATGTCCTGTGGTGTTGCTCATTTTCATCCATCACGTCTGTATCTGTAAGCTCTCTGACAGCGTGCCCAAATATGTACAAAATGAAGGCAGAGTAGGTACAGAGGGCTCCGTCTGTATCCCTATATGTCTTCATTTACATGGCTGTGAAGGACTGAGTCCAGCCTGAGTTTGATCCTGAATGTCTCCAGGTGAACAGAGCAGAGAGAACATCAACACAATGCTAGGGCACAAGGGAAACATGGAGTACAACAATCACTCTAGGAATTAGCCTGAACCTATGCTACCACATAAGAAGACCATACAATCTGTCCAAACCAGGGTCCTGTATATACTGTTGAGCTTGACTGTAGGTTGAGACACAGGTGTGTCTGATGACACCCCCACTGCCAAGTGTGCATCACGCACAATAGCTACACAAACTGGGAGATCAGGAAGGGGGAGAAGAAAGGGAGAGAAAGAGGGCGCTGCAGCAGGGAGGTACCATATCAGTTAAAGGTGGGAATGCTGTGCCTTTAATGTACTGTATTAAAATCATAGTTGGAATATCTCTACCCTGACATATTAAGCAGGCCTCATTTTAAAGGGGGTAGTCTGTGAAACTGGTCTTGATGTGGCTGGGAACAACTTCCTGTTATCAAATCTCATGATCTTGTGTTAGTCTGGGATAATCTGTTCTGGGAACTTCTCATTTACTGGTCTGCTGATGAACCTCTTTTTGTGTCATCCTTTGCCAGTGACTGAATCGACCTCTGACCTCTGACCCCTGACCTCTGACCCCTGCCTTGCTGCTCTCTTCAGATGTATTTTGTACCGCTTTACCATTTTGTTCTTATCTTGTGGAATATCAGAAAATAATTCTTAAATACGCTCGTTCAAGAATTCTGTTTGCATTCTTCCTTAATTTGTGATCACTTTTTTAATAGTTAAATTAAACATTAAACATACAGGTTCTTCCTGCTGTCACCCTGTGATGCAGCCCCCCCACCAACAATCCAAGAAGAGATCAAATGTTTGTGGATCTACTGCTGATACAGAGCTGAAGTTTCCAAACTGGGAGTGTAACAAGGAAGCCTCCAGTGAAAGACATGAGGCAAATAGCAGCGTGTGGTGAACAGAAGTGATACACATTTTTAGACTGAGTGTGAAATCAGTGCCAAAGTCCATCACAGACAGGAGCTGCTGATAACTAAATTAGCATCCTGTTTCACACCTCTATGGTTTATTTTGTCCAGACCATTTAACCAATGAAGCAAGGTTAAACATGACTGACAGGTATGCCAGCAAATAGAAATTCAGTTGTGCATTTTGTCAGTGTTTGTTTGTAGTTTGTAGACAGTAGAAGTTAGTTAGTTTTATGTTCAGTCATGAAACATCATTAAATATAAACTTAAAGTTGTTCCCGTCCAGATGGGTCTGTTATGATGTGCCTCATGTCGTTGCCCTCCAGCATCTGGATTTATATTCTGTTTATCTGTTGCTGCCTGCCTGACCTGTATGTTTGACCTTTTGGTTTATTATTTGATGGTGGATTCCTTCCCACTCCTTATTGGAGTTCTTTGCCTGTGAGCTAAGATCTGGTTCTGACCCTCGCCTGCCTCACCATCCCAAAAGTCTTTGTAACTCATTTTGTGCATTAAATCACTGAACTGCATCAGCTCTATCACAGTCACCTGTATCTGGGTCCTTCTTTGTATTCCTGTTTCATGCTATCACCAGCTGTGACAGGTCAGGTTTTTTTTAAGGGTTCATTAATCATTACAAATGATGTGAGACCTCTTATCAGTATTATTTACACTTTATTTAGATGGTATTGACGTTTTGGGATAGACTGATGAATGTAAAAGGGAACTGTCATCTATAATTTTCCTTCAGCTATTTTCTTTTCTTCTGATTTACCATTTAATACATGCTATTTACACAGATTTAAAATGTAGCCAGTAAAGCTACAACCTAGTAATATTTGTTTAGATCACAAGTAAAGGTACCATACGATGTTATTTGCGTTACCCCCTGCCTTCAGATACGCGGGTTACACACAGATAACATACAATTCTATTTCTAATTCCATCTCGTCACGATTGGATTGTTCTTGGTGTGTTGTGCCAACATGTTGTTGCAGTACTCTCCCAGTGGACACTGATCAACTAACAGTAGCATTAGCAATAATGTTAGCATCGTAAACTAACATTAAATAATTTCCACTTGCTGTGTGACACATATTAGCAGTACTCACAATTAGGAGATAGATTTTCCATCAAGAAACACACAATTCAACTTCAAGGTCATTTCTTTAAGTGTTCTTTAAGATGTTTTGTCTGTTTCATTCATCTGGTAACACCTTGGTCAGTTTCCTGACCTGACTGTCCAACCAGAAGAGAAGAGACCGATAGTAAAAGTGATGTGTTCATCAGCATAGAAATGTTTTTATCTGTACATGTATATGTACATTTATATGTACATTTTAAAAACACTACTTTAATGATTCCAGTTAACTATGGTTTGTGTAATTGGAGGTTCTTCCAGTACAAAGTCAGGATGTAGAAGCTACTGGCATGAGTGAATGAGCTTTGGCCCGGGGACCAGGGTGTGTGTCCTACAATCCTGGGCTTCTTGTTGCTCATTTTATGTTCATTTGACAGGAAGTTTCCTTGTGTTCAGTAGTTTTCTACCTAGCTTCTCTCTCTCTTTTTTTGTATTATTCATTTATTTCCTGCTGTTGGCTGACTCCTGTTTCTGAATGGTCT
This sequence comes from Chaunax sp. Z400, assembly GCA_037577475.1. Taxonomy (NCBI): domain Eukaryota; kingdom Metazoa; phylum Chordata; class Actinopteri; order Lophiiformes; family Chaunacidae; genus Chaunax; species Chaunax sp. Z400. The sequence goes on from CM075189.1 coordinate 6,711,112, forward strand.
CTTAGTCGGGCTGGGTTCCGTCTGGTAGATGTTTGCTGAGATTTTGTCAGAATAATAACACTAGATTGAAGCTGATCATCTCTGACTGCCGACAAAGACAGACAGGAGATATTAGGATAATAAAGACAGGCAGGTTCCCTCCATCACCTATGGTCCTGAGCTCTGGGTAATGACTGAAAGAACAAGATCGCGGATACAAGTGGCTGAAATGAGCTTCCTCCGCAGGGTGTCTGGACTCACCCTTAGAGAGAGGGTGAGGAGCTCAGTCATTCAGGAGGGGCTCAGAGTGGAGGTGCTGGTCCTCCACATTGAGAGGAGTCAGCCCTGGATGCCTCCCTGGGGATGTATTCTGGGCATGTCCCACTGGGAGGAGACCTCGGGGTAGACCCAGGACGCACTGGAGGGATTATGTCTCTCAGCTGGCTTGGGATCACCTTGGTGTACTCCTAGAAGAGCTGGAGGAGGTGGCTAAGGGGGGGGGGGGGGGGGGGGTTGGGCTTCTCTACTGCTGCCCCCGTGACCCGGATAAGGAAAGAAAATGGATGGATGGAGGATGGCAGCACAGTACTGTACTGTACTGGACTCATTGTTGCTCACAGATGAGACAACTTATCACTGGGTGTGATTAAGCTGAGAGAATATAATTATTCTCACTAAAAGAATAAGGTTGAAAGTATTTTAAAATGTACGATTGAATGTGAGATAATAAAAAAAAAGTCTTTATCTTCCATCTCATTGCTGTTTCATGAGTGTTGCAGTACATCGTAACCAGTGTTGGACAAGTTACCCAGGAGGAGTAATAAGTTACTTTTCACTTATTACACCTTTAAAAAGTAGACAGCTGTGTCCTCCTGCAGTTGTGCGACACTCTGCTGTCAGAAGCTCCCTCACATGCTCTTTCCTATTATCTCTCAGCAAACTGAATTTGAACTTCGGACAACTGGCAGAAGCAAGAAGTGCATCTCTGCTATCCAGTACACCAGCAAAACCAGTCTGGGTGGCCTGGAAAACACAATGTGAAATATTTATTATAGTTGTATAACTACTATTTGTCATTTTAATTATTTTCTATGCAGGCTATTCGCTGGAGACTTCAACCACCCTTCCTCCCATGTGGGATCAATTTCATAGATTTAATTTGGCTTTAGGCTATTTACTGACCCCTTTATTTGTTTTAATTTTCTGTTGCTGTGTTTTGATAATTGTACTAACTCCTTTAAAAACAAATGCAGTAAGATCTGTTCCCTCTGTTCATAAATGCAACAAATCTTCCCGAATAAATTAGCAAATAGATAAAAGGTTTAGGAATATAGGCATACCTTCACAATGACATCTGTAAGGCCAGCTGTCATTCTTCAGAGGGTGTCTTTCAAGACATCAGGACTTCAAGGGTTGGTAATAAAGGCCCATAAAAACAGTTATCCCCTTGTGAGATGTGCAATGCTGCGGCAAGCGGCTTCATGACGATGCAGCGCTCATGCAGGAATTCGTACTCCTAGTCGTTAAGGCACTTAATTCCCAGTTTAAAACACAGGTTATTCAGTTCGTTCATGGGCATTTCAGTGATTCTGGCAACGGCCTCATGAAAGGAATTTGTAGCAGTCGAGTCTCCTGCTACCACTCCTGTGGGTTCCCTCAGTGAGCCAGTGATGACTTTGGTAACGATTTGGTAACGGACCTTTTAATGTTAACATTAACACAAAACAACTGAATTTAAAACAAACTACACAAAAACAGATGTTTTTCTCCAGTCTCGTTAGACTCTTCCAGTCGGCCTTTCCAGGCCAACTTCAGCATGCAGCCTGCCGTCTCTGGCAGACTCAAAACAGCAGCGCTTCCCCACGAACATCACGCTCCCATATAAGAGGGAGAGAGAGCAATAAGGTCTTAACAATAAACGCCTGGAATAATTACTAAACACAATGTAGATGAAGAGTAAACTGACCCCTGTAATGTGGAGGAAGAGTAAACTGACCTCTGTAATATAGATGAAGAGTAAACTGACCTCTGTAATATAGATGAACATTAAACTGACCTCTGTAATATAGATGAAGATTAAACTGACCTCTGTAATATAGATGAAGAGTAAACTGACCTCTGTAATATAGATGAACATTAAACTGACCTCTGTAATATAGATGAACATTAAACTGACCTCTGTAATATAGATGAAGAGTAAACTGACCTCTGTAATATAGATGAAGAGTAAACTGACCTCTGTAATATAGATGAAGATTAAACTGACCTCTGTAATATAGATGAACATTAAACTGACCTCTGTAATATAGATGAAGAGTAAACTGACCTCTGTAATATAGATGAACATTAAACTGACCTCTGTAATATAGATGAAGATTAAACTGACCTCTGTAATATAGATGAAGATTAAACTGACCTCTGTAATATAGATGAAGAGTAAACTGACCTCTGTAATATAGATGAAGAGTAAACTGACCCCTGTAATATAGATGAAGAGTAAACTGACCTCTGTAATATAGATGAACATTAAACTGACCTCTGTAATATAGATGAAGATTAAACTGACCTCTGTAATATAGATGAAGATTAAACTGACCTCTGTAATATAGATGAAGATTAAACTGACCTCTGTAATATAGATGAAGAGTAAACTGACCTCTGTAATATAGATGAAGATTAAACTGACCTCTGTAATATAGATGAAGATTAAACTGACCTCTGTAATATAGATGAAGAGTAAACTGACCTCTGTAATATAGATGAACATTAAACTGACCTCTGTAATATAGATGAACATTAAACTGACCTCTGTAATATAGATGAACATTAAACTGACCTCTGTAATATAGATGAACATTAAACTGACCTCTGTAATATAGATGAACATTAAACTGACCTCTGTAATATAGATGAAGAGTAAACTGACCTCTGTAATATAGATGAACATTAAACTGACCTCTGTAATATAGATGAAGATTAAACTGACCTCTGTAATATAGATGAACATTAAACTGACCTCTGTAATATAGATGAAGAGTAAACTGACCCCTGTAATATAGATGAACATTAAACTGACCTCTGTAATATAGATGAACATTAAACTGACCTCTGTAATATAGATGAAGAGTAAACTGACCTCTGTAATATAGATGAAGAGTAAACTGACCTCTGTAATATAGATGAAGATTAAACTGACCTCTGTAATATAGATGAAGATTAAACTGACCTCTGTAATATAGATGAAGAGTAAACTGACCTCTGTAATATAGATGAAGATTAAACTGACCTCTGTAATATAGATGAAGAGTAAACTGACCCCTGTAATATAGATGAAGAGTAAACTGACCCCTGTAATATAGATGAAGAGTAAACTGACCTCTGTAATATGGATGAAGAGTAAACTGACCCCTGTAATATAGATGAAGAGTAAACTGACCTCTGTAATATAGATGAAGATTAAACTGACCCCTGTAATATAGATGAAGATTAAACTGACCTCTGTAATATAGATGAAGAGTAAACTGACCTCTGTAATATAGATGAAGATTAAACTGACCTCTGTAATATAGATGAAGAGTAAACTGACCTCTGTAATATAGATGAAGAGTAAACTGACCATCAGTCTCAGTTGAGAGGACTTCTGACATCTGTAAAAGACTGTAATTGAAGTCTTCTTCCAGTTAAAAATTTTTAATAATATGCAATAATAATTTGTTACTAAGTAATGTGTTACTGCCCAACACTGATCATAACTGACACTACTGTATGTTTGGATGTTAAAAATATCATTACATCATCAGACAGAAGAAACCATAACAGTGCCATGTCTGAGAGGAGCTTTACTGCCTCCACCCTCCTCATAGTAAGAGAACAACTCTCACCTGGAACAGTTACCTTACATCAAGACACCGGAGGTGCTAAACAGCATGGAGACAAAGGTAAAGTCTTCTTCTGAGGTCTCCTTGAAGTGAGACCTCGTCTGTGTTGGTGTCACTGGCAGATGGCAGAAACACAAGCTATGATTGTCATTCCAGTCACAGCGGCTGACAAACAACCATCTCCAAAAAAGACTCTGCCGCATAATGAGATGAGAAATATAATAAACGGAGTTGGCACGAGGCAATTTTAGAATCCACCGTCTGATGCTGGTTTTTTTTTCTGTGTTTCATCATGTTTTTGTTTACCCCCCCCCCCCCCCCCCCCCCACCCCCCAACACACACACACACACACACACACACACACACCTATCTGTGTCAAACACTGTACTCTTCAGGGATTGAGGGATCAATCAGATGCTCACATTACTTCTGACTCACTGGAAGAAATTAATATCAGGATGCACTTCTTTTTTTTCCCTTTGTCCTCTACTGCTAAGATATGATGTTGTTGTTCTGCACTGCTGAGATTATGGTGATCAGATCTGATTTAGTTTGATAGGCTGTGAACTCTGAGACAGGGGATCCTCACTTGTTGAAGGGCTTCTATAAAATGCAGCAAAACAAAAACAACCGACTCACACACTCACACACACACACACACACACACACACACACACACACACACACACACACATACTCCACACTACAACACTGACACTGTATCCTATATTGATAAAGTACACCTATTTTATTAATAAAAAAACCTTGACTATCCATTTGGTTTCATATTGTTGCCATCTTTTAGACTCATTTGGCAAACTTTGATAATCTCAGGCTTATTATGGAGCATCTGCCAACAGAAGAACAAGCTTTCATATTCTTTACGGCTCTGAGAGATGTGACTGGACACAGTCACCAGATGACGGTTTCTCTCTGAGGAAAGGGTGAATAGACATTACAATGTTGCACCATTTGGAGCCTCTAAGTTGATGTGTGTTAAACCAGTGAGCTGCACCAGATCCTTCTCTATAACCCTGCAGGACGTCCCTGACAGGGTAAATGACAGGAAGCTGGTTGGCACTGGAGCAAGAGACTTGTAGAACCTGGTTCATGTTTCTGGTTCTAAGAGCTTGTGTTGAACCCTACCTCCCTTTATTATTTCTACAGACCCCTGAACACATTTCAGGCCCCGATATTTGAGCTGCTTCCCTTTTCCTTGGATTAATTTTCATATTGTATCTGAATTACATATATTTAATGGTTTCTAATGGTTTTGAACATGATCTAACATACCTTAATGTGAGCAAATATAGGTTAAGCTTATTAAACTGTAGCTTATAATAAATAATTAATCAAGTACAAATTATTTCCAGGCAGGTTTTAACAGAAGCAAAAATGTTTATTCTTGACCTTAGAAACAATAAATACAATCATAACTCAAGGTCCATTCATCAGCTGTTTCCCGGTAGCTTTCAGCTGTATGGCATGGTCTTCATCTCTTCATCAGCACATGGGGATCACTTCGTTGTCATACTGATCACACTGATCTGCCAAAGGCTGCTGCTAAAACAACTATAAAAAAAATAGAATCATGAAAATCAATGTTATAAACAATGAGAGGAATAATGGCTCGACTGCTCTGGACTTGTCACATTACCTCCAATACAGCTGATCATTTAATCTAAAAACCTGCCAATAGAATGAACCTTGAAGGCAACATGAATCACAGCAGATTAACTCCAAAGCATGTACCGCATTTATTACAAGAGACTGTTAGTATTGAATTTATTTCACTCTCAGTAGTTATTGATGCAAAAGCAAAAAGAGGATAATCATATCAGTCTGCAGATATTCATCCAGGTGTCTATGACTCATTATGAAAGCACAAGGACGAGAGCTTTCAAACATACTTGAGGGGTTGTGATGGCATGTTGACAGAGAACAGGCTCATTCAGAGTTTAGTGGAAAAACACATTTCAGTGTGTGAAACACAAAGGTCCAATATCTGAGACTTTTTCTACACACTACACACACAGCCTAGTCATCAGTTGGCTAAAATCCATGTCAATGAGTACTTCTTACTTTGCTCAGCTAATCTTTCCACCTGACTGGTGTAGCAGATCAAGATGCTGGTTAAACAACATGATTATTGACCATTGGAATGCAGAGATGTCCATCAGAACTGTTGTCTGTGAACTGAATCTTCATTTCACTTCCATACGTCATCTCTAAAGCCGTTTCCGAGACGTTAGCCCTTAAAACCACAGAGCATGTGCAGCCACGGCTGCCCAGGACCTCCACATCCAGCACAGACAGCCTGTCAGAGCCCGTCTCTGGGAAGCTCATCTGTGTGCTTGTTGTCTTCAGCAGTTCATCGCTCTGGATGGGGGCCGCCATTATTCTCATGCAGTGTACAGCTGTTTCACGCATTTGATCAGGATGTTGACTTTTGTTTGTGGAAGGTTGATCCCCTCGTTTTTTAATGGCTTTCCAAAATGTCTGGATATTGGCAGCAACTGGGATACATCAAGCCAGAGCATCTCGAACAGATCCTTTTGTTAAGTGTGTTCCCATGGCTGGAGTAAATGTAATAAACTGTTTACAGAAACACAGTGTTGCACCAGATTGGAAAACTGTAGGCTCCTCACAACGTGTGCCTTTTGAACACACTATATGTTAATGAAAAGGAAATCCAGGTGACTGAGCTGTTGTCAATAAAGTTTACTGAAAAATGACCGTATCATCATGTTCAGTGTTGTACTTGTAAGGGCAATGCCACATACTGGCATACATCATAGCAGTTGGATACATCATCTCATGAGATCGAGGAATTGCCCTATTCCCAGCCTCCTCATTGATCAGCTGTCCTGAAAAACACTATTTTATCAGACACACCCCGTACAGCTATAACTGTACCACGTCTGTTATGATGCATCACTGCATGACACCACAGGTGTGCGCTGCATTTCATTTTGATCTTAAGCTTTGAAAAGAGTTATTTTCTGCTCATATATATCTGTGCATTAGGCAGGCTTACAGTAAAGGTTATTTAAAAACAGACAAAGTAAAGTCATGAAATCCTGGAACAGATAACTGGTTAAGCACAGGCAGTCATCCTGCAGCCTTCTAATAAAGCGGATACACACTGGGTGAGCGTAATCTAATTGTGATGACATCACAGTGTGCTTAGTTAATACAAACCATTGAAAATGATAAAAATAATTGTGCCTTTGGTTCTTAAATTTGCACACATCACTGTGTTGTTGGTACTTTGGTTATTAATTCAAACAATTGTTTATTGCTCCCACTCTAGATAGCATGTCCCTATTCTGCTGCTGGCATCCAGCACATTAAATTATGGCAGCAGTTTAATCTCAGTGAATGAACATTTTCTGTTTCATTTTCAGATTGTAGTTCCCACACTATTCTCTCACCTTCCAACGATGCTCTGCTATTTACAGTTAAGTTTACAGTACATTCCTGTAAATAATGGCTTTCTCTTAACCCTCCTGTTGTGTATTTTGGTGTTCCCAGTCAAAAATGACTGCTCGCTGATTATAAATCCATAATAATCCATATATTATCACCTATGTTGTGTTTCATCTTTCTATCAACTCAAGTTCTTGTGAACATACAGGTTTTGAACTTCCATTTGCTATTTATGTCCTGTAGGCCTCACTGACCTGAGCTCATATTATCCATCATGCTGCCACAGAATGAACAGTGAACAAGGCCTCAAAAAGCTTCATATACCAGAGCTGTGACAAAGTTGTAGATACCATTGAAACAATGTTGTGGTTGTTTAAGACAGTTAAAGTGCTGTAATCACATATTATTTTTCCCAGATTGCATTGCAGTTCCAACATGTCACTGTACAACATTAATCCAGCAGAATACTGTTCACTGTATTCACTGTAAATTCACATTTTAAGTTTTACAGTGCACTCATTCATAAGTTCAGTTAGAAACTCCATATACAGCTGATGTTGATCAGCTAATTAAAATTAGAGTAAGTTCATTCCTCTGTCTGGATCGATCCATCAATTTTCAGGTAGGCCTATTGATTAATAGTACTGATATTCATATTAATCGATTTATAAAGTCAACATTGCCATTTAGCATCCACAGCCACAGCCACACCTGTGATTTGCCTTTTCAAGTTTTTGTCATTCGTCGAACTATGTGTGGAAATAACCATTGAGCCTATTTTTCTAATGGCCCACGGTCTGTCTCATTCATCCTTGTGATAACACAGCTAACACACTGAAACTAAAGGCAAAAGCATGAAAGTTCTAAACCCACTGCGGACTTTAAAAGTGCTCCTCTGATATTTTGACTAATATCGCTGATTTACATAGTATTAATCTTTCCTGTTCTGCCGCTCCAACAAGCTGTCATTTATTATTCATCATGCAACAAGTACTACTTAAACAGTTAAATTGATACATCTGAGTAGTGTCCTTATTCATCCATTATTATTTATTTCTGCCGATGTGTCCATTCTTTGTGTTGATTTAAAGTTTATACATTTTAATTCCATTTTAGTTTTGGCTTAATGGTCTTATATTTACATCATCATGTAGCATTATAGCAACAAATACCTTCAAATAGCCTAGGCTATATGAAAAAAAAATATCAATTAAATACAACATGTATGATACTGACATGATCTGACAGTGAATTTACTTTAAAAGGCACCAGTACACTGAAGAAAGTATCCATGACTCCAGAGGGTTCATGATCTGACCTGCAGTTCATCTAGATACCATCATAACATCGAGATGGATTTTTTTCTTTTACAATCTTTAAAACTATTAAACTGCTCCCAGACACTGATGCAGCAGCTTCTTTGCTGGGACTCGACAAGTCGACACATTATCGTTTTGGAATAACCTTCATCTGGTCCTCCTCATTGAAGTGGTATTTTATGATTTTTTCTTGACTCCATTATATTATATGTAGCTCCAACACTTCCACACCTTTCCATTTCAAACTGACACTCATGTTTGATTAAATGGAGATTGTCTTTAATGGATATCAGTCCTTTGACCGTCCAATCACAGGATGGATCCTCAAACTGATATCTTACCCCCAACCTCTAATGATTGCAGGGCTCTTGGCTCCCAGCTGCAAGGCTATTATATTTCATAGAAACTGATTTCCTTTCAAATAGCATCCAGCAGCACATGCATGGCTGTGTGTGTGTGTGTCTGTGTGTGTGTGTTGGGACAATAAAAGCATGTCTAAAGGAGGCTGCGGGGGTGACAGAATCACGTTACCACCCTCCCATCCACCGCTGCAGGGTTTGTCTTCCTGTGGTAAATGCAACATTAATAAAGCTTTCGCAAGACATCATCTCCCAGATTGGAATCTAGACAGAGAGACAGGAGGGAGGAAGGCTTTCCTGGCTTGTCATATGGAGGAAGTCCATATCAGTAAATCATCACAATACACCCGCAAAAGAGTCATTTTTCATAAGCAGGAACATCCCAGAAGCAGCCACCTGATATAATGAACCTCTCCAACCTCATTTGATAAAATGCTCTTTGAAGAATTGATCAAAAGTCATTGAAGGTATTCTCCCACCCAACTCACAGCCTAGGCCTACAAAATGCATTCCACCAAAAATGCAGCATATTAGTTAATAATGCATAATTCAAACAAAAACATGCCTAATGAAAGGGAATTCTGTGGGTAGATTTGTGTTGGATTTCCTACCTGGCAGCCGTTTCCCTGCAGCTTCCCGTCTCTTAAGCACAAACCAGCCGTGTGTCCAGATTTGGATTTCAGTAGCTCCCATCCATCCTTCTGCTCTTCAGTATTTACCAGTTTTAGTCTCTGTTTCTTTTCGTCAGATACTCGACACCTTTTCCCCACTATCTGTTATTTTATGCACAAACACACACCAACCAGCCAGAGTGCAGAACGAGGAAGTGACCCTGTTCTGGGGAAGCCTTGAGGAAGACATAGATGTGCCGTTCCCAAATTTCAAAATAGCGCATTGTTTACTTCGTATTTTTTGCACTTTACTAGCTTAAAATCGGAATTGTTCTGCATTCCGTTGTGCTAAAAATATGATCAGGCTGTTGAATAGCATTCGTCCTACTGAATAAAAATATCGTGGTTACTTTAAAAATTCTTCACACGCCTTGAGAAGGAAAATACTGAGTTGGAGTAAACCTAAGTAATGTAAAGTAATGTGATGAATTCACTTAGAATGACTAAAATCACTTTTTTGCTCTGGTTTGCTCACCACACTCCCCATGTGCTTGAGTCCAAGATGGCTTAAGTAATGTGAATGATACTTCCTTAATTTGTGGTCAGATGATGACTTTTTCTTATGGTTATCTAGACACAGGGTGACTCATTTTACCCACTGGCTCGACTTACCCCCTTCTCCCCTATGTCAGCTACATAATGGTGGCATTGCCATGTCTTTACCCCTCTCTGTGACTGTACTGTGACCCAGTGCATACTGACCCCTTCACATATACATTTTAATGTCTCAATATTATGATCTGGTTCCCGTTGCACATAGTGGTGGAACATCACAAGTTGTCAATGCCTGGTTATTTTTATTTTGAGTGGCCTGTTATTATTCCTCATGATATTGGCAAACTATTTTAAAAGGTTGAACAAAAAGAGATCCAGAATCTGCATCCATACATGGATCCCCCTCAAACTTACCTTCTGGGTGTATCCTCAGACATTCAGTGTATTTAAGCCGGGTTTAAGATGTGACATCACCTCATCCATCCAGCACCTTTGAAATGGTGAAATAAGGCCCATTTCCACTGTGTAGTGCCAGCTCGACTCGACTCGACTCTACTCTACTTTTTTGCGTTCCCACTAGGTAAAAATGACCTGGTACTACTTTTTTAGTACCTGCTCTGTTGCGGTTCCAGGCGAGCCGAGCAGGTACTAAAAGGTCACGTGAAACGTTCCAGACCACTGACTGTATCCTGCACAGCGCAGAACAATGGCCGCCACATTCAAACAGGAAGCTACTCTAGCTGCCGTAACTTTCATTTGTTGCAGCTGCTATATTGAGGAGGGGCAGACGTTCCTGTCTTACCAGAGGTGTGTTTCACGTTGAAGACTACGCCACAGGCATCCATCAACCCTGACCAGGTACTATCCAGCAGTGGAAAAGCAGCTGTAGAAAAGAACCTGATACCAAGGCGAGTGGAGTAGAGCCGGTGCTACACTGTGGAAATGTAGCTTAACTTTCTTCCAACTAATGAGCATCAGAAGCCAGTAAGTAAAGCACAGAATGCTATAGCTTGGTAAATTGCTATTTGTGTTTCTTGGAGGACCAAGCCAAACAATTAGACAATTAAAAAATTAGTGGGTTAGGATTCATGACTGTAATACACTTAAATGAAAACTTCTTAAATATACCTGTCCTAAGTCTGAACCACGGCTGATGCAGATTGAGTCTAAACTAGAGTTTGACCCACTTACTCACAAACAGATATAAGCAATGCACAACCCTGAATGACAATAACATTCATCAATCCAGGTAGTCTACAGGTGTGTTGGAGAAACGTGTTCAACATAACTACTAGTATGTAAAGTTATCTAAACAAACCAGACCGGGGAGAATTAAAGTCCTTTCTTCCAACTGTCAAAAGAAATAGTGAGGGATATTGGTAGATATTGATTGCATGTTCATCTGTGGGTGAACTGTTCTTTAAGACGAGCCCATATACTGCAGTGAAACAGAAAACTCAAACAACATGGTAGAAATCAGGACTTTCATCACTCCTCTTTTTCTCCTACTCTCTCTCCATATTCTCTCCTTTTCCACCCAAACTCCCACTTCATGTTAGGAGGTGAAAAATGATATTCAAAGAAGTGAGTTGAGTATGACTGTATGTCTGTCTCTATCTATATCCCTCCCTCCTTCTGGCCTCCGAGGGGAATCAATGCAATCTTCTTACCTTTGAACTGCTCTTTTTCTCACATCAAACCGCTGCTGCCTGCAGCGTGGTGCTCTTCCAGCTCTCAAAGTGTTGGACATGTGGGATGATAGATGTTTACAGCCAGTAAAACAGCTACTATTAGACCTCCATGTTTTACTTAAGCCTTGGATTCAGTTGTCAGTTGTCTGTCTCTAGCCCTAGGGGCTGATAACACTATGTTCGACATTAGCTTTTCTCCGGAAAGGTCTGAGACGGCCTCCCTTCAAACCCAGACCAGCCTGCGGGACTGGAGAGAGACAGCAAACAGAAATCTATTTCATTTCTGTTCTCTCTCCCTGTTTGTCTGGTGGATAGGAATGGTTCAGGAGCTCAGAGGAGATGTTTGCTGAGTGGAAACATCAATGCATTTCATCAAAACAAAAACAAAAAAAAGAAAGGAAAAAGAATACACCTCCATGAAAGATGAATGTGTGCAATATGTAGGCCCATATGGTGCAATCCCATTAGCCTCAGCAGCCGTGCATGTTGAGGTTTGTCACAGGCAGACGGTGTGTAATAAATGTTTGGGGGGACAAGGCGACTGTTTACTCTGGGAAACTGAAGAAAGGCAAAGGTTGAACAGATCCAGGATCTGGACGACTGATACTGGTTTCTCTTTGCTTTAACAACTGAATATTCGCTCTGGGCTAAAGCAGTAAAGGTAAAATAGATAACAATGCTGTGATCATCACCTCTGCCAGTTTGAAGAGGTTATGTCATCATCATCATCATAATGCCTGTTTTTTTTGTTCACAAAATATCTTGAAAAGTTTTCAACAGATTTTAATGAAATTTTTACTTTGACTTTTTTCAGCATTCCATATGCTTTGTTCTAACATTTTACCAATATCATCAAAAATTGTAATACTAAGGAGCCAAAATATGACTATGAATTGAGTCATACTACAGAGTAGTAGTAGTAGTAGTAGTAGTAACAGAGACATGACACTGCCACCAATATGTAGCTGACATGATGCACATTTACAGTCAGTGAAATAGATTTTTTTTCTACAGGTAACAAGTTCATCTAGTCCAAAAATAGATCCAGATCCTCCATTATAGAAAATCGTATTTTTGTCGATGACTCATAAACTACTGATGATAAACATCAGGGTCATAGGATGAGGTGGCATTATTTGGCATAAGGCTGATCTGAGTAAAGTAACATCGTCATGGCGACCCACTTCCAGCGCCTGAACAAGCAGGCTGCCTTCGGCTGCTCTGTGTGCATGTTTACTTTGAAATACTTTTTCTTACTTTCTGTGACTTTGGCACTCTTTTTATTTTGTAAGTTTAGTATCTATCCTATGGATACGGAAACCTGTACTCTGTGTGGATGCAACTAGAAAGCTCTCAGCATACCTCCGCCAGCAACATTGTTTTTAAAACTCCAGCAATCAGGAAATAGTTCACAAAAAAGCAATTATAAGACTGGAAATATTTATTCTCATAAAATAGAAGTATTTACATAGAAAACAAGCATAGGCCCACATACAAAAGGTAGTGGTATCCTGGATTTAGACAATAGTCCAAGTCCACACTAAAGCATACATTTTCATAAATGTCGGTTGATGAAATATGTTAGTTTTCTTTATTTTTTGTATTATTTTTAAATAATTGAAGGAGGCTTTCGGTGGAGTCCTCAGATATCTGAGTGCAGGATGTTGCTGTAGCTCCCCCAGAGTGGCTCGCTTCAACGGGCTTAAGTCCAGACACATATCCAGCAAGGACCTGACCTCTGAAAGGCAAGAGAGAAATCAGGAGATCTGTGGTTTGAGTGGGCAGTTACAGAAATCCACTGAAAACAAGACATCTGAAGAACATATGTGCTGTCAATAAAATACTTATGAAGCAAGATGTGTGTATTAGTGTCTGTCCTACCTGTGGGCAGGGCACTGATGATTTTAATTTTGTTGTAGAGGAAGTACTCTGTTACAAAACGCCCACATCCTCTCAGCAGTGAGTAGAAGATTCCTCCCAGCCACCAAACAGTGAAGGGACAGTGCCGGCTTATTACTTTCCCAGTTTGGAGGGAAGAATTTATGGGTACCTGGTTCACACATCAACAGAGAGATGGAGGTTAGAGGGATGAGGGGAAGATTTGTTTAAACATGAAAGTTGTTATTTCAAAGATTGACAAATGAGTGAGGAGCAGAAACCAGATATCATACCAGAGAAGCGCTGGAAAGGACTTTCCCTTGAGAGGCTGCCAACACCAAAGTCAATCACACACTCTTGGTCGACCGCTGACAATTTGAACCAGGACATTTTCTGTCTTCATGTCACGGTGGAAGACACCCTTCGAGTGCATGCTGATAGCAGCGTCCACCAGCTGTTTCAGGATCAGCAGAGAGAGACAGCGTTGGAAGAGCTTGAGGAAGAATTATCAACATTAGCTATCAACATTTTGTTTAATCGCTTTGAGCAAAAAAATACAACACATCTTCTTTGTGGTGTCCATCTTGTTCCCACAATACACCCTAAAAGCTCATGAACACTTCTCCACAAAATAGGCATGGTTTTCAGACCAGTGACCTGTTATTTGTGAACTTATCCTTTTAACAACTGATCTAGGCAACAATCATTTTAAGCTGGCTAGTAGTATTTGTGTTTCACATTTCAGGGTAATTTCACCTTTGCCTCATGGTCAGTCAGGGATCCTCTGCGCAAACCAAGGTAAGTGCTGAGGTCCCTGCAGCGCAGTGGTCTCTCCATGACCAGTATCAGCTCCTGGTCCAGTATCAACCAGTCCATGAGGGTCACAGCAGTGAATTTTCCCACTGATTCTGGCAGACCTCCAGCTCTCAGCATAAGAACAACCTCCAGAATGATATTAAACTCCTTGCCATTGTAAGTCTGAAGAAAAACGAATACATGCCAAGTGGTCAATTACATGCTGATTCCAATACTGAATGACCTTTTTAGGAGACAGAGTTAACATATGAGCAACATGTGTTTGTTCATCCACAGTATAGTAGTGACATAATTATTTAACATCCATATTTAGTTTTAATTTTAACAGTTGGTGTTCAGAATTGGATCAAATTACTCACCACTTTTTCCCATTCCACAGACTCGATGGGGATGTGCTTGATGGCCACCTGCAAGAGAAATACAATTAAATTAGTAACAATAAGTAAACAGTACAATCAAACAACTTCTATACACTAGAAATGAATAACAATACAATGAAATTAAGGACTAATTGAGGGTCATTTTCTCAAAAGCTTTCATATAATGGAAATTTTTTTCTAACCATTGGAGTATTAATACTGTCTATGGTTTGAAATTCCTTAGGTTATGTGAATGAAATAATGTATGAGAACATGTGTTTGTAAGACTTACAGGAAAACAGTCAAGTCTTTGCAGGCGGCGATAGCATCCCTCACCAATCAGAGAGACCTGACGGTACTTAAAATCAGCTGAAAACTCAAAGAAATGTTTCATCACATTTGTACATCTAAATATACTAATACTTAGGTTTTAACTCATCTTGATTTATTCCTGGTATTAACATGTAAAATGTTCTGAGAGTCGTTTTGATCTGATCACCACTGCTAGTGTTTGCTGAGGAGGACATCTCAAAGATTCTCTCCTCACTTGAGACGTTGCTAATGTTCTGAGTGTTGGTGGGTGAAGGGGTGACGGGCTCATCTATGCTCGTATCGCTACACCTCATCCTCTTTATAGGTCCCTCATCATCATCATTAGATGTTCTCTTCCTCTTTTTTGCCCATGGAGGGACCCACCACCGGCATTGCACGGGGCTCAGCATTGCTAGTATCATTGATGCTAGACCTTGCCCTCTTGGCAGGTGGTCTGTCATCAGTACTAGCCTTTCTCTTACACCTTCTATCCTTCACTGTTGTATCCCTGCTCTCAGTGGGATTGGTGGATTTAGTAGGGCTGTTGTTGTCGCTTCCAACCTGAGTCTTGTTTATTCTGATCATTATGGCATTCAGAGTGAAATGCAAACAAAAGCTGCAGTGTGTATATACAGTATCCACCTTGATGTGAGTGTAGTCTTGGTAACAGGATACGCCTGTTGTACTCAGCACAGAGAGGTTTTATATGGTCAATGATTCTGCCGTGATACTTTTGAGGCACAGGGACGGTCAGATGGGGGCCCCCTATTCCTGTAGAGGGAGTTGATGTAAATTACCAGATTTAATTCAGTTCTTTCCACCTTCGTGGTTATCATGACGGGGCCTTGAAAGTAACCTTAAAGATATCAGTGTGTGTATGTTTAAAAAATGTCTTTCTCCGTGATGTTTGCCTGGAGACAATGAGACATTAATTAACATAGCTGGTAGATGTAGACCCAAAGAATTTGAGAGACTAATATGCTTGCCAGCAGCTCCTTCTCAATGGCCAAGATGCGACATCGTGCATCCTCACCGTTGGCCTGTGCGAAGGAGCCGAGACCGAGGAAACAGTGTAGCTGGTTGCCTGTGAAGGGAAACACATCAAGTTACTCCTCAGAGGTTTTGTAACAATTTCCAATGTCATATTTTTAACACAGCGGAATACAGAACAATTCCGATTTTAAGCCAGTAAAGGGCAAAAAATACAAAGTAAGTGTCAAAAGTTTCAACAACAAATAGGTCGATGGTCAGAGGAGGTTGTCTCGTCCATATCCATAAACTCTCTGAAAACGTATCTGATTATTTACGAAATGAACACAGAAGACATACAGAAGGCTGCGTCCGTCTCCGTCTTGAACATAGAGCAGAAATGGGCCTTTACAATTAAATGTTAATGTCAGATCACTGTTACTAATGTTACAGTGTTAATATAATAAATTCCTAGTTGTTGAATGTTAGGTTTAAACCACACACAAACATGCTGTGCATGCAGAAAAAGCTAATTTACATATATTCTTTCTGTAGTTAACACACAAAGATGAGTTTTTACCTTTGTTAAATTGATGGCATTATTAAAGTTCAAAATTATCTCAAAATTGTTTGATTTCATGTCATTTTTATGTCAGTATTAAACAGTGGCACTATTTACCTCAAGCTTGGGGCAAGTTGTGCCGTAGGACTAACTTTTTTTGATGGGTCATTGCTCTAAAACCATAATAATTAAACAACTTGTTTTAAATTCCATGGGGCCAACAACCTGTGGAATTATATTATTATTATTATTATTATTATTATATTTGAAACAAATACACTTTTAATTTGCAGTGAAATCAAACGTAAAAAGTGGCTTGTGTTACCCTGTTCTTTCTCCCCTGCTGCAGATTCAGACTCATTCAATGGTTAATGCATCTGTGAGAGGTAAGAGGCTGTATCTAGAGAAAACTATTAGAGAATCATATTTTTGTTGATAACTCATAAACACGTTTCCAAATGCTAGGAGGAGGTTTACAGGGTCAAGGACTGAGGTGTTTGTTTATTTTTTATCATTGGAGATATTTCACAAACAACTGACAACAGAACATCATTTTGTTTTGACACAGCCTGGACACTATTTTCTGATTCTTCAGGTTTAAGTGACATTGGCAGGGGTATCTTTTTTATATATGTTATTTTGTTTTGTTTTTTTCTGTCTGTTTGTTTATTTTACTCTATATTGAATATTGAATGTCACTATCAGTTTACAATAGATGTGAAAATCAATAAAAATAACTTGATATATCTTTTCTTGTGCTCATGACCCTGTGAGTTCATTCTTCCAGGAGCTGCTAGAAAGAACCTTCTCTCCAAAGTCTGTTCCTTGCATTCTTGGCTTTTGAAAAGGCTCCATGTTATGATCTTTAGAGCCCAGCAGTTGCTGCACATGAGCAGTGCAATAACTGTGTATGTTCTAGTAAGAGGATGAAACATTTTTTTTTCTAGCTGGGATATCAACACACTCTGTGCCTGCTGACCCTGTCGTGCATCTTGTGTTAATGATTGAATTAAAAGCAATGTTGCCAATCTACTGACCAGGTTTTCTCATCAAACAAATGACCATGCCTGATGCTTATTATAGCCCAGATGTGTTCAGTTGATATTCAGTAGTCTGATCAGAACAATAGATTGTTCATTCCATCTTAGACTTGTTTTGGTCACATAGATAAGATTCTTCGGTCTCCTCTACCTCTGTCCAGTTCCGTCCCTCAGGCGTCATTGCAGCACCAAGTGGAAAGTAGGTCAGTGTCTTAATGTTGATGGGTGCGGCAGCCTTGCCATCTCGGTGTCCCTTCCTCTGCCTGTGTGCTGTGGCAGGCTAATGACGGTAATGGAAGCGCAGGTAATGAATGGACGCCTTCTCCATCTGCAGCACCTGCTTCCCTCTTTACACAGATAATTCAGAGCAGGGAGGCTCCTATTTCTCATGTGCAACGATTGATGAGATTGTCAGCCAGCCTGTCGAGACAATGGGGGGTAAATAAGCACCCTCCCTTTTTTATCAAAGGGCTCACACACACACACATAGACACATATGAAAATGTGCTCCATCTATCAATTTGTAAATCTGCCAGACACACACACACACACACACATCCATCAGATTTTGGTGGTGATCTGGATCATCATCAGGATCCAGAATTTTTTAAAGGGCTTTTTACCATTATAGGATAGGGTTTATTGCTGTTTCTCCAGCTGCTAACAGTTCCAGGAACCAATGCTAGAAAGCTTCTACAGTTTATGGTACTCAATGCTAGCTAGAAGTACAGACTTGAGGGTCATTTACCATCATTGGACCTGCTTACTCTGCCTGGTGAGGTGCCAGCTCCTCTCTGATCTCTGCAGGGTTAGCTCTTCAGCTGGCTGTACCACTGTAACCTTCTCGGCATTCTCTGCATCAGCCACTGCAACACATACAGTGGAGAACTATAAGAAATACACTTTCTCATGACGTTAAAGCCACAGAAGGAACCAAATCAAATGCTGATGATTTGAAACTCAGCTTTGAACTGACTTTCAAAGTGTCAACAATAATCTGAAGGAAATCCATATATGTGGTGGACAAAACCAGTGACAGTGCACTGAACCATCTAGTCAACTGTTACAACCCTGTACGTCTAGGGATAAGGGAAGCAACAAATAAGCACGGTGGTGGAAAAGTACAATTATTGAGGTTATGTGTCGTCCTTTTATCCTTCGGCGGCTGATGAAACAGGGACGATGATTGGACCTCCCAGCGCGGAGAGAAGGAGCTGGAGCCAACCAACAGGGGATGCCGTGCCATCATCCATGTAGCCGAGGAAGAGGGCGGCGACTGTGGAATCCCTCTGGAGAAGCGTTCCTAGGAACTTAAAGAAGCAGCCGCTCGACCCCAACATCCAGTCAATACGGTGGTATTTTCATAGTTTTCATAGAGTATGATAGTTCAGATGTGTCAGAGGGAAAGCGATGAGATTAGAGACAAGATATTAAATTCCAGCAAAATACATGGCCTACCTTCGTTTCATCATATTGATCCGTTTTTGGATTGATGCATACAATCAGTCCAATTTTTCCCTTTCCCTCAAAGTAGTTTTGGAACCGCGTTGTAAGGGCAGGGTTACTGAATGGAATAGCCTGGAAGAAAATAAAGACTCTGAAATCGTGCCAACTGGAATGTTAGCAATGATAAAAAGGAATATTTACAATATTACTATAAACACAATTAAAACAGAAACAGCTAAATATGATGAACAGATTGTAAAATACTACCCTTCTTGTTTCCAGTCCTTTTGTTCCAATGCAGGACCTTAAAACAGTTGCACAGTCCCTCCAGGTCCTCGTTCTCACAAACTGTAAATGAGACATTAGTGAACAAACTGACACCTGATACACAGAAATGCCTCTGGTTGACTTAAGAGAGAAAAAAACCCACTGACCTGGTTCCGGGACACCCGCTCCCTCTGTAGTGGCTTTACGGATGAGCTCAGTACCTTCCAGGTCAACCAGACCAGACAGAGCTGGCTCACATTCACCTTGTTATTGAGCTGCAAAAATAAAATATCACACTGTTAGTATCACTCAACAATCATTTGTGAAAATTCATGAACTGTCATTGTTTGAATAAACACTTCACCATAAAGAATGAACAATTTCAATATGTAGAGGTGAACATCACCTGTGGAAGGAGCTTCCTTTCAGCATCTAGAGGTGCAGAGACCAGCTTCAGAGTCAGCACAGCGTAGGAGTGACTATATTTGGGTTGAGTTTATGGGCCCTGTCCTATTTCTTTGTCCTGGAGAGCAGAGCATCATTAATATGATGTTAAACAGTTATAACATGGGTAACAATGACGGCCTTATCATTTCTTATAAAGTCAACACATTTAGGCCTTTGTCTCATTATTTCTGTTAATTTGAATTCTCAACTGAATATGAATGCCGTCCGTGGACAAGACTTTTCTTTACTCTTCAGTATCATTTCATTGACAATGAAAAAAAAAAACTGAGAATAAAAATACATTTTAAAATGTTTCAAACTTTGCAAAACTACAGATTCGGTCTGCATATAGGGGAACACAGTGGCAAAATATAATACCCTTGTATTCAGAGTTATTATCAACACTAACCCTTCTTAAAGAGCTTCATAGCATCTTCTTTGGATTTGACTTCTTGCGTGGAGTGAGGCTCACCCTTGAAATGATGCCAACCTTCAGGGACAGCTTTAGCTTTCTTATAACTAGTTTATGAAAAGACAATTTAACACAATGTGTGGCTTTAGTAAGACAAGCAGCCAAAGCTCTGATGAAAAATGTTTGATTTTAGTGTAAATGTTAAATAAATCCAAACACATTGAGGGTAGTATTGCTTGTACCACAGATAACCAGGATTCAAACAGACATTGTGATTCAGACAGCAGACACTGACTCTGAATCCTTTTTTGGACATGGAGCCACGAGGAGATCATAGATGGTCTCACTGTAGACATCATAGTAGGATACAAACACACTGTAACAGTGGTGTTGTTCTGACTCAGGGTCAGCCTACTTCCTAAGAACAGAAACCAAAAGAAAAGCAACATTAACAGCAGTTCCATTTACTATAAATTCAGCTCATTTTTATGAACTATTATCACCATAAATAGTTAAGAGAGTCAAACACTGACCGTTGATTGTTGGGCTCCTCCAAAGAGAACATCCTTCCCCTTAAACTTCTTCACATTTTTGCCATCTGGGTTGAATACCTGATGAAGATTGAAGAAATTTTAAGTAAATTCTTTAAGTAAAGTCTTTCCACTGTCTGTAGCACCGCATGTAAACAGCAGACCTATGAACACGGAAAATCACAACCACTTTATATCCACTTTTCACAGAGACAATTGTTGTTAGTAATTTATTATATTCTGCTGAAATAAAACGTATTTATGATTATGTCTTATCAGACCAACAAACCAAAAACACAATCAATTCATCTCTGATAAACTGGATTGTTACTGAATTAAAACTTTTGGCTTATGGGTAAAGCAGAAGCCCTGGGCTTTTCCTGCTCTAAACTATCCTTATTATATCTGCCTGTAAAAATCAGTCAGCCTCTAGAAGATTATTGTTATCAAAACGTATCATCACTTGATCAACTAATACTTCCAACACCAGAGAGGATAAATTGTACATTTAATGGCTCAGAAAACTCACCATTCTTCTGATGAATGAGGTGCTCTACCAGTGGCTTGGCAATGTCCACAAACACCTCCTCTTGACTGGTATCACTGTTGAATACTCCTGTAAAGGAGTACTGCATATAAAGAGAACACAAAGTAAAACATATAGTCCATATAAATAGCATGAAATGGAAACATACAAGCAGAGCCAACAAGACTATTGTACACCTTGTACATACCAAAAAAACTGTTGCACTTAATGGCCACTGAAAGACAGAGTAATCCCCGCCGGTGGTGTAACCTGCGTGAAGTGTAGAGTGCCACCACAGCTCGATCCATCTGATCCATTAGTGTTGTTGAACCAGAGGAAAGTTGTGTGCAGCTACAGCAGCTAGACATAGGTGAGGGCTTGCTGGAAATTCAGAATGAAAGACACCCCTATGTAGCTGTGCCTCTTGGAAACCATACAAAACGTGATACTATTCTCCCCAGAAAATCCACCATTCGCAGCATTCAGCCATTTCATCCCACGCTTTGGATACCCTGGCAGATGGCATAACGATCAGGATCGTGAGTTTGAAAATGAGCTCTTCAGGACCCATGGGACAAATCAGGTGTTGGACACTCACAGACAACGCCCTATCACCCTCAGGGTAAACCAGTTGAGAGATTTAATAGAACTCTCTTACAGATGCTGAGGACGCTTGCTGACAAGGACAAAGAGCGGTGGAAAGACCGTCTCCAACAAACTTACAATTGTACACGGCATTAGTCTACGGGGTTCTCCCCTTACTTTCTGCTATATGGACACCATCCCTGTCTCCCGATAGACCTCTTCTTTGGTCTGATTGGTGAAAAGAATGCAGTGTCACATAAAAGCTATATAGAAAAGTGGGCTGAAAAGATGACAGAAGCTTACCAGATCACAAGCGAGAACAGTGAACTGTCAGGTGCATGGAACAAGTCCTATTAAGAGACTTAAAGGTGTCATTTTGCACACTGGGGACAGAGTTCTCGTTAGAAACCTCTCTGAGCAAGGCAGTCCGGGAAAACTTAAGTCTTACTGGGAATGAAACATCTATGTAGTCAAAGAGCAAGTAGCAGATAACCCTGTGTATGTAGTCCAACCTGAGGCTGGAGAAAAACATAAGACCAGAGTTCTCCATCGTAACTTGCTGCTACTGGTTTATGACCTACCCGTCGAAACCCCACCACAAAGACTAGAACAGGTACCAAGAAGACAAACCAAACCAAGCCACTGTCGGTCAAATGACAAAGACATGAGACCACATGAAAGTGACACAAGTGGATCTGATGCAGATGAGAGCACTGCAGGGTATTGGTTAAGAGTTCCTGTAAAAGATAGAGGACCTGAAAGAAAGAACACTTTCCATCACCTACCTGTTTCCCCAAATAGATCCAGCCCCTGAAGAAGCAAACAGACATGCCTGAGTACCTGTTAGGGAAGAGAGATATGTTAGTTTACCAACCAGTGAGAATGAAAGTCAGGATGACAGTATGTGACACAGCAGCCATCTGATTCAGTACCACCTGAGATAGATAGTGGTGATGATGGGCCCTTAGTCCATAGGGAGGAGACAGTTTTGCCCACCCCAGCAGCAGACATATTCAATTTGGTTAGGGGGTCAGCTAGGGAAAGGAGGCCACGGCAGGTGTTTGCATATCAAACACTGTGGGAACCGTCAATGCAACTTCACCCCACTGTCAATACTGTTGCTGCACTGACTTCACCTTACAAACCTACATAGACAACACCTTACTACATCCTGTCACCCGCAGATTTTGCACCTTACACCCCACACTCATACACGTATAACACACCATAAGTGTATTGAGTATTTGTAAACATCCGGTAATGTTTTGAGATTTATTCTGGCGATGTTTTGAGGTTTTTGAAGAAAGGGGTTTAAATGTCAGGAGCCATTTCAATCTTTGCAGGGGAGTGTGTGACACACCAGAATGTGTAGTCACATTGTGTAATTAATTTGTATATTCTGTGTGGTTCATGTGTAGATTTTAGTTGAAAAGAGCCTTATTCAGTTAATTCAATGAATATTCATGTTGGGAGCTGCATCTCTATTTGGCCACAAGGGGGCATCACTTCCCCAGTGGGCCTGGTGTAGCTGGTGATCAGCTCTCGTCTTGAGTGTGACAGAATCATATCACCTGTTGCCTGCTTCATTATTTCTCTGTCCTTTACAGGTTAGTAACTTGTAAAAACACACACACATGACCGCTAAAACATTTAGTTATGATGTGAATGCTAGAACCATTGCATACTCTTTTAGTTCAGGCTATTATTTTGTTTATTTTGGGGGTTGTAAAGTCACAAAGTTAACAGGCAGCCACTTCAGCAGCGTGAGCTAGCTTAGTTTGCTATGCATGCTGTGTATGTGGACTTGACCTTAGCATGTCTGATTTAAAGGCTCATAAGTGTATTTGGTTAGGCTCCCTGTACATTTAAATAGACATTTGTTTAAGAATATGTTCTAAAGGACCATTCTGGGTGCTTGTTAAATGATTGTATAAGTTTTGTAATTTGATAGAAATAGTCGTTAGCTTTGTAGTCATCTTATGGGATTTCCCCGATGTGTTTTGTTAGCATTAGGCTAAACGTGAAGCAATAATCAGCCAGTCCTAACTGGAGACTTGTGTGCATGTTAAGCAGATACTTTTGTCATGTACATCACTGTTATATCCTACAGCTTTAAGACAACAGTATAAAGCTGAGAAGTCGATTTGACCTATTATAAATAAACATCTTGACAAATGTGATAAGGACATTAAGGGTTTGTTGTAGATCCATGTTTCAGTGTCTGGATACAGGCTGTTTCTGCAATTTACAGTGTTCCATTTGTTTCTCTTTTCCTCTGCTGTCTTGTTCAATCTGTGCAGTCAGTCGCTTAACAGTTCTTTCCCATTTTACATGGTTATTTTTCTTCTTGCAGCATTCAAGCTTAATGCTAACACTGTCACTCAGTAAGAGCTTTCTGCCACTCTGCAGTGTGACTGCAGTGACTTCTGCCTACTGTGACGTCACCTGCAATGAATGCAAATAATCACTGGACAAATATAGTAACTAAAAATATATTTATGCACAGACTTTGCAATGAATGAAATGACAAGCATACAAAATGTCCAATGATGGATGGAGGGATGGATGGATGGAGGGAGGGAGGGATGGATGGATGGATGGATGGATGGATGGATGGAGGGAGGGAGGGATGGATGGATGGATGGATGGATGGATGGATGGAGGGAGGGAGGGAGGGAGGGAGGGATGGATGGATGGATGGATGGATGGAGGGATGGATGGATGGATGGAGGGAGGGAGGAATGGATGGATGGAGGGATGGATGGATGGATGGAGGGATGGAGGGATGGATGGATGGATGGATGGAGGGAGGAATGGATGGATGGAGGGAGGGATGGATGGATGGAGGGATGGATGGAGGGATGGATGGATGGAGGGATGGATGGATGGAGGGAGGAATGGATGGATGGAGGGATGGATGGATGGAGGGATGGATGGATGGAGGGATGGATGGATGGAGGGATGGATGGATGGAGGGAGGAATGGATGGATGGAGGGATGGATGGATGGAGGGATGGATGGATGGTCAGACACAACTTAAATGAGCCACTTGACTCAGACATTGCAAACACTGTAGGTTTTAGCTGGCACAGTGTTGCGTTATCTCTGACATCCCATGATAGGGATAGTAGATTGGTTCTGCTAAGTTAAATTTAATTAATAATTCACACAAATTGTAAAAAATCAAGGAAGCTATATAAAAGTATGAATGGTAAGCCTGAGGATATGAATTTCTCATTTCTATTTAAATTGAAGTGATAACAACTTCCTCCCCATTATAAGTGCTGCTGTCTGTATAAATGCTGCTCCCCATTCTAGCTCCTTTTACATTATTTTATTTTAGTTAGATTCATGTTTTACTTAATATGGTAACTCACTGCAGTGACTATAATATGGACGGATGACAAAACAGATAGACGTGGGTATGTGAGAGGTGGGTTGACTTTGTCGGACTCTGTCTAACCAGAAAAGTCAGACACAAACAACATTTTGGGGACTGTTTTCATATATTTTCTTGGTAAATGTCAGTGACAGAGCTCCAGATTGGGATGAGCTGCCCACGCTGCTCATTCTGTAATTAGAGAAGAAGAACATGATGAGTGTGTGGAAGGGAGAAGAAACACATCAGTGATGCATATAACAGCTGTGCTGTGTGTGTGTGCTGCTATGTGTGTATGACAGTGTATCCAAACTCATTTATGGACAGAGCATCTGTATGCCTATTGGTCCAATTAAACAGAGCCAACATTCTTCCCTCTCATTACCTGGATCTGGGGATTTTTTCAGGCAGCGTTTTGGGGACAGTGGAAAACACACAAACACACAGCATGTGTGTCTTCAGTGGGTGCTCACACTCCCACTGTTATTTTAAAAACACTGTGTACAGCTAAATTCATGCCCACTCTTGTACATGCACTCAACAAAAATATATACACAATATTTTGTTGTTGTTTTTTTGCTCAGATTTTTGAAAAGTTGGATTAAAAAAATACATTTTATGCATACAAAATACTTCATTTTTTCTCTCAGATTTGAAGCACAACTTCTTTGTCTTAGTGAGCACTTATCCTTTACCAAGATGATCTTCAGATGTGGCGGTGGCTAATGCAGATACTAATAAAACAATGCCATTGTGTCACCGGTGTGCTTTGGACTGGTCATGATAAAAATGAGTAGTATTATCAAAGTTACCAGTTGTTTTTAGGGTTAGGGTAATTCACATGCTAGCTGCAGGAATGTCCAACAGAGCTGTTGACCATTAATTAAATGATAATTTCACTGCCATGAGCCAAGCCCACCATTTGCCTCAAACAGTGCACCACATCTCTGTCACATAGTTAATTGTGTTGTTGATGTTCCTGTGTGAGGTTGCTGGATATTTTCAGGAACTGGAACACGCTGTCGCACACGTCATTACAGAGTATCCTAAACATGGTCAGTGGAGGTAATGCAGGAACTGGGATGTTTCCAGCTTCCAGGAATTGTGTACAGATCCTTGCAACATGGGTCTGTGCATTATCATGCTGCAACATGAGGTGATGGCAGTAGTTGAATGTGCCTCAAGACCTTATCACTGTACCTCTGTGCAATTCATTAACATACACCAGTGTTTGTTCAGTGTTTACCTGCATCGTGACCGACACAATGTTGACATCAGCAAACCGTCGATCCATCCAACAGCATTAAATAACAAAACAACAGAGGACAAAAACACACACACAAAGCAGTAAAACATGATAAAATACACACATTTGTGCACACACACATCTCATCAGCACCTCCAGCATGAACAACTTAAAAACCAGGCTGTCTAAGTATGTGATGAAATAAAGGTAGAACAGAAGCTAACAAAAGTCAATGATTACAGAGTTGGGAAGCCTGAAGCAGATTTTTTACTCTAGCTTTAAAGCTTCCCAGAGAGCTTCAGCTCTTTATATAGTGCTTCAGCTCTTCAGCTCTTTATATAGTGCTGCAGCTCTTTATATAGTGCTTCAGCTCTTCAGCTCTTTATATAGTGCTGCAGCTCTTTATATAGTGCTTCAGCTCTTCAGCTCTTTATATAGTGCTGCAGCTCTTTATATAGTGCTTCAGCTCTTCAGCTCTTTATATAGTGCTGCAGCTCTTTATATAGTGCTTCAGCTCTTCAGCTCTTTATATAGTGCTGCAGCTCTTTATATAGTGCTTCAGCTCTTCAGCTCTTTATATAGTGCTCCAGCTCTTCATATAGAGCTGCAGCTCTTTATATAGTACTTCAGCTCTTTATATATATATATATATATATATATATATATATATATATATATATATATATATATATATATATATATATAATAAAAAAGACATATCCTTAAATTTATGTTGAGGTTATATACACATCAGGATGCATTGGTATGTTGTATAAACCACAATCAGTAGTGCATCATATGGGCACAAAGGGTGTGAGAGCAGACCAGGGCCAGTTCAGGCATCAGGTGTAATATTAAAATGAAACAGTATGCGTAGTATTACAGGTCTCACTCATGAACAACATTTTTTTTTTCTTCTTCCCATAAGGAAGAGTTCTTTCACCACAGTTCCCTAAATATTCATGGAGATTCAATCTTGAGTGTGTATAAAATGTAGGTTGTGTTTGTAGTGAAGAAACACCAACAGCAAGAATCCATAAACTGTAACACTTCTGTGATAGGAGGTAGAAAATAGAACCAGCTGTAGACAGCAGTATGGCACTGAGACAGGGCATCTTTCAGCCAGTCGCTGACCTCCAGCATCAGTCAGTCCCAATGAAAATTTAAGTATTTTTTTCCCTCTGCTTGGAGGATTTATATTTCATCAACAGAAATGTACTGGGCTGTTTGCAGAGGATTTTTTTCATCATGCAGTAAAGCCATGAGCACAGTTGAGGGCATGACCACACAAAAATGCTCCCAGTTCAGTACAGTCAACAGCTCAGCAAGTACAAATGCAAATGGGCACAGGTGTGGAAAATGATAATGTTGCTTTTCAAATATAGTTTATCAGTGAAAGCAGGATGGTAATTACAAATCTTATCATTTTCCCTGATCCATCTGACAATGACTTTCCCTCTGACAATGTTTATTTAAAGCTGTTATTTTTGTCATTTTTAGGGATCATCTGAAACAGTAACAATGTTATTTTCATACATATATATATATATATATATATATATATATATATATATATATATATATATATATATATGAAAATATATCATTCACTGCTGCTGAATGAATATATATTACATAAATACAACATTTAATACATGTATACTGTGAGAAAAAAACTTGTTGTCTTACTATGGATTCAGATTAGATGTGTTCTGTGGTTATAAGGTACACTGACATATAGTGATTGTACAGGTTTATATACATATATATTAATATAATGAAGCCTGTAATTTTAGCAATTTACTTTAGACTCTTGTGATTAAATATTTTGAATTGTATGACTACTTATGAAGTTGGCTGGGTCCCTGTCAGAAAGAGCTGTATCGCCCTCATTTGTCAGTGACATTTCAGAAAGACTCTTTGAGGATGTTGCAGAGATCTCTGATTTAAGTTCTGAGGACAGAATAACCTAGACGGGGACTCGGAGAGCATACCTCCATGACGGCTGGAACCTTGACCCAGATCTGCCTTAAAATCTCTTCACCTCCTTTTCATTCCAAAGAACACCTCTGTGCAAAACATCATTGAAATCCACTGAGAACATTTTGAGGTATTCTGCTAACCGACAGACAGCAAAGAAAGCATAACATCCTTGGCAGAGGTATTGAGGGTATGTTTGATACAAGTGTGTTTTTTGTATATTGATATCTAAGGTTTATGGCCACTTTATACATTGCAGGAATGTTGTTGGCACATTGTGGTAGGACAATATCAAACATGTTGCCTTCATACAACTAGCAACAGTGATGTGCTAGCAGATATGTAAATGAACACAAGGTTAGCCTTGATACTTTCATCAATCACCTAATGAGGTCACACTGGTCTCTGAATGGATTTTAAGCATCTTTAATCCTGGTGGAAGTATGTTATCATTGCTTTCATATGTAGTGTGGTTCACCTGGTCTGGACAAGAGGAGACAAAAATATACACTCTAGATACAAATTAAATAATTAGATTTTTCCTGTCCATTCTTTAAAAAACAAACAACAACAAAAACACCCATTTACATTGTCCATAATGGTTTTGTATCACATCCCCTGCCAGACGCCTTAACCCTCTCCATTTGTTTTTCATTTTCAAACTTTGACTGTCGAATTCACTCAATAGCAGCAGAGTTTTCTGAAGTACATGTAAGAAAACTAGTAATCAGAGGTGAAAAGAGCACTGTTAAGGTTAAGGTTGTCACTGACATCCAGACATTCACAAATAGTAATGAGAAGAAGATCATTGTAAATTGTACATTTCCCCACTGTGGGACTAATAAAGGGATATCTTATTATGGGAGTATGTGGGCATTCTGAAGTTTATGACAGTTCATTGTTGTCATACAGAGACAGACCCATGTAGCCTGTATGGAGGAAAGTAAGCAAGAACTTTGAACTCTAAGCTATTGGTTGTACTTCAGTCAGAAGTCAGCACTAGTATTAGCACAATTCAGCACTAACTCTGGTATACGCCTGTACGCGTGTTTCATGTCAGAGGAGAATATGATGCAGGAATTGCAGGAGTCTTAAGGATACATATGTGAAGGAGAAGAGAAAGGAGACAGACAAAAGAAGAGGGTCAACCACAGGGTCAGTGAAGTGGTGGAAGCACTCTGCTGGCCTGTCTTTCCTTGACCTCATTGTTACCCAAGAGAGACTAGTTTTAATACGGTATGGGGGTCAAGGAAGAAAGGACCGCAACACAGATGCAGAGGTAGGTCTAATCAAGAGTTCAGAGGCAGCAGAGCGGCTATAGGAGGTTCTTTGGCAAGTGAAGACAGAAATAGCATGGCCAGTTGTGTCCCATTGGTGATAAAACACTTTGCACAGGGTGTCACAGTTTAGATTAATACTGACAGGTTCCATTAGTGCAGAAATACTCTTTTTCCTCTTTTTTGTGTTCCTAAACTGCAGGAACACAAAAAACACCAGTACATGCCTGAAACTGCTTCCTTTGAATACACGTGTGGGTTGCATTAGAGACAATGAGACAATTGAATGCAGCTGTAAGGCTGGATGTGAAATTCAACCAGTATGAATCATGAAATGAACAATGTTCATACTACCCTACACGTGGTGAGTAGAGTTAATTTATGTTATTTATGTATTTGCTGTTGTTTTTCATATTGATTTATTCCATTTATTGTTGTTGTTTGTACACCTTGTGGGCGGGGCAGTGGTTTAAAATAATGGGAGAAAACTAGTATAAAGTGGTTGATTTTCTTATGTATATAAAAATATATAACTCCATTGGCAAAATGGCTCTTAATGAAGATACATTGAACAACTACTTTGTGCATATTTCTGCCACTTTCTCAGACTATGTATACAAATGCTATGTCCTGGTAAAAATTGTTTACACGTATGCAGTAACTTGATCGGTTAAAAAATGTAATAAAATAAAATTTTAAAAAACGAAATAAAATTAATAATAATAATAATAATCGTGAACCTAAAGAATATCATCACATGTATCTTGTAATGAAAATATCCTGATTAAATGCAGTCTGGAAAACCCAGATATTCATAAAGTTTTTGATGAATAAATAAAGAAACGTTTTTTTCATGCAAAATTGATTTGAGTATTAAATTAAATTAAAATGCTGTTTTTGGGGGTGAGCAAATGTTAAGACTACACAAGGGTTAATAATTGCATATTGCTGTGGAATGTAATGACTTACTAGATAAAATCAGAACAACACAATGATGTCTGCTTTTATTGTTGTATTCATTGCCATGTCATTGTGTCATAATGCTATGCAGAAAATGTGAAGCTGTGTTACTCTATGATAAAATTAAAAGTAGACACAATGTTCTCTATACCATGAATATGACTTAATGACCCAGCATGCACAGACATGGGTATATTAATACTGGTGTGGGCTGTTGTGGGCCTCCTCCTCGCCTCCTCCTCGTCTTCCCTGGTGTGGCTGGCCTCGCTCGGGCATTTGGTGTGGATCTGTCATGGGCTCCCCCTTCCCATCCTGACATTTGGTTGCCCCCTTCTCCGTGGCGACCCATGCGGTGTGATGGAGGTCGGGGGGTGGCGGTGGAATGTTCCTTGGGTGGGGATCTTGCTGCATGATCCTGGCCCAACACACCAGCATCTACTATGACCCAATCTTCAGTGTTGATTGGGGCCACCAGTGGCTGCTGAGTCAGTGTTGAGGTCAACATCACCGCTCTGTGTTCGGTTCCTGGGACTCTTTAGGCTCTGGGCTAGCTGAGGATGCATGGAACACAAACAACTACACTGCTCGTCGATGTTAACTGCATGTCTTTTCGTCGTTGTTTGTCTTGTCTTGTCTTGTCTTGTCTTGTCTTGAGGGCTGGTGTAGGTCACAAGCACACACACAGAACAAAACACACAAACAAAACAAAAGCCCTTATCTGCTGCAAGATCAAACTGCATGTATTTTCTATAAGAAATGGTTTCTACCAATCTTGGCACAAACCATAAATATACATGCAGACAGATTAAAAATAAATAAATAAAAATACCGGTGCCAATGTACAATATACTACTATTGCAGGAACTGCACACTAGTATTGTCTGGGTAGCACTAAAAAGAATGGTATTGGGCGTGCTCATGCACTACATGTTGTGTTGCTATGGGACAGCTCCCTCTGCAGAAAAGAAGGATGTCTACTCTTGCTGAGTTGTTGGTTACAACTCTTAACAGACCTGGCAGCTGGCAGACCAACTGGGATGCTCCTTCTCATTGTGATTGCCTCTCTGTTGTCCTCTGTATGAAGTTATGGAGTAAACTGGTACTCGCCCACACTCCTCCACAAAGATACTTTCTTCATACACCGGGAATAGAGGATCCCAAAGACATTCTTTACCACCAGTTTAGCTCAGGACAGATGGTAATTAAAGACCCCGTGGTTTCTTGGATGGATGCACCTGGGAAGTGAGGTTCAGGGGTGGAAAGGCTGCATCAGCAACAAAGATGTGTGTCTGGGGTGTGTCCTCATAGGGGCCTCTGGTAGGGCCAAATCTGCAGGTAGTTGAAGCTGAGTTGGCAAGAATAGCACCATCAGTCATTCTTCTGTATCCCAACTATCACCTGCAAAAACCTATTAGGAATCCAAACCTGTCAGAAGAACTAGTGAGTCTGTTCTCTTATAGTTGTAGAGCTGTAAGAATGAAATGGTTCCTGCATAGTACTCCCCTGCAGAGAGGAAATTCAACCACTTCTAAAACTTTGTTGCAAATGACCTCCACTCCTCTGTGGTGGTCACATCAGCTAATAGCTAATCTACAGTTAGTTATGCTATTCCTTCTGCTGCAGAACTTTCTACAGAGAAATGCCAATTCCTTTTACATATTGCAAAACAATCACTTTGCACAGACCAAATGAGGTACTGTCCATCACCCAGGTACAAGGCCTGTTCTAAACAGCAAACCACTTTTTGCTCTTTCTCATCATGATTTTCTGAAAGGTGTGTCTGAGATATTTAGGGCGCAGCACAATAACAAGTAACAGAAAACTGAAGGTCATCAGTGTTAGGGTTAAATCAGCTTAATTCAGTTCATTTAATGCCAATTAAATGTTTGAGTCTTTGAAATAGGATGCTACAAAAATAATCTAAGTTCTCTGTGAAGAGCTGAAAGGATGAATGGAGACGTGGAGAGAGTACATGTCCGATGAGTTAAGCTGGCCAACAGAGCAGGTGGCAATAGTGTAGTAAATGTGCAGTTTATGTCACATTGTGCAAACAAGTAATAAAGCCACAAGTCTCAAAGAATCCAGCAAAGTGCCGTTCTTGTTCTTCCACTGCTGCAACGTAAGTGAAAAGGGGTTAACCCTGAAGTAGCCACACCACCTGTGCTTCCTGACCACAGTCTGGAGGCAGGGAAGGTTAACAAGGATGTAAAAGTCTGTGACATCAAATGCAGCACTAATGTCTAAGGTTTAACTAAGGCTGTCACTGTGCTATGATGCACTCTAAAGCCTGACAAGAAATCCTGAAATAAACTATTGAAGGGTTATTCAATTAAAATTGTAAGGCATCCAGTAAGTCAAGGCATCCAGTAAGTCAAGGCATCCAGTAAGTCAAGACGTCCAGTAAGTCAAGATGTCCAGTAAGTCAAGATGTCCAGTAAGTCAAGATGTCCAGTAAGTCAGGATGTCCAGTAAGTCAAGATGTCCAGTAAGTCAAGATGTCCAGTAAGTCAGGATGTCCAGTAAGTCAAGATGTCCAGTAAGTCAGGATGTCCAGTAAGTCAAGATGTCCAGTAAGTCAAGATGTCCAGTAAGTCAGGATGTCCAGTAAGTCAGGATGTCCAGTAAGTCAGGATGTCCAGTAAGTCAGGATGTCTAGTAAGTCAGGATGTCCAGTAAGTCCTCTGCTGAGGGTCCAAACAGTTTGATACCTACAAATATGGGCTTGTGCTTTTTGCCAGACTGAAGAAATCTGTTTATTTCACATTTTATTGAACAAAATATAAAATGTTATCATGTTTTTGGTATAACTAATCTTTATCAGCATTTATTTGTTTTTTAACACTTCCTCTGTCTTCCAGGCTGCTTTGGTAAAGACACGAAATTATGAATTGTCTAAAACAGGCAAAAATACACTGCCTTCATAGGACAGATATGGAAAACAAAGTGCATATGTCCTTGCAAAATTCAGAGGGAAAAGTTGGCTTTAGCCTTTAAAGATAATTTTAAAAAGTAAGTCAAGAGGGAGCATAGTGGTAGCACTGTTACCTCATAGCAAGAAGGTCCTGGGTCCAAATCCACCTGAGGACCTGGGACTTTTCTGTGGTTAGTCTCCATGTTCTCCCCATGTCTCTGTGGGTTCCCTCCATGTTCTCCTCATGTCTGTGTGGGTTCCCTCCATGTTCTCCCCGTGTCTGTGTGGGTTCTCTCCAGGTTCTCCAGCTTCCTCCCACCACCAGAAACATGCAGTAGAGGTGAACTGGTGACTCTAAACTGACTGTAGGTGTGAATGTGAGTCTGAATGGTTCTTGGTCTTTCTATGTGATCCTGTGATGAACTGGTGACTTGTCCAGGGTGAACCCTGCCTCTCACCCAAACTCAGCTGGGATAGGCTGGAGTCACCAGTTCATCACAGGGCCACATAGAAAGAGGAAGCCGGAGACGCCGTAGGGAGCCCACACAGGCACGGTGAGAACATGGAGACTCCACACAGAAAAGTCCCAGGTCCTCAGGTGGTCCTAGCTACTTTACAATTATCTAAAATGACAGAATTGAAATTAGCCCAGATGTGTATTTTAGTCCAAGAAAAGGATACATTGTGGACTTTCACCACTCAAACCCAAACGCATGGGGCGCAGATAACGCAGTGGTTAAAAGCGTGTGTCCCGTATTTATAGAGGCTGCAGTCCTCGTGTGGTGTCCTTGGGTTCGACTCCCACTCACGACCATGCCACATGTCTTACCCTCTCTCTCTCCCCCCAGTTCTCGACATCTTCACCTGTCCTGCACAATTAAAGGCACAATGTCCAAAAAATTATAATACAAATGCATTCTTACCACACATATAATATGAACACTACACAAAGTCAAGTGTCATGATGTATTAAATGATTTTATAAACATGTATTTAACTGA
The DNA here is from genome assembly GCA_037577475.1 of Chaunax sp. Z400. NCBI lineage: Eukaryota > Metazoa > Chordata > Actinopteri > Lophiiformes > Chaunacidae > Chaunax > Chaunax sp. Z400. Next base: position 6,745,837 of record CM075189.1, read on the forward strand.
GACTTCTCTATAGGGTTTGCAAACACCCTTTAGGACATGCCACTTTTTCTGTTAACATGTTACTTAATGTTCACAAATCCTTACCATGTGAGATATACCAAACCAAACCAAACAGCAGTCCTTGAGGAACTCCTGGTACGCACTTCATGTTGCTAAACCATCATTTAGTTTAACACATTATGTCCTAGTGGATAAATATGAAGCCAATCATGTCAGAGCTCTAAAAGGAAAATAAAAGTTTAAAAATTAGAACATCATGTTTATCTGTATCAAATTCTTTATGCACATCTAGACATACAGCACCTAGTACTCACCATTTATCAAGCCTAGATGTTTGCACTATTAAATGTAAGGCAGCTCTTAAAGTAGAGGGCTTTTTTGTCAGCTTTTACAACTTTGACAGTACTGTAATTATGTTTATAGTTTGTAGATACTGACTTCATCGCTGTCATTAGAGTTAAAAATGTGAATAAAATGCCATGTTTGCAGTCAGTGAGAAAACTACTGTCTTTGATTGAGAGGTTAATTCTAAGCTCCATCTGAGAAATGATGATGTCATTGTGTTTTTGTTAAGCATGCTGTCGAGTTAAAAAGCATCTTTACATTTACAGACTTTTTAAGAAGCTGATGGTTTATTCACTTATATTTCAGTGATTGCAAATCACTGTAATACAGTGATAAATGTATGACACTAACAACACTTGTATCTCACTTAATTCAGTGTCCAAAAAGACAGGCCTGTGCTGCAGGTTCATGATGACGAGGGAGGCACCACACAGTTTAAGTGAAGGCAGGAAGCTCAGTCCAGCTGTGCTTGAGCTACATTTATTCCTAAAGGCCCATGAACATGGTCAGGCAATTTGATCAAGTTAACAATCAAGTTAAAAAAAGAGTAGTTGGAAACTTGTTTGGTTGCATGATCAGATACAAATGTACATATATTACATTACATCACATGCTGCTAATGTACACCATCTGCAATGTTAGATGTCAATTAAGCCTAATGAGGTCTGAGTAGGGAAGGAGGGTAATTGTAAGTGTTCAGGAGGGTAGTAAAAATAACACACTGTTCTACTCATAATAAGCTACTGCCTCTTTTCCATGAAGCAGAGGGTATAGTTCTATTATCTAAAGAACAAATGTGTTTTGCATCAACTGCATGGTCTTCACCAAGCAGGTACCAAATAGGATGGTCGAGACTGGAGTAATATGATTTGGAAAGTTTTGTTTCCTCTCATACAAATGCATGATATTTTTATTTCATTTGCTGCGTTCCTTATCATAGTATCCCTAATGTGCTGTGTTGCCTTAACAAGTCTTTGTAGCAACAGATTTTGCACAGGTGGTGGGTTCCTTACCACATTCCTGCATGTTCAGAAAAACAGAGGCATATGTACAATTTAGTATTCAGGCTACATGAGGCCACATTGAACATAGGACCTGACAAGCCCCCTGTGGAAAGTGCCTTCAGGTTGGTGCAGCAGGGCAGTATTCTGTCTTATCAGCAACCTGCTTTAACATCACACTACACCATGACACACCACCAATGCTGTTCTTACCTCTGCGGGGGTATGATATCTCGCCATCTGATTGTATGTTTGTGTGCTCAGAATAGGAGCTACCGCATTTGAAGAGCTTGTCTTAAACTGTGGAAATGACTCACAGCATTGAGGAGGGTACACCAGAGCAAAGCTGTTGCTCTGAATGATCCAGGGTGACTGCCCTTAGACTGTGAGAGATTTATGTGAGAGGCCATAGCTTTGCAGAGTCACTTGCGTGAATGTATAATAAAAGGTACAAGGCAGACTGCAGACATGAGGAGAGGTGTTGAGATGGAACCTGCAGTCACACTTCGATACAGTAGACTGCTGAATGTTCATTACCCCCCCTCTGGTTCTGTCATTCGCTCCACTACCCCCTGGCTTACTGCCTCCCCTCATGGTGCTGTTTTTGACCCCACTGAATATCTCCAATTTGACCTTGTTGAATTCAGTTGACTGCAAATACCTGCAAATGGAATGTGCAACAAAAGCAGAGGCATGCATATACTGTAACTGGCAAGTGCAAGGACAGCAGCTCATCACAGAGGTGCAGAGGTGCAGAGGTGCCACTTTGTGTGTTAGCAAGAGGACTACCAACATCGATCCAGAGGTGAAAAGAGTGATCAAAGAAAATGGTGACTTTTTTCTACAGGTATATACACATGCAGAGATACATATATGTAGGAAATTAACCATGAAAACAGAATCTTCAATTAGTCTTTAATGACAAAAATGTGATTAAAACAATTTATTACAGCAAAATGCCATTCAAATATGTTTTTTAAACAATACTTAAAATGTTAACAAACAGATACTAGCTATAAAAGTTACATTATTTTACAATGGTTGTTCATTTTTATTTTCATCATTCATTAGTTTTTTTCAAATCTATACAGTAGATTGCTTGGACAGAAACGGTGGCCAGAACTCTACCACTACACCTTATCTACCATCACTGCCAAGTCTTCAGTCAACAAGTCAATGGAAACACCAAAACATCAGAGATGAGTGTCTCTGCTCCAGGTGGGGCTATGCCAACCAGGCCTTTCATGGGGCAGTATATCTCACTTTGGAGAATGGGTGAGGATGGTGTTTGACACCTCAGCTCTGTACAATCTAGAATCACCTGGGTTTCTGGAAAATCTCTGGATTCCTCAGGGAGCTAAACTTGCACTTCTGCGGGTGTAAACCAAATGCATCCAGGCCCCGGTGCAGTGGCTAGTTAGCTTGTTGCAATAATGTGGCTCATCCTCTCTGAAGATGAGGAAATGAAAGAACTTGTCAGATGGCTGTAGCAGCTGTCTCTATAGGAGGTCAAAAAATTATCCTAAAGCTATACACAAGTGAGACTGGGAGTGGCTGTGTTTCAGTGGTAGAGCGGTCGTCCACTTATCAGAAGGTGTGTGGTTCGATCCCCGGCTCCTGCAGTCTACATGTAGAAGTGTCCCAAATGTCTCCCAGTATCTGTTCCATAGGTGTGTGAGTGTTTGTGTGAATGGTTACTGCTCCTAATGAGCAGGTGGGTGCTGGCTGGTGTTGTAAAGCTTTGATTGGCCAGTCAGACTAGATACATGTATATACTATATGTATAATACTATATCCTATATAATTTTAATCACTAAATGGACGGGCGCCTGAATACCTGTCATAAATGTTTTTAATGCACAGACCCTCTGGACCCTCAGGTCCTCTGGCTCAGGCCTTTAAGTTGTTCAGGGTGAGGACTATGAGACATTTAGAGAGTACGGTCCTCGTCTTTGGACCAGCCTGGAGCTGAGGGAGTCACAATCTGTGGATCTTTTGAAAACATACCTTTTCAGCCTAGCATTCTCTTTATTGTTATTTTATCTTATCGAGTTTATTGTCATCCACTGTGACCGTGTGTTTTACTGTTCTCTCTTTTATCATTTGTTTCTTACTGTTTTTATCTTTTACCATGTTCCTTTCTTTTACTTGTCTCTCTTTGATGCTTTCCTGGTCTCTCTGTTTTATTGTGTTTTTACTCTTTTTATTGGTGCTATTATTGTTCTATTTCCTTATGGTTCTTTCTCCTATTTATCTTCTTTGTAATGGTGCTTTAACTTTATTGTTAAGCACCTTGTATTACAACTTTGCATGAAAGGCGCTATATAAATAAAGACTGATTTATTTATTGATTTGGATAAATTCCAGATAGTCAAGGTTTTGAGTCGAGTTGTCAATCACTCCCCCCTCTCCTCAACTGCTACGCTGCATATCACACCCTTAGTCGGGCTACTTTATGTCCAGATGGTAAACATGAGGTGATATTAGTGACTGACATGTGACTAATTCACTGTGGGAACAGCCATACTGTATAATGGGTCACATGCACAACAATATTTCTGTGTCAGGGAAAGCTATTGGACTCACATGGTCATGTGCACAAGTTGCCATGGTTACCGAATTATCATAATTTGATCTTTTCACTTTGGAGATTGCGTTCCTGACAGTAATAATGATAGCCAGGTGGATCGTATACATTTAACATTTAAATCTGCAATTACCTCATTATTTCAGTTTAATTTTATTCGCCTCTAATTGAAAAGGTCGCCTGCATCCTCCTACTGTACTTTTAATTGTCTGCATGGACAGACGTCCTTTATCTGCTAGTGAAGGGTTAACTGCTGCTTTATTCCTCCACCATCCTGCTCTCTGACCTTACAGTCTCTCTTGGAGCTTCTCTTAATGAAGCCACAGGCAATAAGCACTAAACACACTGTCGATGAGAACACTCATCCAGCCGTCAATCACTCCCCCTCTCCTTAACTCCCTCGCTCCCCATTCCTCTCTCTGTTATTCATTCATTGTGGCTCTTGCTCTCCCTTCTATTTTTTTTCTCTCGAATGACTGAAGCACCAGCGGTTCATTATGATGCAGCACCCTGACAGATCTGTGTGTGTTTATGTGTCTGTGTGTGTTAAGATAAACTTCCCAATGAATAGTGTCAGATGCAGTGACTGTAAATATAAACATATATATATATATATATATATATATATATATATATATATATATATATATATATATATATATATATACAGTACCAGTCAATAGTTTGGACATACCTTCCCATCCACTTGAATTGGAAACTGTGTCCAAATTTTTGACTGGTACTGTATATATATATATATATATATAGCTTTGATCTCAGCAACGTTTTGTAATGTTAATCCACCATGTTTGTGTTGTTTGAGCTATCAGACCTGTATGCTGAAAATACATTATGCCTATAGTAACCTATTATGTTATTTAAACAGACATATAGTATAAACACAGTTACTAATAATACAATTTTACTCTGGAAAATACTGCATTTTGACCCAGTCTAAATAGACTCAAATCCTCTTCATGCAGAGTTCAGTTTTCATAGCTACTGTATCTCTACTCTATTCAGTGTTCATGTTTGACTCCACATGAATACACATTACTCTATGGAGCATACAAAGTACAATCCCAATCCCAAAGAAGTTGTGACATGTAAAATGTCAATAAAAACAGAATGCAATGATTTACAAATGTTTTTAGCCTAAAGTCAGTTGAATACAATACAAAGATAAGATATTTAATTTTCAAACTGATTGATGTCATTGTTACTTTTTTTTATAATTATATGCTCATTCTGAATTTGATGCCCACAACATGTTTCCTCAAAGTTTGGACAGGTTCATGTTTGCCTTTGTGTCACATCACCTTTTCTTTTAGCAACACTCAGTCAGTGTTTTAGAAGAGAGGACACTAATTGTTGAAGTTTTGAAAGTGAATTCTGTCCCATTCTTGCTTGATATACGACTTCAGTTGCTCAACAATCTGAGGTCTCTGTTGTCCTACTCGCCACTTCATAATGTGCTGCACATTTTCAAAGGGGACAGGTCTGGATTGCAGACAGGCGATGTTTCTGGATGTTGTTGATATGTGGTGTGCGCTTCACATGGTAGAGTTTCATGTGTAATGACAAATGTTGGACAATGTGCCCAAGCATATTTTTACAAATTGGTGAACCTTACTTCATCTTTGCTTTTGAATGACTGAGCCTTTTGAGATGCCCTTTTCAGACATAGTCATGATAGACCTGTTACCAGTGAACCTCTTTCCTGTAGAATGGTTGTTGGTTGTTTTTGCATTCTCTGCAATTGTAGTTTTGAAATCATCCCTAGCTGACAGATGACATGGATAATTCTATAAGACGCACCAGCTGCACTGGCTCATAGTCTATATAAGGCATTGGGGTGCATCAACACTCTAACTTTAAGATCTCCACTGAGCAGTCAACACGTGGTGAGAAAGCAGACGTCAAGAAAGAGAGAAGCAACAGAAAGTCAATAAACTACTTAAAAGATAGACAGACAGTGGAAAAAAATCAGACCAGCATTCAACTAAGCAGACTTTATTTTTAACTCAAAGTGTATTTTTTTTGACTGAATCATGCTTTGCCTCATAATGCATGCACCACCTATGCATTTAATGAGTAAGATTAAGTTACATTAACTAATTTTAAGAGTATTGCACAATGAAAAAATGCCTCGATAACAACATCTTCTTTGGAAACAAATGCTTTAATAACCTGTGGTGCTCTGTAATCTCGTGTTTCAAAAAATGTAATGCCCTTTGATAAGACTGGAGAAAGAACAGCAGTAGCAAATACCAGCATTGATCATCTGGACAAACCAAGTCTCCAAAAATAAGTGGCAGATTGTAGAGTTAACAGCATGATTGGATGGCATTTAACGCTGAGTCATTCCAATCAGGAGGTTTGTTGTTTTGCTTCATGTGACCATAGTTAAAGCTCTTCAATCTCCTGTCTTTTTCCTCTGATGAGGTGCATCTATTAAGTATTAGCAGTGTCATTTCATAATGTACCACTCCCTGTAAGACACCATGCATATCGACATATATGTTCACTTGTATTGAAGTACTGCAAGTAATTTAAAATGCAAGAACTGTGATTTGTCTCATTTTTCAGCAGTGTTCTGCATGCTTGAGTTCACATGACTATCTTTGGTGCCAAGACCTAGATTTCCAAATGTAACTTGGAGAATAGTTCCATGCACTAGCTGATCATACAAGGGAACTCTAATTCCACCTTTTTTCCTGCACTTGAATTCAAATAATTGAGAAAATCCATGTTTTTCAATGTCTTGGGCATGAAATAAAGAGACTAAATAAACATTATCCAGAGTTTTTCTTTGGAAAATTTTGTTTATTCATTGATTTTCTTGTTTTGATCTGAGCGTATTTGGTGTTTCAAAATCATAGAAAATATCAATCTAAATGTATGTTTGTGTTTTGAAAAGAGAGTGTGACTATTGACAGAATCTCCATTCCACAAACCTCTGAGAGGATTTTCCCTTGAGCTGGAATAAATCTGCATCTTTTCCTCTACATAAATAAAGTGTAATGTTTTAAAATTGGGATAGAAACAAATTTATCAGTAACAACACCATGCTCATTGCCTCTGGCTGTCTAATTGGGCAGGGTGTCATATTTTGTACTGAGATTCTACTGGATCTCCCCTTGCCCACTTTTTTGTAAAATGGTGTCTGTTTCTTTCAGTTTTTTCAAAATACTGAATAATTTTACACCCAATATTACTTTTGAAAGAATCCTGTAAATACAGACACTTTTTTTCAGATTCCTTTGTTTGGTATGAATATCATCAATAACCTATCCTCACCTATCTTCCCCATCTCTCTCTCTCTCTCTTTCTCTCTCTCCATCTCCATCTATCTCCCAACCTTTATGTCTCTCTCTCTCTCTCACCCCAACCAATCAAAGTAGAGACTCCGCCCACCTTGAGTCTTGGATCTGCTCCAAGTTTCTTCCTGTTAAAAGGTATTTTTTTCTCTCCACTGGCTCCATGTTCTTCTCATGGAGGATTGTTGGGTCTCCTAAGAATAAAGAGTTGGTTGTGAAGGGTTGTAATTTGGTGCTATACAAATAAATTGAATTGAATTGAATTGAATACAGTGCCTCTCTAGTCTGACTGACCACTCAAAGCGCTTTACAACACAAGGCAGCATTCAGTATGAGCACAACGCAGCTTCCAAGCCCTCAACTCTGCAACACCATGACTCACCTGTGGTATTAACACCTATTTCATATATGGGTTTCATATATGGGGGGCTTGCAAGAAGTCACACACATTTATCAGGTCCTGGTTGTGCGACGTACCAAAGACAAAAAGAGCTTATTCAGCTTAATGTTTTATTCTTGAAACACAGTTGTTATCTTATTAAAGGTTCCTCTGATGTATTTAATTGAAGTAGTATTATTTCTGTTACTTTTATTTCATTTATTTACATATATATGTATCTATTTTATTCATACAGTTGAATTTATTCTCTAGATAAGACTGTTTATGATTAATACTGTTTATGTTAAGTGACTTCATTTGTATGTATTAAATAGTTGGTCAGCCCTTTTGCACATCTCAAATCTAAAGCAATTAAAAAGGCAATTAAACAGACGTGGTTTCCGCATTTGCCGACTGTGGGATGTAAACAACAGTGGCGACCACCACAGTGAATTCTCTCGGCAGATAGTATGGCCTTAGACTAAGTGCTAGAGCTTCAATGTCCTTGTTGCATATACATTCCCTGATGGTTGCATGTCTAGGGTTACACCATTTGTGATTGATAAGCACAGCAAGCCCCCCCCTTTCGCTTACCTCTCGTTTTGGTGTCCCTGTCCGCCCATATCGTAAGGAAGCCTGGAACGCTAGTGATACTATCGGGAATACAGTCCTTGGAGCCACGCCTCCATGAAACACATGAGGCTGCTCTCCCGATACACATTCTGGCTCCTGTTGAGCGCTTCCATCTCCTCCATCTTGTTGGCTAAAGAACGTACATTTCCCATTGTTATTGATGGAAGTGTGGGTCTGAAAGTACTCCTCCATGCTCCCTCTCCTCTCATCTTGTTTCTTTTCACCCCAGCTCGGGTGCCCCGGCTTCTCCTCTTCAATAATTCCGCCGGGATGTCGTGTCTTATCCCGACAAGTTTAGCAAACGGTGCCAGATCGAGCAAGTCCTGTCTGGAGTAAACAATAGTCACCCAGACCCAGAAGTTACCCTTGTCCATCTGTTTCAGACACACTTTAATGGACCTCCAATGGAAACACATCCACGTCAATATGAAACGATCGGTGCAACTGCACAATGCAACACATTTTACAAAGACAGAAAGTCCCAAGAGGAGTGAAGGACGAGGTTTAAGGTTTCCAGAAGACAAGAGTTAACACACGTCTGTTTCACAGGGCTTTGTGGCAGTAAGGCTTTGTGCATTGGTCACAGACACTAAAGGGTGTGTTGTGCAAAGTGTCAGTATGTGACGAGGTGGGCTGAGAACATATTAATTCAGAATGTTATTGACATTTCTAAAACATGTTTAAACATCGTCTGGATGCAGTGTAATGAGGGTTGTGGTCTGCTGCTTTCTACTCTACCCTTCCGTGTTTTCTGCATTGAGTCCATTTTAGTGGGTTTACCTGTGATTGAAAAACCTGCTCATACCCACCAATTGTTGGTGTAATATGGTATCAGGTTTGCTGTGTTTAGTGTGACGATGTAGGGGTGGGGCTAGAGGTTTGGCAAGGCACGGCAGATGAGTCTGATTGGCCATCCTTCATGCCCCATCAGAGTTAATAAGTGAGGTGAGGCAGGGCTTAAACCATGAGTGGGTGGAGCTTAATCTGGAGGTTTTTATGTGATATATACTATATATTTCTATATATGATATCTACTACCCTGTATCATGGATGGATGAGTGAACAGAGGCACAGCTCTGAGGCCCCTCGACCAGCTTCTGCATGAAGTGACATTTCTTGGTGGAGAGTCATTGAAGGTGACCACTGAGAGAATCATGACAAAAACCACAAAGTGTAGACACAATATGTAATTACATTTTTCTAGTTGTTTTATGTCTTTTATGTTGATTTCAGTCTTGCTGTCTTGCTCCCCCTCGTGGTCTATGTCCAGGGTCACGTTGTCTTACAATAATTTGTTGATGGTAAGCTGCTTGGAGTTATACAGCAGCATCTTTCTACTGGTATTATTTCACATCAGAGTTGTTTATTTAGCATTTATTTCACACCCCAGCCTAGAAACCCTGGCAAAACTAGAAACAAAATGATGCTCCCCTCTTTCCCAGCAGAGTTTATCCTTTTAAAGGTTTATTTCAAATTTGAATATTTTCACTTTTCACACAAACATTTTGGCTGCCAGTCTTGCTGGATTTGGAGAGATGAGAAACCCAGAGCAGGGAGAAGCTGGCCTTTTAAACTGGAACTGGAACAATCTACAGACTTGCACAGTCAATCATTCTCTCGGTCAACCAGCCAAGCTCACCTGCTGCCAATCGCACACAGAACCATAGCAGAGAGAAAGATCCACAGACATCCACAGGAGGAGATTAAAGCCCATGCAGTACATGTATACATAGACATTGTTTACAGGACCTCGAGGTCATGGAACATCATGTAATTATTTACTACTGTCAAAAAACAGAGCTTAAGTTTTGAGTCTGATTTTTCAAATATGACCCCATCTATATGTCTGCCCCCAGTTGTGCTACAGAAAATCATACATCAATGAATAAACTGATTCATCTCAGTCGAGCACATGGAAGGTATGTACTCCCAGATGCAAGTTGTTTTAAATGGAACATGTCCCCCCCTGGGCAATAGTGGGAGGAACCTTTACCCCTCCAAGCATGCTGGAAGTCAGTTCGAGGTGATGAGAGAAGTAATGATGTCATCATAAATGTTGGGTGAATTTTGTGGTTTTTGCATGAATTTAAGTGGCAAGCATAACTTATAACTAATGAGTATTAACATTTCAAGGACATTTTAAACTTAAACACCAACTGTACTGTTTGTCATAGCAGCCATAGCATCTACAGAGGGAGCAGCAGATCACTCAGAGAGCACACACCTCCAGTAACAGCACTGTCATCAAAGACCTGCCACAACATAAGCTTCTAATAAATGTGTGTCAGAGACATACAGTAGCATTAATAACTCAATAAACATAATAAACATATTAAAACAACTTAACAGTTCATTTTGAAAGGGACAACTATCAGTGATTTCAAGTATGAAAATCACTACATTTTAAACATCAAAGCAGTTTTTTATTATTTAGTATTTTCAAACACTGAGCAGTATTAATAATGAATAAGGACACAACTTCAATTAATTAATTTTGAAGTTGTAGAAAGGTTTGGTAGTGCCAGCCTCCATGGTCTTTAAGTTGTGTTGTTGACATTTTAAATCCAGCATCTTGCTTAATGATACAGCTCCTGGTTTTAATGGTCTTCTAGTTCTGGTTTTATGTGAACACTGACAGTTGAAGAAAATATGTTTTAAATCTTATCAAATTAATTATTTTCTTTTTTTTTCTTATTTAACAACGACCCACGACATCGTTCCATTTACCAAAACCTCTTATTTTTTGGAGCCCATCTTGGCTGACAGTGAGTGTGGACCTGGACAGGTCGCCAGGGCCGACACATAAAGAGGGAAATAACTATTAACACCTATGGACAGTTAAGAGTTTTGGGGCTGTGGGAGGAAGCCTGACCACCAAGAGGGAGCTCAGGGAGACATGGGGAGAATAAACAAACTCCAAACTTAAGGGCCCCAGCTCTGGATTTGAGCCCAGAAACTTCTGGCTTTCAATCAACCATGCAATCCACTTCACCACATGAAATTAAACATTGCATTTAATGATCACGGAGGTTTAGTTGCTGTCTTTGAAGTGATTCACAGAGATGTCTTTGCAGATATATTGCTTCTGCATGACACACTGCTGAGAAGAGTGATAGTGAAAATACCCAGTTTTTTCATCTTCCTCTCTTTCTAACTATATTTAATTTATACAGACAGACATCTATTGAGATCTTTCAACTCACTCTGAAGACAGATGATATCACAGAAATATGAATATAATCGAAAATAATATGCTGTCTCAGGGATAGAAATCAAACTTCCTGAGGCATGCAGAGAGGTTTTTTTTCTCCACTGCTGCTGCTTCATGAGGATCCAGCCAATCCCACCTCCAGCTGACAGACTGGGGGACATAACAGCAAGGCCAGATGCACACAGTCTTATTAGAGCTCAAACAGAATGGCCTTATTGCCCCACATTGGTTACTGGCAGCAATCAATGACAACTCTATGTACCAATTCCCTGTGCTTTGTTTAATTTACTCTCTGTATAACCTCTCCACTTGCTATTAAACTTCCTGCCACAGCAGAGACCTCATCACCATAGACTAATAGTGTAATCTTCCAATACAGGGTCTAATATCAGTGAGCGCAGTCACATTCATATAAAATCCATTACTGGTTGCCTCATTCTTCACTGACCAGCAAAATTGGATAAATCACTGTAGTAGTGCAAATTGTATTAACTCACCACGGGTTAACAATAATGTGCCGAACATAGTGGGCAGCATCCCATTATGTACTAGACATGAGTGAAGGTTTGGCACACGGTGGCATAGGGCCTGCAGCCGTCCTCCCTTACTAGAGCTGCCTGCCTGTTGAGAAGATCATTCATGCAGAGTGAAGAGAAATAAAAACAGAAATTAAAAGGCTACTCAAATGGTTATTGGTAATTTGCGCAGAGAAGTATGCACCTTTTTCAGAGGAAGCCAGATATACTGCTTTGTACTATTTTGATATGTAGGCACAGTATGCAGTGGTATTGATGGGATTGTAAAATACGTCGTGTTGCAGTTGCTCTGATCGTCTCATATCAAAGCGGATGTTTCTATTGTGTGTCTCATCCAAACAACAAAAGGTACCTTCAGTGTCTGGATGAGATGCCAAAATAACAAACTACACTTATATAGACTATGATAATTGCACATGCTAAAATTTATTGAATAAATATTTAGGCTTTAGAAAAGTGAGACATCTCTAAAAATAAGTGGCAAACTGCAAAATCTATAATAAGTGAGGTTATTATTACCCGCCTTGAACGAAGTGAGGAGGGGGATACAGGACAGGGCTCAGTCTGACATGTTTGGTTTCTGGAGCATAACTCAAAAACTGTTTCATATTTTTAAAAACATCACCCAGGTACTGGAGAGGTGCCTTTTTCAGTTATTTATCATTTATATTTTTTCCATCTCCATGGTCACAAGTTGAACTCAAAACCTGTTCACTAAACTTTATGTACACATCTCCCATGTACTGGAGAGGTGCCTTTTGTTTATTATTATTGTGTGTTATATGTTGAGAATCTTAGTCTTTTAATCCATCTGTCTGTACGCACATACATGTAACTGCTGGGCAGAATTCACTCATGCTTTGTAATTGGTTTCTTCACTTTGCTTCTTTTTCCATTGTTATGTATACTTGAACTTAGACGATCATGTTTGGTCACATTCTCCTTAGATAGAGGTTATGGTCTGTCCACGTCAGCACAAACTGAGTTATTCCAGTAGGGCATCTCTGTCCTCAGATACAGATGTCTTAGTTTAATTTCAAAAACTGAACTTTTTCTCGGATGCTATTAACAAGAATTGCAATTAACAGCGACAAATTAAATAACTTCTAAAAAACTTCAATGAAATGCATCCATGGTGGGGGATCCTGAGTATTTCAAGTTAATTAATTCTTTAGTCGCTTCTAGAAGTTCATTAGCTCGTCACTAATTGTCTGCTTTAGTCGTGTGTCTGCTGTTTGCAGGGCAGTTATGCACCAATCAGTGTGTTTAGCACAGAAATACTGCTTGCTGCTGCTGAAACTCAGCTGAACAGTTGTGTGTGAAACCAAATCTCAGATGTGTTCTTGAATGACCTCTTTTACATCAAAATATTACTTGAGGGGTTTGTGGAGCTTTAAATCTGCCAGTCAAGGTCTGCCTCTGTCCACCAGTCAGATCCTGTACCCTAACACGGCTCCAGACTAACTAACACTTCTGACACCGGAGGGCCTAACTTTTAAACTTAGGTGTATTAACACATCCTTTAGGTTCACGCAGTGATACATCTGAAGCAGTGATTTTAAATAGGAATAAAGATAAATGTCTTCTCTCCATTAAAATCACAACACATGTTACACATGTAGTACAAAGGAATAATGAATAGTTTATTATCACATGTCTATTATAAGAGTCATGATGATGCCTATTTTACACTAAAGAAAACGTCTCCCACTGAATCCCAGTAACAGACATCAGGGTCAGAGAGACTCCATTGGAAACTGCAGTTTGTACAACAGGATACTTGATTTGGTAAAATATTTTAATTATAAAATATCTCTGGAAACTAGAGCTGGCTGTAACTATAGAGGTCTTGTAGAATCTGAGAGAATCCAGTGGTTGTTTTTAAGGCTGACAAACCAGCCAAACACAACGTTGGCAGAGATAACACAGACACAGCTGGCTCACGTGAATTTGTCCGTGTACAATCTTATACAAAGTGGCTCTATTTTCTACAGACGACACTTGTGTTAATCATGACAGTTTGGTCATGGGTCACCTTTCTCACCTGTGTCTATAGGTGCCTTCTTACCACCCTCCTTCTCTCCTGCACCAAGTCCTGTTTGGGCGCATGTGCAACCAAAGTAATCGTAGCATACCTAAATGTTCATATGTAGCTGCAGTGCTTTTGTGGAGAGTCATTCTTACAACAAGTAATTCAATTCTTCAATAAAAATGTTTAATCCCAGATTCTTATTATTGATCAGACAATTTTATTATATTTTATTTATTTTTATTTTTAATTTTATTATAATGTCAATACATTTAGCCAACAGCTGAGTCATTATAGTGGATGAGTGTTGTGTTTATGTGTGTGTTGTTCTGGAAAAGCAAAGAACAGGAAGGTGAGGGGTGAGGATTTGAGTCACTACATACTCAATCACTGCACACTGCCATGTAAATGCCATGTTTTCTTCCACGCTATGCTATCTGTGTTTTAAAACTCGTGCTCACAAACATTTGGTTGCCCCCATACCCTGATAACCAGTTCTTGTTACAAGACCAGCAAGGCTTTGGTTCCATTCTTGCACCAGTTTTCCTGGCCGAGAGCCTGTTCTTTGGTTGTGGAAATACAAAGAACCGGTTCCAAATCAGGCACTGGCTCCAAACCAGTCCTGGAACTGCCTTGGTGGGAAAATGGGCATAACTGGTCTGCAGCCCTGGAACTGGTTTGGTCTCATTTCCTGTCTCTTCATTCTTGCTCT
>CM075189.1:6765589-6943089 GCA_037577475.1 Chaunax sp. Z400
GAAGTGAGAGCAGCTCTTCCCAGGACTGGTTACAGATTCTTGCTGTTCTCATATTCATCCAAGCGACACACACATTTTGGAAGTCAGATGTCTCAGCAGTGCCTCACATGCAGGGACACCAGAGAACACAACAGCCGACTGGCGCTATGCCATCCAGCAACCTGCAGCAGCAACCTCATTGCATCATTGCACTATGCTGCAGCTCCACCAGAAATGAGCTGTTTTCATATAGACGTACAGAAAGCTTCCATTAATCAACGCTGAGCATGAAGTTTACAGCACTGTCAATAGATATCTGGCATCGTTCAAAACACCAGTAAGAAAACGGCAAAGGTATTTTATTTACTTGTATGTCATTATATCTATTATCCTGTCCTTTCTTCTTCTGACTATCATGACATGACATTACTCTTTTTGACATTAATGTCACAGTCATGACTTTAGTGCTGAACAGAGAAAAACAAAGTTAAGAATATGAACATACAGTTAGATATTAAAAAATACACTCGCACACAGAAAACAACAACAAAAGTCAACACAAAGATACTAACAGACTGAATGAAAATATATGTCTAAAAAAGAGACTTGAATTTTAACAATAAAGAAATAAACCTGAGTTAATCCAGCAAGATGTTCTAATACAGGAGACAACACTCTGTGATTTCTAGGAACATCCAGGAGAACCTTGTGAAAGGACTTAAAGAGGATAATCCACAGATTAGTTTAGACCTGGTTTAGCCTCAAACATGATAAGTAATAAAATAATAATAAATAAATATTCTCAAATTGTTCTAATGATGATAACGTGATTATTAGTTACAATCCTTGCTGCCACATTCTGTACCTGCAGTCAAGTCTGAGAACTCAGACTCCATGTCCAAACAGAATGAAATAAAAGCATGATGCCAGACTTTAATGTACATCCAGTAATGAGCAGGACAGGTAAGCAGAGTCAGGTATTGTACACCACGCTGTGACCAAATGATGGATGCAGAGTGTTGATGTCACAAATGAAGCTAAAGCCCCTCTAGTCACAACCTGTGACATGGTAACAACAACAAGCTTGAAGTACCTTCAAACTAATGACCTAAAAAACTCTAAAACAATATTTTAAAGGGATTGTGCCAGGAGTGAACAATTTGTATGTCACCTGTTTTCTGATTTATACCTGCTAACAGTATAAGGAAATGAAAGCTTAAAATATAAGTACAGATCAAATAATTTGGGTTATTCTGCAGAGATGATAGAAACAAAAATTACATAGTATTGTTAAAACAAAGCCAGGAATCAAACATCACTCCTATGTTTTTGACAAGATACTTACAATGGAGAGAATACTGAGTGTGTGTGCAGATGGTGAATAGAAAAAAAAGAAAAAAAAGATTTGATTTGATTGATCAGAATTCAGGAAAAGAAAATTTACTGACACTAAACGCTGGATGAGTCGACAAAGATGCACAGCTATAGATAACTCAATTAGCAGCCATGAAAACACACAGCAACAAAGCCATCATTTTATTAGCAATCAGCATGAACTGTATTCAATTAGTGTCTCTGAACGCATCCCTCCTCTTGTGAATTAAATGACACAAATCCATATTCAATGGTTTTTAATGATTTAATGACGAGGTCCTTGCGTGCCTCATGCTATCTTGTGTTGCAATTGAGCCACTCAATTAGTCCCATATTCAGCTCCCTAAATCTCCACATCAGAAGATGAAGGGCTGTTGACAGAAATGTAATTTTGCAGCAAACTTAGTTGTTATTCAGACTCAGTGGAACCGCTTAGTGATTAAATGGAGCTGGGCAGCCGAGGCAGCTTGTCTCACCCTCCTGCAACCAGCTCCTCTCTGAGGCCCTCTTTCCTCTTACTGTCATCTCTCCGTACCGTCTCCTGCTGTCCTTTCTGTCCTCATTTAGCTCCTTTATCAGCTCGTTACCATGTCTGTTTTTCTTCTCCCCACCTGTGCGTGCTATGTGATGGCATCGTGAGGTGGCGCCTCGGCCGCTCTGTGTCGTGTAGGGGAGCTAATAATCCATAATGTACAATAACACTCGTTAATAATTAAGGGATTTGGAGCGTTCTGAGAACTCCAATGCAATTATCCCTGAAGCCAACGCTGCGGTTGCAAGGGCTCACACTGCGGTTTAGCTGCTTTATTACAAAGCAGCAGCATCAAGCGGCAGAGGAGAGGAGAGCAAAAAAGAAGCCAATCTAAAGTGGCCTGAGATTGACCTGCAGGGTGTACAGCAGACAAGACACTGGGGCAAAATGTTTTGTGGGATTACTGCCTGTTCGAGCGATGTAGCTGTGTGATTTATCTACGCTCAAACCCCTGCCATCTGTTTCCATGGCAGACAGAGGCGGATATAAAGAGGAACAACACGCTGGATGTGGCTTCATGTGACAAGCAGATTGTTGGGATCCCAGATATGTTGAAACATTTAACCCAGGGCATTGGAGTGACATTCGAAATTAAATCTGACAGATACATTTGAAGGCTGTCCTTGAGCAAAATTTGATAGGCAGGCAGAGAAGGCAGATCTTTTAGCATGAGCTTAACAGGCGAACAGAAAGGGCACATGAAGGGAGAATATCTTCCATTAGGGGGCCTCATTGCACATACTGAAACTGGGATTTGATCTCTATCTTGCATGGAGCAATCAGTGTAGCCATACTGGAATAAAGACGTCTCTTTGCTAGCTTTGCTAACAAGGATCCAGTGACGGAGTGTTCTGCCACACAAAAGAGAAGTGAAACCAAAGTTTTTCAGACAGATGTCGCCTCAACTTTCCTCACTTGAACCCTTGGAAGCTGCTCAATGCCGTTGATTGGACCCTCTTCCTTTGACTCACTGGGGTCAGGGGTCAAGCATGCATCTCATGGTCCTTATGCCTCACCATTACCTTCAACGCCCGCCTGCCTGCCTGCCTGCCTGCCTGACTGGAGAATGAGTTTAGGTTGATTTGTCCTCCTGCTCAAAAGGTTTGGATTGAATTTTTAGACAAATTTGAGATGCTTGATTATGTTATTTTATGTGCTATAATCACATTTGACACACAACTTCCTTTTCCCCTGTCCCAGCTGTGCAGCATGCTGCATGACCTCGTATGTGAAGTATTTGTTAGCTTTTTTTCTCTGATAATACACCAAAGAGGGAAGTCATTATTGTACGCATAATTAGGATGGGATGCATCATTTTTGGGTGACCAATGACATTTTAATTCATATACATCAGGATGCTTCAAAAGCCTTGTAAGTTCTGTGTACGAGCTATTTTGCATCACTCAGCTGTATCAGCACTGTGAATTGCTTACATAAGACCGAAGTGCTCGTATTTAGAAAGGAAAGGTTCAAAATGAACATTGTTTCCGTGCCTCAGTCCCATCCGGATGGCTGAGGATGCAGCATCATTTGAATGCAAACCCTAGAGATAGAAAGAAGGAGGGAAAGGTGGATAAAGTATGGGGGAGGACATTAAAGGAAGGAATACAGAGACAAATAGAAAAGGGAGGGAAAGAAATGTGGGAGCTGTCGTGCATGAAATTAAAAGATACCTCCAAAATACTCCTGCCTGCAAGGCTTTATGGCAGGCCCTCCTGGAAGTCTCTCTGTCTCTCTTTCTGTTTGTCTGCAGGGAAGTCAGATGTGAGACTGTGTAACCTTTAAGGAACGTCCAAATCAATAAAGCTCTCCAGTTCCCCAGCACTCAGCACTGCTGTTGCCTGAAGCTACAGGCGTGGGTTAGGGAACCTGGGACATGGGATATTTGCTCTTGCTCTCGTTTTGCTTTGAACTCCCTGGTATTGTTGCGGAAAACCTTTGTCGGAACTTCTATCCCCTAATACCAGTGTGTCCTTGTTTTTGAGTTGTACCCAAGGCATACTGCCTGTAGCCGCAGCGGATTTTCAATCCAACCACATGCTCTAACTTTGATTTTTTTTTTTTGTTTAAAATCCAATGAACCCGTGGCTCTTTTTGCTTGGTGTACAGTGTCTACTGACATGCTTTTAGCAGAGTCAGCACTACTACATGTATGTTCGAGGACAATTTCTAATGTATTAAAGGGGGTGTTTATTAGTTGAAACATGGGGGAGGAAGAGGCAAAGAGAGGGGATGACATGCAACAAAGATTTCTGGCCCGACTCAAACCATGGACAATATAATCACATGGTCGGTGTCTTAAACCCTAAGGCCACCAGGATACTCAGTGTTTGGTGAAATTTGAAATTATTAGGATGAGTTGAGTGCAGTTTTATACATTTTCAGAATGTGTACGTGAATAAAGAGAGATGAAGTTAAGTGTGGTAGGAAGGATGAAGAATTGTGTTAACATTTCAGATAATTTGCCCAAAATAATTCACTGCTTACAAAAAAATAAAAGAAACATCAAATTGCATATTTTCATTCCTATTTTTTTTTTGTTTACATTCTAGCTTCACCAAACTCTAAAAACTGCTTTGTTTTTCATGGAAAGATGATTTAACCTCTGAAGGTTGGTCATCTTCTCCATAGCGAATGTCCAAAACAATATACATGACTGTAGCTCACCAAAAGCGTGGAGGATGTTATACAGTGATGCATTTGTTGTACAATGTTTTGGGGGTTGTCGGGGGGGGGGGGGTATTTTACATTTTCTTTACTATATTTTTATAACAAGAATATGTATATGTTTATGTTAATGTGTAAGATGTTTTACTATGTGTCTTTACTGTTTTACTCTTAGTAACGGTTTTAATTTATGATGGTTTTAGCAGAAAAGCCTAACCAGGGAGCGAGATTGCAGATTAGCCATTGGCTAGAAATCTTGCATGCAACACATATGTATCTTGTAAATTGTTACGTGTTACAATGTTCCTTGCATATGTCCCTGACAAATAAACAAAAAAAAAAGTTGCAATATTGTTGTGTTTAAACAGACATGCTAGTATACTTGTTTGTCATTAATGTTTTCATCTGTGCATATGCACACACAACACGTGTAATGAATAGCTCTCTCTCTTTTGAACCATTCCCTGAACCGCTCCCACTCACTGTCTCTCCTGCCGCAGAGCTAAAAAACAAACCCCACTGCCACAATATTTAAATAAAACCTAAACATTTTGATATGGGTTTGGAAATGTTAAAAATGTCCTGCTCACTGTCCCTGTCCCTTGCTTGGATCATCCATTTGTGTTGCAGGTGGATCCAAGTGATGCTTCAATTAAACAGACATGTTTTTTTTTCTCCAGAAAATTGAACTCATACCAGTTGAATTATTCTGCCACTCTCATTTCTAACCACCTTGTCTTGCCTGAAACACAGATAGATGAATTGGTCTTTATTTCTGCAGCCATACTGCTTGGATATTCACCACCTTAAAGTCTCGGAAAACATGGTGGCAAGCTTTGTCGACGGTGTTGTGCTTAAACACGTCAAAAAGAACATCTTCACTGAGATCCTAAGCTTCATCTCTGTGTTTACATTCTCCGACACCTCTTCCCTGCTGAACGCAATTATGATGTTGGAGACAAAGTGCTTTTACTTTGTCTTGAAGAACTCAGACTCTCGCGCGATGCAGTAAAACAGTCGTTTGGAGTATGGACTGACCATCAAAATCTTGCCAACATTATATCAAGAAAATAGAACAACATTCAAACAGTGGTGACATTCATACCATGCAAGGCTCCACCTGCTCATTAGGAGCAGTAACCATTCACACCAACACTCTCACACCAATGGAACAGACACTGGGAGCAAACTGGGGTTCAGTATCTGCCCCAGGACACTTAAACATGTAGACAACAGGGGCTGGGGATGGAACCACCGACCTTCTGATTAGTGGACAACAGCTCTACCACTGAGTCACAGTCACCCAATAAAAATGATGAAACTCCCGCAAACCCCATTGGGCCTTTTTTTCAGTAGGTTCAACTTCACCATGATGCATCGACCTGGCCCCCATGATGTGAAACCAGATGCCCTCCCCAGAAAACACACTGCCAAAATAAACCCCAGTCCAGACTCTATTCTTCCTCCACCTGTGTAGGGCCAGCAATTACTTGGGAGCATTGAGAGAGGCTCAGAAAGATCGATCAGATTGAGGACATGCCCCCCCCCCCCTGCTGCTTGCTCTGTGTGAGCTCAAATAAAAGCTACATGTTCTATTACCCAATTGCTGCACTTTTTGAACCCTACCTGTTCCCTATCGTCAATGGTCACATATCGCCTTGGAAGCCATATTTACTATAACAGACCATTTTTCCAAGGCTGTACATTTTGTTGCTTCCTTCTGCCAAGGAAACTGATGACTGATGACAAACCATGTTTTCTGCCTCCATGGTATTCCTGTAGACAATGTGTCTAATCGAGGTACTTTCTCAGTTTACTTTGGAGAGCCTTTTGTCAAGTACAAGGTGCATCAGTCAGTCTCACCTCTGGGCTTCACCTTCAAACTAACAGTCAAACTGACAGAGCTAACGAAGACCTGGAGTCAACCCTATGCTGTGCGACATCACACCCTGTCGCCTGCAGTTCCCATCTATCCTTGATTGAGTATTGTCACAGTTCCTTACCCAGTGCTGCCACTGGCCTATCTCCGTTTGAAGCCTCTCTTGGTTATCAACCCCGTCTGTTTCCTTCCCAGGTGTTTGAGTTAGCTGTCCCCCTTGGTGCCGCATCCTCTTCCCCATTGTGAATGATTTTATATCTGCATAACCAATGGTAGCCTCATATGGTAGCCTCGGTCACCAATGCTGCCTTGTGTTGTAAAGCACTTTGAGTGGTGAGTCAGACTAGAGAGGTGCTATAGGACAACAGTCCATTTACCAGTGTCTGTCTGTTTGTTTGTCTGCAAGATATCTAAAAAAAAGTTATTAACAGATTTTGAAGAGAAGATTTAAATAGATTTTGAAGCAGATCTGGATTCAGATGCAGGATTTTCCCTGTTCTGTTAAAATTGTGAGATCAGGGATATTATATATATATATATATATATATATATATATATATATATATATATATATATATATATATTTAACTATAGGTTATATTAAACAGAAACATATTCTTAATTTATGAATTTGAGTTAGTTTGATCTTCCCAGTGAAGTATTAGGAAATATTTAAATATATAAGTGTTAAGAATTTTTAATTCAAGGGCTGTTCTTTGAAATTGTGCCACTTTTGTATGGTTAAGTGTTTTCTGTGTAAGTAATTGTATTTTAAGGGAATAAATGTTTAAGAATATTATTAGTTTTTTTGTAATTGATATGTTTTTGATGAGTATTTATTTGAAGCATTTATTTTGACTGTGTCTGGAAACTATGTCCTGATTGCCCCAGTTTTACTGACCATGGTCTTGCTCTAGATATGGGCTCTCTGTGTGCCTTACAGATTTGCAGATATCTGATCATAAACCAAAGGATCAGATCATTCGATTAAATGTAAAAGCATCACCACGTATGACAATTCATCCTGAAGGGCAACATTGTACACATTTCACGCATGTAACAATTATAATTTTTTTTTCTTTTTAAAAAAAAGAAAATTATTCAAAGAACAATGTATCAAATGGCAATATAACAGGGGTCCCTCATAGGGATGACCGAAGGACAGAGAACCAAAGAGAATTATCTCCTGAATTTGCAGCTCCAGAACGTTACAGACCCAAACTCATAGAGCCATTGTGACTGCAGCTGCTGCTGTTATCAATGCCAGACACTAAAAATCCATAATACACTACCTGATCAGAACCAACAGCAGACAAACACACTAGGCCCCAACCTATCTCCTCACACTGTATGCATATAATAAGCCTGTCTGCCCTTGTGGACCAGACTGGCTATTAAGATTTGTTAATGAAGATGGCTTTGAAAACATCTCCCAGCAGGTAGAAGTTTGTTTACCAAAGAAGAAATAGAGGTGTTTAGCTAGCGGAGAGTTTATTGTGCATACAAGGCAGGAACAATCTGCTCATCTGTGACATCCTGAGTCTAACGTCTAAAAGAAGAAAAAAAAAGGTGTATGTTGACTCAAGGTGGCTTGGAAGACATGAGCAGTATGGTTTGTCAACTTTTCAGAGAGAACTGCGGGTAAGCGAGCTACATTTTACTGTGTTGATTGTAAATTGTTACCATGGTGTTTTTCAGACGCGCTGCCAAAACAAGAGAATTCAAAGACAGCAAACTTCTGCCAAGGCTGAGCATTCCTTCCAAAGGGTTCCTTCTTGTTATGGATATAGCTCAAAATATAGGACCCAGGTGCAGACGACACAGGAGCAGAGAGTCATTGCAGGGATTTAATCAAAACACAAAGGCAAAAACACAGGAGGTACAAAACCTTACTGGGACTTGAGGCAACACAGGGATTACGGGAGGTAACACAGCACAACGGGAAGAAAACCATTATTAGTGAACACGAGAGGTTACATTAACGAACTGACACGGAGAACAGAACCAAACAGACTTAAATACACAGAGTACGAGAGGAGATAGGGAACAGGTGGCACAGGGAGGAGGAGACAATCAACACAGGTGGAGACGATCGGACAATCACACACTGGAGGGAAAACGCAGAGGAAAACATGGAGGATAGACTAATCATAAACTAAGAAGACAGAGCAAACAAACACAGGGAAAAAGAGCAAACTAGATTTACAGACATGGAAGACTGAAACATAGACAGAGGAACCAAAGGGGATAAAACAGATCACAAGACAATAGGACAGGAAGTGAGAAGCGAAACACAGAACATGGAACACAGACTATCAAAATAAAACAGGAAACAGACAACCAAAATACATGATCATGACACTTCTCCCAACAAGATATGTTCCTGTTTATAGGTAACACCTGTATTTAAATTCTTTCACCATGAAAATGTACACCTGGAACTTGAATGCATCCTTACCTTTGGCATAGGAAACACAGCTGTTCCAGATGAGTCGCATTTCCTGTTCCTTTAGGTGGGTTATTCCCAAACTTTAATCACCTGTTTCCGACCCTTTATCTGGATCTATCCCAAAATTCAATGGTTCCTGCTTTGGGGCGATGCCCACTACTCCTCCCAGTTCCATGATAATTTGTCAAGTAGTTTAAGTGTAATTGACAAAAATTTACTTCTAGATATTTATTTAATTCAATTTAAAAGATCAAATTTTCACACTCAGAGAATCAGTGTGGGGTCTGACACTTGAGGAAAAAGAAAATGGTTTTAGAGTTATTCTTTTGTATTGATTGTGAATTGGGAAAAGGGCAGTGTGTGTCATGTGATCCTGTCCTCTAGGCCATAATGTCTCCACAACCCAGCAATCCCAATCCTGGATTCTTGGTCTCATTCCACAGTCCAAATTCGGAGGCCTATAGATGATGTCAAAGTAGGTGGCTCATCAAAACTTTGCAACCATGGCCTCCAACAGATCATATTCCAAGTCTCCAGAGGCCCAAAGACCCCAAACAGATTTGAAAAGACATCACCAAACGTTTGTATGTGTGCTGCTAGATGAGATCTACAGGAACCTGAAATCTCTGCATATCTCAGTGTTTACCTGCTACCCAAAAGTGACGTGAACCCTTTAAAGCAAGTCTGCATGTTCTTCAGTTCCTTAGGATAATTCTGTAATGTGTTGCTGTGAAGCTCCACAAATGTTTAGATGACAAAGAAAATTTACCAGGCTTTCCATCATGATGACGTTAGGTAGATAATGACTAAATAGTCATTTTTGGAATGAAGTGTTCTTTTAATTGACCCAACAACAGAGAAAAGCTTTGAGATGCATATGGTTTAAACTCAATGAGGAGCTCTTAAAAGAGGGAATAGGGTTCCATCTTGGAATGTGTTATCTAGCGTTTCCTGCAGCCACAAGTGACTGCAATCACTGAAATCTTTAAATCACTTTAATATCTATCTGATATACAACAGTGTCACAGTATCATGTCTAAAGGTGCTCACATCATTAATAAAAGCCAATATAAGCTTCTAGTCTATCAGACCAAATAAGACTGTTACAGTCAATCCCACCTGTTCGCTCATTTGTGTGTTTTATTGATTATTACTGTAAATTTTAATTTGTAAGTAGAGGATTGTGTTATGTCTTTAAAATATTGCATGTTTCAGACACATAAGACACCTAAGTTTCTGCTGAATAACGTAAACAAACCGAAAACAGACACCTGAATGCAACATGTCTCGGCCTGAGAAACAATCAATTCCAGCTAATACATCACAGCACCTAGTGAGAGGACAGTGTTTGAGAGTGGCTGTATAAAATGTTCTCTCTCCGAGCCTCTGTGTCAGGGTGACAAGCTCCTAACTTCCACATTTAGATGAAGAGGCTCCCAGTGGAGGTACAGGGTAACAGGCATCTGGTCATCGACCGCGAGGGACATGAAGCATGGCTCACCCCTGATGATAAATCTGTCATGGTCGGCAATATGAAGCATTCACACACCACACTTGATGTAGCCTATATGAGTGTGCAGGCTTGAGGCCCAGGCAATGAGATTGATTAAATGGCTCTTTGCCTGTGTGTGTGACTAAGATGTGTGCTGATACATCCTCACAAACAGCCTCATCCTTTTGACTCAAAGCTTAAGGCTGTTGGGCTGAAATCAGTTCTCTAAAACTGAAACCGTCCTTAACCCAGGACCTTGCTGTCCTCCACCTCCTCAAACTCTTTGTTGGAGGAGAACAGCAGCAGACTCCATGACACACTGGGTGATGCTGTGTGGAGAGGATTTCATTTTCTTCTGTGGACATTCTATGAACCTCCGACAGAAATGCACACATGCGCACTCTCAGGCTTTATTTCTAGATCCTTTTGAAACTGCAGGTTGTCTAATGTGAATTATCAAATGGACAAAATGTCCAGACTTGGTTTACAAAACATCAACATTTTGTTACTGATTGAAAACTGCTGTTAGCCAACTGATCACTGGCAAAATCCTTTTGAGCCAGTATTAGATATGAAACTAATGTATATAATTCTGCTCAGCAATTTGTGAAAATTTAAAAAAATTACAAATACTAAGTTTGACAAAATGATGAATTATAGAATTATAACTTGGTTGTAATATCCAACACGTTTTCTTTAATTCAGTTGTTTTTCATGGCCTTGGACTTTTTGAGGATTAGTGTGAAAACATTACAGAACAACCCTGTCACCAGAAAATAACATGTTATTGTTATTAATATTACAAAAGTATGTCAGTCGCTTTTTTTTTCATTTTTGTTTCCTGACTTTTTTATATAATTGTGTCATTTCATACTTTGTTTTTGCTGTATAGATCTGTCCACACACTAGCTCCAGTGTTGCTTTTCCTAAGGGTTTCTATCTTATCTATCTTAATATCTTTTTGAGGATAGGATAGAGTATTTTGTATGCAGAACAGACTGAAAGATTTCTTGAGTCAAATTTGCAATTTATGATATTGGCTGTGTACATTTTTAACTGTATGGCAATGGCAACTCTAGTTATGTTAAAAGTTAAATATAGGACATTCAGTTACTCGAGATATTTCACTAGAGTACCAGAAGAATGTCCACATTAATCAAACTGTAAAATTAGGCAAAGCTGAACCCATGTAATGGGTTGTTCCCCACCACACCCTCAACCCTCCCACCAAGTTTCAGGAAAATTCTTAGAGCAATTTTTGTGTAATCAATCAAACCAAACCATTTCCTTAATCTCCTTGGTGGAAGTAATAAAACATTAAAAAACCAAGATGTTTAGCAAGTGAAGGTCTGCAGTCTAATTTGTGTCAGTTTAGTCCTTGACATGATAAAAGCTGCTGAGCCACTGTTTTAGTATACTGTTAATTTAATAGGAAATGTCCTCCCAGATGTTGAAACCAATGTAAGGAAAATAAAGAATGCATGCATGCAGAAAAGAGCAATAATGTGTTGAAAATAGCATGATGTTATTGTTGAATCGATTAAAGAAATGTATATTATGACAACTGGCGTGTACATTAAATCACCAGGAGTATAACTATCCTGGTTTTTACCTAGTCTTTGATTTGATGAACGGTCTTTAATTGTGTTGCTTTGTGTTGTACCTGGCCTGGCCCTGACCACTGAGGAAATCCTGTCTGCATTCACTGTGGCTACAGAAAGGTTCTGGTTCTAGTTAATACAGGTGACCTCCACACACTTAGTCTGTGTCACTCTAGACACTAAGTCCTGCATCAGCAATGACTGCCTCTGGGGTGGATGAGCACAGCTCAGACACCATCAGTGTATTGTTCTCCTGGTGCAAAACCTCAGCTCAAACTGAAACACTTCAACTGTATCAACTCTCACAGTGTGGCCACAGCTCCATTACACTGTCTCCATGTCAACAAGGAACAGCAGTGCATTTGGTCTAATTACTGTTACAGTTTTCAAGAGTACACATGACAGAAGTCATGGTTCAAACGTCAAAGTCCTGTTTCAATCAAAACATATGCTTGTCAAAAATAACATATTCAATATTTCAAATCTCTGCCTCCACAGAGAAGATGTGACGTGTTTTTTTTTATTTAATAAGATCAGTAATATCATCTTTTGATTAAGTCTGATAGTGTCTATAATTAATAGGAATGTGACATTGCTATTTAAATATTTGATTATGATCATAAAATCCCCATCATTCTGCATATAATATTGGTTCTGTTAATTATATGTATAACAAACAGGGGGAAGATGAAGACTCCCATCATTTAACCTTATATTATTGAATGATTATTTATAATATTGTATATTTTATATATAATATATACACATATATGATGATAACATCCTATTATAATATCTTATATCATATAATGTTTTTTTCTTCTCTGTTTGTCATTGTATTAGTATACGGCTAAAGAAGTGTAAGTAGGCACTTCATTGAGTTGCAGGCTTTAATGATGCTTAATGCATGTTGTAACTTCTGGAGAAGATTTGTAGATAAGCTGAGATAGATGTGTATTTGAATGTATTTGTATTCTTTGTCACCAGAAGCTTTGGTCCCTTACACAGGTCTCATGTCGTTGAAATTTGCAAAATTGTGCATTCATCCATTTGTATTCTCCAGATCTTGTAATTCTGGCTCTAGCTCATCATATGGCAGCCCTCTTACTAGAAGATGTCTGAACAATGGCCATTGCTAAGCAACCTGGGTGTTGCAAACGTTGAGTGAAGCATTACACTGGTTTCTATGAGGGGTTAGAGAGACCCCTTGGTGGATCTAGGCATAAATAATCATATTCTTCTTTTTATTCCACAACCCCATGATGCAGGAAATAATTTATGAACCCATTGTAGGAAAAGTTGTGAGCTGTGAGATGTGCATTGCATTCATTTGAAAAACACCAAGGGGGTAAAAATGAGCCCTTGGTTGTTCTAGTGTTACAATATCTACAATATGTGATTTTTTTTAGATGAAACCTGCATTTTGAGTTAACTCATTTCTAAAGAATGAGTGATCCCTCACACCATCCCAACATGCCAATCACTAGTCCAATTCCAAACATCTTCATTCGTCTAACCAACTTGTGTGTTCATGTTTGGGCCTGTTGTAATCATCAAGAAAAGTTTATGTGAAAACTTCTGCACACATGTAAAGAAAGCTTTTAACATCCTAATCATCCCCCAAGTTCTCCACAAACTCGCTGATTATGCTCGGCTCCCCTGCTTTGCATGAGACGTAAGTTATTGGACAAGCTCTGCCATGATTTACAGTCTTTTCCAAAGACTAGCATATCTCTGACAAATCCACTGACAGAACGACTGAGAGGATGCTGTGCTTTTACTGTAGGCAACAATGAAAACAGAACTGGGGATACATCGGTAACTGCACTGTGGGAGCGGAGCATTTCAGAGAAATTACTGATATGTCTTAATATTCCTGAAATGTCAGAATGAGAGGAGCTGGAGAGCGTGAGCGAGCTAATGCTGCTATCTTTTAACTGCAGATCCCTCTTTTCATTATTTATCCATTTGCCTCCTCTTTCTTTTTGAACCTTTCTTTCATAGTTACCTCACCTGCTTGTTTATGTCTGTACGATGATGGCGAATGAAAACAGATCTGGAATAAAGATAACCTGCTTCAAAAGATTGGAAAAAAGGGGGAGCAATGAGCTCATGTCAGAATAAAAGCAGATTTATCTTTGGGAAGAAACGGGTGCAGACGTTTGTTTCCCTGCATCAGGTCTGTATCAATAGGTAATATATACATAGCAGATATGCTTTTGAAGGTGTCAAGGAAACAAATGCCATGTTTCTCAGTCTGGTGGCTGGTGAGCTGCAGAGACTAAAGCAGAAGGTCACTCTTTTCTGTCTGTGACACAGAAACCATTGCCAGGTTCTCAGGTCTGAGGATTGTGGCAAAGAGGAGGATAATAATGGGGGCAGATAACCCCACTCTCTGTTTGGGAGAAATAAAAGCTTGCTGACATTTAGAGATGGTCTCTGATGCCTCTATTGCGAGTTTAAGTATGATGACGTGTACAGCATGGATTCCCCTTACCTCCACCGAGAGTTGGAAGTATTGTGATCGGTGCCGTTTGTTTGTGTTTGTGTGTTTATAAGCAGGATGACTTAAGAAGTTTTGAATGGCTTTCAAAGAAATTGTGTGTAAAGGTGGGCCGTGGGCAGGGCAAGAGCTGAATAACTCCACTATCCATGGTTCTGTCTGTCTCAAACTTCACATGATGTACTCCTTCTAGCCTGTTGACTATATTATATCATATTAGGTTTGAAAAGCCAAAACACCACAATGAAGCTTTAATGTGAATATTTTGAGTTGTCGTCCAATGGTGTAGCCGTGGCAGTGTGTTGAATGTTGATGTTTTGCCGTGACGCAGAAATTTGTAATAATTCCACTGACCAGTTTTTTTGCCAACTAGTAGGAATGGGAAATGTAATATTTATTGAATGTCACTTGGGAGGTTTTTCAGGCATATCCAGCTGGGGGAGACCCCCGGCTGGACTCAACTCACTGGAGGGATTACCTGTTTCATCAACCCCGGAAACACCTCAGGATCCCCCAGGAGGAGCTTTAAAGTGTTACTGGAGAGAGGGACATCTGGAAAACCCTGTGAAGCTGAATACAGACACAAATAATTTAGTTGGTTGAATACATACAGGTAAGGGTGTATTTATTCATCCCCAATCGATGTGAATAAAATGTTACAAAGATGCGACGTATTAGTCTTGTTTTAGTGTCGATACATGAGCATCCAAACAAGTTTGCATGTATTTGTTTTTCTGAGTGTGTGCGAACAGGAACAAAGTCAGTGTAAATAGGAACGATGGCAAGGATAAATTATTTTCATAATCTGAGCTTTCCTCTGGGTCTTCTTTCTTCTTCCTCCAGATAGGGAAACTCTGTGGACCTCCTTATCACACAGCCAGAGATAACAGGGTTCCACTACAAAGCAATCATCTCGTCTGTTTTCTGACAAGTAAGTAGCTTCAAACCCCGCCGAGGAATCCCACCTTGTTCTGGGACAGGGAGCAGACAATAGAGACAATGTAGAGAGCTCATTTGCATGAAGGACTTGACAGAGAAGCTGAAGTAAGAGCTGCAAATACACCCAAGTTTGAGTCAAAGAGGAGCATGGATTCACCATACTTAGTGTACCTGTGCCTCTTTTTTTCTACTCCAACTCCAGCCTACTCTCCTATAAGTTCACAGATGATACTATTTATTTCATAATGAAGTCAACAGTTGAAGAGTTTGCAGAAATAAGTTGAAGTAGCTGTCAAGTTAAGCATGTCTGCTTATTATGATTCTTCCCTCTGGTTTCTTCACCACTTTCCATACACCAGCTTTAGACCATATAATTACTTTTTTAAACTACACGATTACAATTTTTTTGCAAAATATATTGCAAGATATGTTCATTTTAATGCACTCAGATTTTTTTCGGATCAGATATTTGATTTTAGAGGGAAAACCTTCCCAGAGAAAACCTTAATGTTTTAAATTCCTTGAGCAAAACAGTCCTCAGGTTCTCGGTTGTTCTGCAGCTTTCAAATGTACATTAGCAGATTGAGTTCATCAATTATCATTGAACATGGATGAGAAGTCCTGGGCATGGTTAAGTTAGGACAAAGGAGTAAATCAATTTGAATTTAGTAAATAAAAGTTGGTATGTGGTCCTTGGCCTTAAGTCCCTCTGCCTCCCAATCCTCTGTCCCATCAACAACACCATTTGACTGCATATGAGCAAATATCTGACATTTAACTGAGGAGGAGGAGGGGGACTGCTCTACATCTCTATGTGTGTAATGTGATCCACGCATATGGCACTCTCATAGATTGGGTGGGCGGGCTCAAGAAAATGATCATTCAAATTAATAGCTGATGGAATTCATGGGTTAATGTCCATCAGTGATGCGGAAAATATTATTACATTATCTGCAGTGATCTCCAGAAGCAGAAGTGATAAGTGCATCAATCTGCCATTTATACATGAGGCACAATACCTTAATTCTAATTATATCAATCTTCCAACATGCAACTGGATCTAAACAATATTCTGTGTTCTTCTGCACATTCAACAGGTCAGAATGTACCATCGACCTGCTGCTTGGAGCCACCTTGCCAGGTAGCCAACTCCACAACCTGCCATATATCACTGATTCAGGTATCATCCAACCCCTCACCTCAACCATGGAGGGAGAGTTTGTTTTGTTCCTAAGAAAGAAAAATATCTGTGCCCATGTATTGATTACAGAGAACTCAGTAACATAACAGTCAAAGATAAATACCTACTGCTCAACCTACTGCCTTGAGGCCTTAAAAGGGAACCACCACCTTCAGCGAACTGGATCTCAGGAATGCTTACCACCTATTAAGCATCCAGGAGGGAGGCGCATGAAAAACTGCTTTCAACACCTCTTTTGGTCACTTCCAAGTGTCTGGTTATGCCCTTCAGTCTCATTCACACCCCTGTCATCTGGTTCTGGTCTGTTATTCCCTTCAAGACTTCCTGAACCGCTTTGTCTTAGTCTAACATGATGACATCTTCATCTTCTCCCTGAACCTTGCACCTAAAACTTAGAACTTTTGAAGTATACATATTTTTTTTAATCACTGTTTCACCCGGGACACTGTTTCACCCTGAACTTTCTCTAGTAGTAGAATGTACTGACTACTGAGTATGGACTGACCACAAAAACCTCACTCACAATCAATCTACAAGCACTTGCTAAAGCACAAACTGTTGCTAGGCTTGCTGGGAACTGTTCTTTAGATGCTTCAACTTCACTATCACTTACCGCCTTGGGTTCCAACAACACCAAGCCCGATGCCCTCTCTCGTCAGAATTATGTCGCCCACTTGCATTCTGAAATCTCTCACTTGGAAGGTGGAGACTGCAATGAAACCTGCCCTGCAGTGTGAACTAGATTGTAGAGATGGACCCCTCAACCACGTATTTACCCATCGCTCTGTCTATTCTTAGGTTCTGCTAAGGGCACATTCCTCAAAACTTACCTGCCAGGAATTCAAAGAACTCTGAGCTTTCTGAAGAGGCACGTTTGGTGGCACCGTTCATCAAGGAGGACGTTCATATGTATGTGGCTGCTTGCACTGTGTGTGCCTGAGGTAAAGTCTCCCATAAGTCTCATTCTGGTCTGCTCTGACCGCTGTGTGTACCTGGATGACAGTGGTCCCATACTGCAGTAGATTTTCTTACAGGCCTTCCCTTCTCTAATGGTAACACCTCTATACTAACCATTGTTGATTGTCGAATGCAGCTCTCTTTATTGCCTTGCCCAAGCTCCCCTATGGCCAGGAAAGGTGAACCTTTTCTGTCTCCATGTGTGACATGTCCATGGAATCCCGGTGGATACTTTCTCAAACCATGGTACCCAGTTCACGTCCAAGGTGTGGAAGGCCTTTCTTCTCAGCTCTGAGCACCCAGGTAAGTCTCTCCTCTGGTTTTCAGCCTCAGTCCAATCGTCAAAAAGACTGAACCAATCAGTATCAAGAAGTCGCCCTTCAGTATGACCAACTCTTCCCCCTGAAGTTTCCGTTTGATGTCAGTTGAATAAGCACATAGCCGTCTCTCTCATCTTCTGAAACAGGTCTCTTTCCATTTGAAAGTTCTGTTGGACATCAACCACTGCTGTTCCCAGTCGAGGAGGAGGAGGTCGCTGTCCCATCAGTTGAGCATGATAGTTAATCTATCTTCAGTGGTAGTTTCTACGTTAAGGCTACGTTATAGTGTGTGTTTTTTCTTACGCGCATCTGAGTTTTCCTTGTGCAATAAGTAGCAGTTGGATTCACAACACCAATATGCATTTCAAGACTTTATGTTTGTGTCATTCTTCCCCTCTTTAACTTAGAACAAGCACACACACAAACACACATACACACACACACACACACACAAACACACTGCCTGGCTTGTACACAATGTCATTTTATGTTAATGTTGTTTTTGTCTTGTTGTTTATGTTGGTAAAGTTTTGACTATTGTCTTGTAAAAAAATATACTGGATCATAACTTCTGTATGGTTTGTATCTTATTGCCAGATTGTTGTCAATACACACCCTTATGTCTATAGTCACTATGACTGAAGTCATCAAATGTAGAGTAGAGTAAAAAGTGCAATATTTGCATCTAAAATATTGTGGAGTTGAAGGATTACCAGAAAATGGAAATACTCAAGTAACGTACCAAAAAGTACAACACATCAGTGAATAGTATTTACATTACATCACTGGTTATTAGGGGTGTGAGAAAATATCGATACACTTGAGTATTGTGATATTATGTTTGTGATACTGCATCAACTCTCAAAAACTCTCAAAAAACACTGGTTTTCATATCCCAGCCTTTATCATTCAGTAATTCATCCCCAACCTTTACCCAGTTCACCTGGCACCATCCTGTCTAATAATGTCTACATGGGAGGACACCACTCAGACCAGGACGTTTGGAACAGAATTTATTTGCTTTTATTTAAAACAGATGTTAATGATGTGTGTGTTCAGTATGAAGCTAGAGTCAGGACATGGTTAGCTTAGCTTAGCTTATTTTAGCATAAAGACTGGAGGCAGTGGAAGACATCCAGAAAAAACTCTTTTCAAACACTTCTAAAGCTCATTGGTTAACATGTTGTATCTGTCAAAGTGGGACAATTTATATGGCAGTTTTTATTCACCTATCCCAGCATTTGCATGTTTTTATCGTTGATATTGCATGTTTCTTAGTTTGCTTTTACCAGTGTGTCCGTGTATATTGATACTTTGCATTTGTTTTTGTTTTTTTATTGGTTTTATGGATTTGATCACATGATTTCATGGACTGCTGTGTATATTACATGTTGTGTGGACTTGGGGTGAGGTGATGAGGAATAGGACCACGCCCCAAACAGCTGACGTTGGCTGAGGCACAGGACAATGGCTTTTTATTAATGAGTTGGACAGGTGAACGGGAGAAGGAAAAGGAAGGGGAAACAGCCGCACGCGGTGGCTGCAGACCTGGAACCGGAAACACAGCTGGACCACTGGCGGAGGCCCAAGACGAGGAACAGAGGGGCAGCCGTGGAGCCAGTGAGGCTTGGGTCAACGGGCTCTATAAGCTAAGTAAAGGAAAGTGACCAAACCAAACAAAATTGTGTGTGTGTGTTGTCACTGTGAGCCACCGACGTGCCCGCGATTGAGGTTATCTTCCTCATTCCACAGCGACTGCTGCAGTCCGGGTGAGGAGAACCCGCAGGACCGCGCAGAGAGGGCAGTAGTAGAGAGCCGCTGGCCCGACACGGAGACAGAGGCTTGGTTCAACGCGCTCAATAAGCTAAGTGACGTGAACGTGAACGTGACCAAGCTGACATAAGCTGTATGTGTGTGTGTGTCTGTATGTGTGTGTGAGAGTTATTGTTGTTAGCCACCGTCGTGCTGGTCCAAACGAACCCACACTATTAGTGTGACAGTAAAAAATTGTTGGCGTTGTCGGCAGGATCCAGCTCCACTGTTAAGAAATGGATGCGGCCGCACAGAGTAGTGCTAATGCACCCATAACTGCACAGTTTGTCATGCCACGGTTCATGGGGGCAGCATGGATTCCTAAATTTGATGGTGAAAAAAGCAAAAGTTACAGAATGGAGGGTTCAGGTGGAGGCCATGCTCAGGGCACAGGGACTGAGTCAACAGAAGCAAGCTGATTTTGTTTTAGGTGCCCTAGAAGGAGAGGCTAAGCGTGAGCTGCAGCTAGTCAACTCAAGGGATAAAACACTGGTCAGAAAGAACTGGATATTCTACAAAAACTGTATGCTAAACCAGTCACTAAAGCACAGCTAAGGGCTAGCTTCTTTAATTGTAAACAGCGGGCCAAAGGAACTGTCAGTGCTTTTATACTCAGATTGGTAGAGCTCTTTTTCAGATGGTAAGAGCAGGATGAAGGAGCAACTGAGGAGGGAGATGATCTGTTACTGGATCAGCTGATGGTTGGCTTAAAACCAGGGCCCATCAAGCAGGAATTGAGCCGACAGATACGGCGGAATGAACACATGACCATCGCAGCCAGGTGTTTGTGGACTCCCTCAAAAAGCTGCTGCATATTGACGGGGGTCAGAGAATCCCTGCCCATCAAGCTCTACAGCACCCATTTTTAACAATGGAGCACCTGACCATGCACCCAGCCTTGTAAGTACTAATATGTCTGCTAGTAGACGTCACATATGGTTGGACCAACTGATGGTTTCACTGATTGATTAACTGATTCATTCTTTATCCAATTTCGCCACTGCCCAACCTTACATGAGTGAGCCCTGGAAAACTGAGGCAGAAGACACCGCTCAAAATAGAAACCCCGCTTAAAATAGAAACCCAGATGTCGTCTCTTCTGATGGAGTGAAGGATTTCATTGTTGATAAACCAGATACTAGGTCATCTGATGGAGTCCAGGATTTCATCATAGATATACCAAATACTTGGTCATCTGTTGGAGTCCAGGATTTCATCATAGATATACCAAATACAACACCAATGCACTATTCATACAGACTTGACCCATGATACATCAGCCTCCTCTGGTCGCCGTAACAATTTGCTGAAGAGATTTCCCAGATTTTTTAAATGGATCAAATCTCTATTTTCCTTCAGTTGGTGTTCCAGCGTTGAGGACTAATTATATCTTCATGATTTCTCATGTAAAGTGGACATTTCTATGTAAATGATAGATGAAATGATACTGTACATAAGGACAACGTGAAATGTCAATAAATGTAACAGATTGATTGAAGACTATGTTTCATTATAGAATCACTCTTATAAAACACTCTTCTGAAAATTCAAACCCTTCTAATTATTTGATTTGTTGAAAAAAAAAACATATAAATATTAGAGAAGTCTCTGTTGCTGCTCTAAATATGCTTTGGACTAAAAAATATGAACAATTTGTCCTGTAAAAAGGAAATAAAATGATATATTTTGCTGATAATATCACCTCGGTTTGCTTTGAGAATTCAGACACTATTTTAGTTTACTTCCATGATTCTTTGGGATTCTCATTGTTGAGGAACAATCAGTTTAAGTGAGTCTGGAGGTTTCTTACTGCAGCTCACTGTTTGACTTTGACTGAATATGTTCAGTTTCAGACGATCCAAAGCAACAAAGTTTACCTTTAATGTTTTGAATCTTGAATTCATTTCCTCTGTCAGTTTTTGGTCAATTTAAATTTGTTCTGAAGTTAAATGTGTCAACGGACTAAATCCTCAAAGGATAGGTGATATGATCATTTCTCCTGACCACACAATTCACAAAGCAACCACTTCTCTAATTCAACTTGAAGTAAGTTTGTTTACTGCTGTTAAAAAAATGTTTTTACAGGCGAGCTCCATCTGTATTTTCTTTGCTGAGCTGCAGCAGAGGAAGAATAACTCAAAGAGGGAATTTCACACTAAATACTGTCATTTTGGAGCGACTGTTCACTATTCACTGTTGGACACGGCCCCAACAAAAGAAGATGATGTATTATATGGTACCAGGAGGGTGTTCCACAAGCACCAGTTATCCACCATATTTCTGACTTCCCACATCGTATATTGAGGAAAATACAGCATAAAGTTTCACATCAAGTAAAATGTGTGCATCACCATTTTGAGGATAGGTGGAGAGAGAGAGGGAGAGAGAGGGAGAGAGGGACAGAGACACAGACATGTTTAACCACAATAACAATAACAGCTGTTATAATAGAGAGATACAGTTTGTAGTATTTATAATAACTACTACAATAACAACACTGATAATAATGATGATAGTCATAGTAAGAGTAATAATAATAATGGTAATGATGATGATGATGATGATGATGATGATGATGATGTCAGAGGGTATCTCCATGCTCCCAGCAGTAGATTGATCCACGGTGACCTGCAGGATGAGAAAACACAAAGACTCCAGAGAAGAAGTCAAGTTAGTAACATGAATTAATGAGACATGAGTGTGTAAAGAAGAAGAGAGAGGAGCTCAGTGCATCATGGGAAGTCCCCCAGCAGTCTAGGCCTATAGCAGCAGAGCTAAAGATTAGCCTAAGCCAGCCTTAATTCTAAGCTTTATCAAAAGGGAAAGTTTGAAGCCTCCTCTTAAATGTAGAGAGGGTGTCTGCCTCCTGGACCCAGACTGGAAGATGGTTCCACAGGAGAGGAGCCTGATAACTGAAGTTTCTGGCTCCCGTTCTACTTTTGGAGACTCTAGGGATCACAAGTAACCCTGCATCCAGGGAGCGTAATGTTCTAGATGGGTAGTAGGGTACTACGAGCTCCTGAAGGTATGTTGGTGCCTGACCATTAAGGGCTTTGTACGTGAGGAGAAGGATTTTAAATTCTATTCTGGATTTTACAGGGAGCCAATGCAGAGAGGCTAATACAGGAGAGATATGATCTCTGATACTAGTTCTGGTCAGAACACGTGCAGCATTCTGGATCAGCTGGAGAGTCTTTAGAGACTTGTTGGGACAGCCTGATAATAGGGAATTACAATAATCCAGCCTGGAAGAAACAAATGCATGGATCAATTTTTCTGCATCTTTTTGAGACTCTCTTATTACTTATTATAGCTGAATTTCATCCATCCACCTAACAGATGCTGCCACGGAGTGACACACACACACACAGTAAATCCATAGCCTCCTGCCTGAAAACTCCTGCCTGTTTAAAGCCAGCTGTCATCTCTCTCTCATCTCATCCTTGCTGAAAATTTTTTTTTTTTTTTTAGATTCAGTGTGAAAATGTTTAAAAAGAAGTAAGAAGAAAATACATCCACAGCCTCCCATACTTGTGAGGGCCAAAACTGATGTGGGTTTTAAATAAATGTGTGGGTGGAGCAGAGACAGAGGAGGTATTGGTTTTAAAAGTCTCCAAAAATGGTTTGATTCCACCTCTGAGCTTGAACTGTGTCCCTCTATGGGTTTTGTTGTATGTTGTATTCCAAAAGGAGCCAAAGCTACACCTATACTTAGAAAAGGACAAACAAAGAAAAGGAAAGTAGACTTGGATGCATGTGCTGTTAACAAATAAAAACAGATCACGTTTGGCAAATGTTAAATGTCTGTTTCTGTCGGTTTCCTCAGACTGGCACCACCTTGGTCAGTGCCATAAGTTGCTGGTCTTATTTAAGCCATATACTGTTCACATATGCAGAATAACATTCAAAACACATTTTGAAATGGATGAGAGAATTGGGTTCTAATGAGAGAAAGGCCTGGATTAAAATGATGTTGATCCGAAGGGAAACTATTGACAAAAACAATGGGAGAAAGCCCTGATGTTGGAGGCCATGTTGCAAAATTTAGTAGTATGTTTCAAATGTGTATGACAAAAGGGAGAAGCTACTTCATATTGCTTCATTAAACATTTAAACACAATTAAAACAAAATTGTCATAGCTATTTTTGGCCATGCTACATAATTTAAAAATGTGTTGCATTATAATGCTAGGAGACCTCAACCACTGAATCATGATGCATAATTAAAATGTAAATTCAAATATTTAATATTGTCTACCCCTCTATTTAGAGAGGCTCCCATATAGAATAACATTGGTTCACATCGTCTTTGACAAAAAAAATACAAATTTGTCGGGAAAATGTATAAAACTCTCTTTACCATTTTGCATGCATGACATTCACTAACTTCTGCTGACATGAAGGATGAAGACTTTAATGTCAGTGATGTGGGTTATCTGAGGTGGTCGGGGGGGTGGTTGTGTGTATATGTGGGTGTGTGGGGGATGAACCGGTCTGACTTAGACTTAGACTTTATTGTCTCGAATGGGAAATTGTTTTCCACAGCACAATACATGTCTGATCACAGATCCACAGCACACAATGACAGCAACACAACACAACATAGTAACATAAATTGACAGACAGCAGAACACACTCGGGCCTGTTTATCAGGGCCTGATGTTTAAGGCAGGGATCAGGCTTTTCCCAAAGCGAGCTCTAGTGGAGTCCAGAGGGCATAAGGGTGAGGTGGTGGGTGAGGTGGTGGGTGATGTCATGAGCTATTGATGTTGTCATGCATGGTATGACTTTATTGTTCAGGTCTGTGAGGTTTGGTGTGGGAAGAACAGTTATTTTGGCAGCAGTATTAGTTATATGTGTGAGTTTGTTCCTGTTGTTGACAGATAAGTTAAAGAAACTAGTGGAACTGGATAAAGTTCTGATACAGCAGGAAAAGGAGATATGGAGCAAGATAGGGAGCAAGATAGGGAGCAAGATAAGGAGCAAGATATGGAGCAAGATAGGGAGCAAGATATGGAGCAAGATAGGGAGCAAGATAGGGAGCAAGATAGGGAGCAACGTAAAGTCCTCTGAGTTTGTGGATGACTGATATTTTTTGGATAATTTTTTTTGTGTATCATTTATGTGCTGATCAAAACTGAGTCTGTTGTGTTGTGTCACTCAGAGATACTTGAAGCTTTGAACTATTACGACAGCTTGATTGTTGATGATGATGGGGTGCTGAGGTGAGGTGTGACCAATAATCTTTTTCTTTGTTTTGCTAACATTGAGGTGAAGATGATTATCCTCACACCAATGGGTGAAGTGTGTGACAGTGTTCTGATAGACCAGTGGTTGTCTGGAGAGCTAGAATAGCTGTGTCGTCTGAGTATTTGAGGTAGGTAGTGAAGGGTGGTGGACGGACTGGTGGGTTGGTTATTGCACAATGGGTGGACATGAGTTCACACCCGGTTAGGGATTTTACCATCTCGAATGCCTGCTTGGTGTTCATGTTGACAAATTTGTGCTCAAATTTGTCCTTAAATTCCAGTTTTGCTTTAAACACCTCATTTTTTATTTTACAGTTTTAAGGCTGGTCCAGTCTTTCAGCATAAAGGCTTCATTTTTTTCCTTGAGGCTCTGTCTTATTTGGGGAGTAAACCAAGATTTGGAAGCTCGAATCACTGACAGTGAAGTAAGTTCTTTGTTGCCGTATGTTGACAAGTTGATGATTTGTTCGCCTATACCGAAGAAGCCTGTGATGCTGACATGGTAAAACTGTTGCAACATTTGGCTAACAATGATCTTGAGGCTAACATGAACAAGTTACAATTGATTTCTCAGAATGTGACCTTCTTGAGGCATGTGATCACACAAGAGGGCAAATCCCTCTCCTCCAAATGTTGAAGCTGGTCAGAAACATTCCAGAACCTGACACTAAGAAACCAGTAATGAGTTTCTTAGACATCAGTTACATGGATGAGGCCTCTCGCCAAAAGTTACCTGGTCCGCCGCAGCTGCTAAGGCTTTCACTGACTTAAAAGTTGCCCTACAGACCACACCAATGTTAGGGTTGCCTAACATGACCGGACTGTTCACAGTGACTGTTGATGAAAGACTGACAGGTGACAGAAAGATGGTTACATGACCTCTGTTCTGGTACAAGAACATGAAGATTTTTCTCCCAGTTGCTACAGGACATCCTAAATGTTTGAGAGCAGCAGGAGAAAAAAACACCATATGGCATCATGTGACATTGATGGTCCTCTGTTTGACTCTCCTTGACCCACATGCTCTTTTAATGATTTTGCTAAAACTGAGAAGAAGAAAAAATGTCAAGTCAATGTTATTTATATAGCACCGAATCACAACAACAGTTATATCGAGGCACTTTCCAAAAAGAGCAGGTCTAGACCGACTCTTTATTCTACAGAGACCCAACAATCCTCCATGAGAAGAACATGGAGACAGTGGAGAGAAAAAACTGCCTTTAACAGGAAGAAACCTGGAGCAGATCCAAGACTCAAGGTGGGCGGAGCCTCTACTTTGATTGGTTGGGAAAGCACACTCTCAGTTAGACATGGTGTGGCTTTTACTCACTCCCCACCAATTAGGGAGGACAGGTTTCCAGGCTTTGCTTCTGTTGTGGCAGACATCCATTTGGGTGCAAATCAGCCCTTTTTTTGATCACCCATGTGCTGATGCTGAGCCTAGTTGCTCAGGCCAGATGGATTCTGTTATCAGCTTCAAATTAGATGTGAAAATGAGTGTTGTGCTGTCCTCCACATGTGAGTGAGGTATGTTGACAGCCAGATAAACTCCTTACTTAAACCAAGACTCTATAGACGAGAGTTTACGTTGTCCACACGTTTGTTGGCTAGTTAAGGGTAAAATTGAAAACGGATACAGAAACATTGTGTTCTTACTAGAATGAAGAGTGTATTTATTTCAATCTGTGGGGTGAATTTGTGGAATGATCTGGATATGGAGTTAAAGCTAATCACAAATATGAATCAGTTCAAAAAGATGTACAAAAACAGTATTTTTAAGAGGTATATGGATGATGGAGGGCTGAGTTAATGGGTTGGTAGCACTTATTTTTGACACTGGGTGAATATTTGGATTTCAAATAATTTTAGAATAATTGTTTATACATTTTATATGGTTTAATTGAAGATTAGTGATAAAAATGGGTAGGAATAAACTTCTTTCAACTCATTTTCGAGCATTGCTATTCTTGTTTTGTTTGTTCTCCTTATTTATATGTTTTTATTCCCATGCTTGAATAAATTAATTAAGCTGCTGGTGATTTTTTATTAGAAAAACAAAAATTTGAACATTCAGAATTCACAACTGACCAAACAGTATTTTCTGATAAAAGACATGATATGATAAATACCTTCACAATTAGCTACTAAATGGAGCTTTATTTTAGAATATATTTCAACTGTTGTTAAATAATGAACTTCAATTAACAAATGGTATAATGCTGTGGAATGCTGTCATACTATGTGTTGGAGTGTTATAAATCATAAGCAGCACAGAGGAGTGTAGGTGTTACAGGTGTGTGTATCAGAGCTGATGTTTATTCTCATTGTATTAGATGTGATCAGAAGCTCAGCTGTCTCTTTCATAGACTGGAGCTTGGTGACCGATGGGTGCTGTAGTTCAGGTAGGTACAGTACACAAAAACACAACACAGACGGTTAATGAGCAATAATGACCGTTTTATATCCCCGTCCATTTCCCGTTTCCTTAGTG
The DNA here is from genome assembly GCA_037577475.1 of Chaunax sp. Z400. Classification (NCBI taxonomy): domain Eukaryota; kingdom Metazoa; phylum Chordata; class Actinopteri; order Lophiiformes; family Chaunacidae; genus Chaunax; species Chaunax sp. Z400. The sequence continues at coordinate 6,793,035 of CM075189.1, forward strand.
ATAATGGTTTGGGTGAAAACTCATTGACAATAAATACACAGATGTTGAGATACATTCACAATAGCAAGCTGTGACACACACACACACACATACACACACACACACACACACACACACACACACACACACACTGAAACATAGCAGACACACTGCTGTGCAGAGTTACAGCGGCTTCTCTCCCTCATCTTACATGACAGTGTTTCTCGGTTGTGAGTGCTTATGGGGACTTTACTGGTATTCCTCTCATTCCATCTGACAATCACCAGATTAGCAGGCATCAGAATTCAAAGAAGCACTCCTAGGACATTGTGCTTTCAGCCTTCTGACTCCTCTTGATTTCTGCATTCAGGTTTTACTTTCATTCCAATTTGAGCATGTGTTTGTTATAATGGTCTCTATTTTCACTTCTCAAACGAAAACAAACAAAAAAAAATCCATCAGAGACAGAATAATTGTATCAGGCTGCAGATTAAAATGTCATGACAACATGAAAAAAAAACTTCAAAAGTCAAAAATTTCTGTAGATAACAGTTTGAGGATAAATTGCTAAAGAAAAATGAGACATGTTCTTGTAAACCCAGACGCGGGACCAGAGTTCACCGTCAGAAACTAAAGCAGCCTTTGTTACACTCTGTTCGACTTCAATTCCCCGAGGGAGGCTGTAAAGAAAGCTTGTTGTTTCGCAGGAAGCTGCTGTGGAAACGCACACACATACACACATGCATTTACCGAAAAGGTTAGCTGTGACACGTTCTTTGGCATTTTCCAAGCAATAAAACCCCATCTAGCAAACACAGCCATGTGTGACCAACATAGCCGCCCGCTGCTGCCAAGCACCAACAGCTGAAGGCTTCCTCCAGCTAGAAGAAATGACACCCAGAGATAAGACTTAGAAAAACTGAGCTTCAACAGCCTGAAATCTTGACCAGACATTCTGCCTTCTTAGAAGAGCAGCCAGGGCGAGGAGAGGGGAAATGATCTGACGTCCACAGAACACTCACTGCTGATGAGGCCCACTGTTAATCCAGATTTACAGGACCAGTCCTTCTAAATGCAACTTCTGTGGTGTTTTTGTAGTTTGGCCATCATTTCTAGTTCCTATCACACTGTGCTGACAACAGAATGGTGTAACAAACACACAAGCACATTGGATGATCAGAAAATACTACAGTTTACCTGGGTGGAGTTTTCAAAAGTTTACACTCTGGAACCCATATTCAAAAGTTTGTGTTTTCAGTCACCGAACGGCCAAAATGCAACCAAAGTTCACCGTTTTAGGGTGAAACAGTTGTCATGTAAACGGCCCCTTAGAAAAGCAGGGTTTAAATTCGACATCTGACTTGAATGAAGCTAACAAATCAGCTGGTGCTAAAGTCCCAAAAAGGTCATGCAGGTCATGCACTTAACCTATAGACAATTCAGGTAGTCAAGTTCAGTACATGTGCATGCTGATCTCAAGCAAGGTCTAAGGTCTAATATCAAATAAATAATGGATCCAACATGGCAACAGCAGTGATAGAGAGAGAGCTGCGATGTTTACGCCACTGAGCCAAAATTACTATAGAAACATCTGAAGAATCAAACAACTAGAAACCCCCCAAAAAAAGGTAAAGCAGCTGCCATAAACAGTAAAAGTAGCAAATACATTTAACTGTAATAACTTGCTTAAAGTGCTGAGATAGTTGAATCTGAGGCCGAGTCCTCAGCTGTCATGTGGGTTGGAATCCAGCCTGTGGTCCTTTCCTACATGTGTCCCCTCTTCCTGCCTCAGTTGTAACTTATTCTGTCAAAAATAAAAGGCTAACAACCACCCCTTGGAAAAATAAAATAAATGAATAAATTAATGAATATATATATATATCTGTCTCTCTCTCTGTGTCTATCTCTGTCTCTCTCTCTCTCTGTCTCTCTCTCTGTGTCTATCTCTGTCTCTCTCTCTGTCTATCTCTATCTCTCTGTCTCTCTCTTTGTGTCTCTCTCTCTCGCGCTCTCTCTGTGTCTCTCTCCCTCTTCCCCCCTTAACTCACAAACACACACACACATGCTTGCTTGTATATACAGTAGTTGATTGTGTTAATAGTTGTAGTAGATAACAGAGTTTTTTTGATTGAAGTGTATTAATGGCAAATTAATATTCCCAACTTTAATAAACTCTTTGTATTATTTTTGCATTAGTGCTATTTTAAAGGCTGGTTGTGAGTCAGTGCTAGGATTCAAACCGTCTTTGTTCACTTTGGGAATCTGGTATCACTTGGAAACAGGAAAAAAGTGAACATCATTTGAGACGTCAATATAATTTTTTTCATATAGTATCAGAATGTCATTATCTTATTCCTTCCTTTGTTTTAGACATGTGTTGTCTGTCAGCTTGAAAGGTAGCTTCACCAAAATTATAAAGTGACATGGATAAAGACATTTATCGGGACTATTTAAACGGTAACAGGACTGTACTTATATAGAACCTTTCTGGTCTGACTGACCAATCAAAGCTTTACAACAGCAGCCAGCATTCACCCATTCACACCAACATTCATACAGTGGTGACATTCAAACCATGCAAGGCTCCAGCTGCTCATTAGGAGCAGTAACCATTCACACAAACACTCACACACCAATGTAACAGATACTGGGAGCAACATGTAGACGTGTAGACTGCAGGGGCTGGGGATGGAACCACCGACCTTCTGATAAGTGGACAACAGCTCTACCACTGAGTCATAGCCACCTCTGAAGAAAGTACAGTAGTTCCTGAGTAACTGTAAACTCCTCACCTCTGTTGTATCAAAACAAATGCATTCAATCCTGTCTGCATGAATAAACACCACCACAGGTAGAGCAGACTTTAACATTTGAAATGAAAACATTCCAGGCATTATTTTAAAGAAAATGTACACATGATGGATGAATGTCCACACAAATAAAGAAACGGTCAGAGAATATGTCACAGTACATAACAGTGTAAACCTCACTTAACCCAGAGAAGGAGAAATGAGAGCGGCTATTGAAATGGATAACTTGCATCTCACGCCTTCTTTCAGTCAACACGACTTCTTTGTTCAAGGATGAACCTGAGCTGCAGCTTCCTTCAGCATAAGCTATTTACTTCTCAAGGCTAATTCACTACAAGCAGACACATTTAATCATTTTCCTTAAAGCAGTAGATTGTCAGCCACGGTCTAACAGGTTGTATCAAATGTAATGCACATGAAATAGGTAACGGAAAACAAAAATCTCCAGGCTCTGAAATAATCCTCATACAGCTTTGGAGTGATGCTGGAATTAAAGCAGGAAAACAGCAGTCATGTTTTTACAGAAAATAAGTTGTGTTATGACTAGATGTGATCGTTGTGAATTTGCTGAACACAACTCAGTCTGTTGAGACCTGGCATTTCCACTCATCCAGACTGATTTGACCACATGGGGTCTGTCAGTTCATTTATGGCATTCTCCATGTGTCTCTAGTGATCACTTCTAATCAGATCTCACTTTTCCACCCTACATACAAATGTACATCATTGGTAAGAACCGACACAAGGTTTTTAATACAAAGAAATACATAACTTAATAATGGATGACCAAAAAGTGGCCTGGATTCTTTTCTGTTAACTGTACTTAAACTTTTGACAGGTTTACCGCCATCATAATGTTGTCTTCTGTCATGAATTTGGTGTAAATGGTGAAATCAGTTTAAACAGTGTGTTCAAACAGCCTCTACATGTTGACAGGTTAGATGCATTTTAAACTGACAATTTGTACAGGGTAAGAAACAACTTAATGCCTTGTATTTGATACCACATTTACAAGAAGACATGAATGATTTAGAAAAAAAAGTGCAAAAATTGTAAAACTGTGCTCAGCTTACCTTGCCAGGTAAGAGAGACCAAACGTGCTTTGCATTGGTTGAATGGTGGTCATTCAGTGTGGCCCAGGACACAGTAGAGTTTACAGTGCTGGAAGAATGTGGCCACATACGGCCTAACCTCCTCTGAATGAGGCCTGAGTCAACACATCTGAAATACTTCCTCACACCTGTCCTCAAAGCTGTCTACGTGAGATCAGATCCCCGGGACAGATGATAACAGCAGGACTGGGCTGCAGTGGTTGTTTAGAGGCTGTTCAAAGGCACAAAGAGAAGAAAAGGTGCTTCAAGTCATCAGATCAATGTGTTTTGGATTGACGTGTGTCAGAGAAGGCTAACCAGCAGTCTTATCCACATCATAGAAGTTAACCAATAATGTGAAGTGAAGTCATAGAATATGCAACAGCAGTAAGATGTATTATATAAAGAATATTCTTAATATTTTCTCTTAGCCCTTTTTCAATCTTTTCACAAAGGAGAGAATACATTAAGCAGCCAGGCGTGAAAACAAATGCAATATCGACTCCTGTCCGCAATTTTTCAAATCAGTAAAAAAATATATGGCAGCATGGAAATACCCAGCACCACCATTTATGGGGGCTTTCATAAAACATATTCTTTGGTAATAGACTTCTACAGATAGCCTTATGTATTATTAAACAGTTCTCATTTTCATTCAAAGATCCTGTAAGTCCTTCACGCAGTCACACACACAAACATAAACACACATGCACAGACGAACAAAAGCCCTTACACCATTTTGCAAGGGAATTAGTCACCTTGTCCTTTGCAGCCAATTTTCTGCAGCTAGCTGTGGCATTTATCAAAGCGGAGCAGGTGAACGTGAATGCACCATGCAGCTTTAGTGAGCCTTATTTAGATGGTATTCTGACTGCGCTAACCTTGCCTCATAAACACACTGAAACGTGCACACACACACACACACACACACACACACACACACTAATCCAAGAGCTGAAGTCACATCAAGTCATAATAACCAGCCTGCTGTGACTGTGGTTAGTTATATTATTACATTCTTGTGTTTCAATTACATTCTTTATGAAATTATTATTACTTTAATTCAAATAATTTCTACTGTATAACATACAGACTAATTACATATGCGTACACACCCCGTCATATAACTGGGGGACACGTCTGACCAGACACCCCCCCCCCATGCTCACTAATCCAAACATACTTTGGACTTGGACATATAAGCAGAGAACCAATGGAATCTTCTGCTAATTGAACATCATCATCACAAGTGTTTCATGGGAGACAGAAATGAGCTGCAGACCATTCGAGCAAAGGCTTCCCTGAAAGTCTGTGATATTCTACGATTTTATGATTGTCTAATATTAATCCCATGGGCCAAAACAGAAAACAAATGAATCCCACTAACAAGTATTTTGAGTATCACAGCCTTATATATGTAGTTCCTCTGAGCGATAGAGCTCATTAAAAACATCTAAGAGCCACATTGTTACTCAGGGTGACATGCTCATTCATTACCATGAACAAACTCACGGTAGTTTATTTAGACTCAATCCCACATCACAGCACCACTGAAAGATTTACCAAATGTAGATTAATCCACAGATAAAAATAGTCCCCAAATACACACCATTCATTCCAGTTTCAGTGATGTTTGAGGAAAATTACAGTGAGCAGCTGTTTCTGAAATCACTTAGCCTTGAAACTGAACATTTGTGTTGAAGTTTCACACAGAAAAGGTTGATATAATTAGTAGAATCATCCTTACTCTCAATATTTCTATCTATCTATATTATCAATCAAATATGAAGTGAACTATTGAAATGTTGAAACAAAAAGTAACATTTTAGCAAAGTTAAGGACATTTTTTCATCTCCTGTGATGCTACCAGCCACCTAAATGTGTGCAAAGATGGCTGTGCCTGGTCAAAACATGCATCAGCTGTAGCTTTAATGACCCTGTGATCATCTAAAGCAGCGTTTCTCAATCTGTTTTCAGTCACAGCTGCTTTTCAAAGTATGCAAATTCTGGAGTCACTCAGTCTGTAATGTATATAAAAACACACACTCTGTATCACTCTTTATTGTTTACTGTTCATTGTGTTGGATCCTTATTACCTTCCACAAAGTGGGGTCTTTTTGGGGTCTGATTCATATAGAATGACAATCAAACAACAGAATCAAACTTCTACCACATCTAAGACCAATAACACGTTAAACAGTCAGGGATAACACACTCGAAAAATTAGGATATAAATATAAACAAATATACAAAAAATCCATCCTGTTGTTTAAAAACTGATAAATTCTATTTAAGATTTGTTTTTGAAAGAAGATTTGAGGACTTGGCACCATCAAAAGACCACCGCTCACTGCATGTGTGTCATACTCATGGCAACCTGAATACACCAGTTTATCATGAAAGAAATGATAACATTCTGCATGAAAAGCAGAAGACAGTATTTTCGTTTAGCCTTCATAGTTAGCCATGATAGCCTTTTATACATTTTGCAAACACTGGAAAGGACAGAAGAATAGAGAAGCAGTCTCTCAGCTGCGCTTTACAGAACAACTGGGCAGCACTCAAAGTGTGACAAAACAAGTGGTTGAACTACATCAGTCATCTAACATATGCAGAACATTTCCTCAGTACACTTAAGCTTAGTGATTAGAAGACTGTGGTCAATGATGTCAAAGGCTGCTTCTTTTCATCCGTATGTGTTAGGCACTGATCAGTCATGTAAACCAGTGCAGTGCTAGTTGGGAGCCCTGGTCTATAAGCATGCTGTGCTGTAGAAAGTCGCTCATTTATACTAGAATAAGTTAACATTTAAAAATGATCTTCTCTAATATTTTACTGAGGACAGGGAGTAATCTGATGGGTCTGCATTTAGTCCAGTTTGGTTCACATCCCTTTCATTTCCTACTTAGAGTTCACTATGTTTTCCAAATGACTTTATCTTTGATGTAATCACTTTATATCCGCTACTTGTCTCATCAAACTTTCCTTGGAAGAATTCCAAGCCGGAATTCAGCTCCTGAACATCTCTTAAGACACCATCCAGCGTTTTGTTAGTACCTTCCATGATTACCTAAGTGAAGTAACATCTGCCTGTAAAACTGCTGATTCAGTAAAACACTCATCATGACAACAATCATCCTCACAAGGGGCTTGATTGGGAGGCAGTGTCTTACCAGTATGTAGCAGAGTGGAGATGTGTATATCCAGTCAAGCCTGTCTGGCAAGGGTTAGGGTTAGGGCCTTTCAAGGGTTGGAATTCACCAAACTGGTCTGCAGCCACAAATGTAATCTTTAATACAGAACTGACCACAGCGTTGAGAGAAAATAGTGATCCCTCTGATGGAAAAGCACATACAGATTGTGGGGTTAAATGTGACTTACTATGAGTGGGAAATCTGAGTCTTGCACAACCGCTCTATTCTGGCAGGAATGACACGCAGACCCTGGTCCACAGTCCTCAGGAGCTCCCTGTACTGTACCTGTACTAAACTCTTGGGTACTCCTTCTCCAATGCTATCCAAAACCCGTCCAAAGATGTCTTGAAATTTTATTTTCAACCCTTTGATGCACAAGCTGTCCAAGCCCCTTCTAAGACACAAGTATGCAAGTGTGATTTAGGAAAAAAATAAAGACATACTATGATAATACTTATTTTAGCAGTAACTTGGACCAAACAACAAAGCATTAATATTTGAAATATGTTTATGAAATCATATGGGTTCAGATCAAATGAGCATCTCACTGCTTGCCTTCCTTACAAATGGCAGCGACATGTTTGTGCTCGTTGCACACAGGCCTGCTGCACTGGGAACAGCAGCTTCTACTGTTCTGTCTTCGTCAGCGGGGCAGATCTTGCTCCTCTTCCTCTTCCCTTGGCCCTCCTGTCTGATGTCCCGTTCATTAGCCACTGCACTAGCACAGTATAACATAAGACCAGAAAAAACATCATTCAAAACATAAAAGATTACATTCTGATGAGTTTTAATTAAATCTGACATCATCACAATCTCCTAGCCGACTTCCTTTGTCAACGTTCCAAGTGTAAATAAACGTCAAGACATTTTCCTCTTCAGACACATCAACCTCTGTCTGACATGCAGGAGCGCTGCTGATTAAATTACACTGAAAATGAAACAATCTACTAATGTGTGGGTCTAATTATTGGGGATGCACTGTTGACCTAGTTTGTAACTGAATTAAAGAAGCAACATGTTGTTGTGTTTATTAATTCATGAACAACAACCTGCTGCTAATGATTTGGTGCCTTGGAAATTAATTCCTCATTTCTCTCTCCATCTCCCTCTTGGCCTCTGACAGAGCTTCTGTTTCATGTAGGAGTACATTTTCAGTGCAGATCAGATCAAATATCTGTGGATTGTAAAGCACTTGACAGAACATGTTTAATTAATTTTCTGTTCCTCATTCCAGCAGACACTGAGCTGTTTTGTTCTGTCTAGAAGCACCAACTAAAGGGCTCAGAAAATGTTCAGATCTGCATCCCTGTTAGATTTTAATGTTTCCTGCATGTCAGTGGAAATGTGACCTTATTGCCAGAGGAAAGGTCAGTCGGTCAATAAGGGAAAAGGGGAGTTGGTCCGTCCTGTATGTCATAGTATCACAATAATACCGGATTCTCTGCCATTACTCACCCCAGAAACTCTGACACACTAAATTACAGGCTACCAAAAATTGACACAATATTTCAATCAATAATTTCCTTATCATGCTCCTTTTGCACCTGCAGAAGTATCCCAGCCCTGTCTCCTGTGTACTCCATCGACACGGGCCTGTTACTAACTCCTATGCTGCCTTCATGGTGGGGAACCCCAGTTCTGGTTTGTACGTTTCATACAGAACACCTCAAATCCCCACCTTGAATAGGATGCATAAAACCAAAGCCCAGGATCAGCTCTCGGCTGTGACAGGAGTGTATTACATAGTTGTGATATCTTCCTATTTTACGTTCATTCATAGTAAAAATATCCAAATTGTTATGAATCTGATTAAATATAAATCACTTAATATCATGATTGGCCTCAGATCTATAGTACATGCACACATAGTATGTTTGGACACAGTTTCCCATTGAACTGAATCTGTGTATATGCATTCATTTATCTGTGTTTTAGAATTTAATTAGTTTTATCCTGTTTTCTCTCCTCCTGTGTCACAGTTTATTTTACTTTCCCACCTTTGTGATTCCTTCGATTAGTTTCATCTGTTCTGTTCATACTTCATTTGTGTTTTTTTTGTGTTGTTGCCTTTCTTTCTCTGATCTTGCTGTTTATCACACTTTGATTTTTCCCTACATACTCAAAATGGTATTTGCTTGTTTTTGACCCTTGCCTGTCTCGACTTCATGTAAGCCATTTGTTTAGTTGATTTCCATTTTGATGATTAAATCATTCAGCTGTAACCTCTGTGTTGAGTTTCTGCCTTTGGGTTTTCCATCTCCTCAGTGTCTGAAACACAAGCATGGCACCTGACGCTGACAGAGGAAGAATCAGTTCCCGTTCCTAAAGCTAAAGCTCTGAAATGTTTATCCAGCCACAAAATCGTCTGTCAGTGGGAACAAAATCAAACTCATTTAAATCATAATAATGGAACAGAGAGGACCCCATTTAACTGTATTCAAGGTGCATCCAACTCCCTTTTGATAGTTAAATGGTGCACAATATGGGCACAGAGCAAGGTGCAAAGTGCAATGTGCAGTGAATTGTCATGAGTGTGGAAGCTGACATGTTTAACAAGCAAAGTGTACACATGGACACACATAAAGACTCATCTTACAATATTGAATAATGTCTCCTTTTAATAGCTGGAAAAAGTTCTGCAAAAATAGCTTTCCACCAACAACGTGCATGATCACACTGCTGCTTGATTGGGTGCAAGTACACCGATACATAACCACTGTGGGCCGTGAAAATGATCGTCTGCTCAACGACATCTGTGATGTGTTTGTGCCACTTCCTGAGGGACTGAAGGTAGAGCCCAGGGTGTCAGGAACCTGGTGGAACCCATACAATATTGTATAGAATGGACAGGAGAGTCCACATTTTGAATGGACATGCTTGTAGATGTACATGACACACAATCCATCCTGACTGAAGCTATTCCAGTCAACATGAAAATGTATTGACATGTCTCAGAAGAGTAGAGGTGCTGATTAACCTGGAATCTGAATAGAACCGAATGTGTCTTTAAAGTTTGGTGGGAGTCAAGTTGAGACAGCTGTAAATACATTGACATAAATGTATGTAAATATAAATATTCCATAAGCAGTACCAGGTGGATGCCCTGCTGCCAGGAGCAGTGTCTTTGAAAACTTGACCCTGTGCAGCCTGTGTCATGTATCCTGTTTACTGTGATGGGTCTGAGATGAAAGCATCACTAAATATCAGGGCTCATCAGTGTGTACTCATACACACAGAGAGGCAGTTGGTCCAAACCATCTGTGGTGTCAGTCGCTGTGAGATGTCAGAGTGCTCATCCAGCCAAATCAGGCTGACTCAATAAAACCTGCACTGATAGTAAAACTGTCGTTCAAATGTGTGCATGTGTCTTTGCAATCGTGTGGAAGTGTGTGTGTGTGTGTGTGTGTGCACATAATATTAAACTGGAGCCGTTACCAATCCACATTCCTGTGGTGAGCGGTACCTACCACATTACTGCCAGCATGCTGGCTAAATATTTCACACACACACACTTTGTCTTTGTTTCTGACTGAGGCCTTGGCAGATGACAGAGGAGAGACAGGGTCTGTCAGAAAGTGTAGAAATCATGGTGCTATAACATTTTCATGTGTCCCATAAGGCTATGAATTGTGGGTAGGATTATCAACGGGGGCGGGGGGGCACACAAGGAAGGGCCTAACTCATCCCAATGACCCCAGTGGTGGCGGTAGTTTGGCTTTTATTCTGACAAAATGTGCTCTATCAGCTTTACTGTGTAAATGAAGACAGACACCTCTGTGATGTGTCTCTCTGCCAAGTGAGCAGGGTCAGAGCCAAGCTGCACCACGCCCATCACCCCCCAGCACCCATCACCCCCCAGCACCCATCACCCCCCAGCACCCATCGACCCCCAGCCACGAAAGGAAAACTGCCTTTGAAATCAGTGGAAGATGCTTTAGTGTCTCTACATCCAGGCATCATTTTAATGTTGGTCTTACATTCATGTGATGTTTGTCTTGTTAAAATATATTATTTGATTTCTTACATAACAATTGTATAGGTTCTAAAGTCTATATGATACTTTTACTCCTTTTTTGCAAATACAAGTTCCATTTAAGTATTCATATTTATTTAGGAAATCCACCTTTTAGTAGAGGAGGAGCCTTGGAAACAGAACAACTGATGGACGGGTTAAAGGTTGAATCGAGTTGTGATGCCTAGTCAGGTGCGTTATCCATCGCACCACTAGCCCTACACAAAGTCATGTTTGGAGACAGCTTGTACCAGTATTACACACCAACGGGTGGTGAGAACATTGGTGTAATGACTATTTTTCTAGTTTCCAGTTAAACAAAGGATGTTTAACGGACTAAGCTACTGTTCCAATGAGCTAATACATATAAACTCATTACTTGTGACAGGAAGTTTTCATCTAGCTAGTTTGTCCTTCTGTTTGACTGTTAGCAGGATCATACAAAAACTACTGAACTGATTTAAAAGAATTAGCTGGAAGGATTGGATTCCAGAGCAGATCTGAATCAAGGGATGGATTTATTTTAGGGCATATTTAGAAGTCTGGTATCTATGGTATCATACATGGTGCTGGCCCAAATAAATATGTGTTCATATCTTTTTGCTGCTCTACAGTAACAAATAGGGCTAGAAACCCTCAAATACCAAGAAGCGGCTGAAATAGTGGGTAGATTCTGTGATACGAATGACTTTGAGATATCTTTGAGTTTGATTTTGAGACTTGGACTGAAACAGAACGTCGGGCCTTATTGGAGGTATCCACTCTACGGAGTGCCATTCTAGTTATGTCTGTATTTAGTCATAGTACAGTGAGTGTCATCTTGAGGTCAAACAGGAAAGAAACAATGTGTTCAGTGACCTCATAAAATTGGCAGAGAAAAACAAAGTGGATTAAAAAAAAAAAAAAAAATATATATATATATATATATATATATATATATATATATATATATATATATATATATATTTAATGCAATAGCAGAGACCCAAGGTATGCATTTAAATATGAGGCGCTGTGGTTTCAAGCCTTTAAAATAATGCCTTATGCTCCTGAAACGTGCATGTACAGTATGTCCTCATTGACGAAAGGTGTAAAGTGACTACCTCTGTCAGAGGCTGTAACACATTACATTGACCATCACTGCGTTAATTCCCAGCTCTCCACTGAGAGTCTGTTTGTGTGGGCGCTCATCTGTTTTTGTGCTTTTCATGTTGAACGCTGCAGCGAGCAATATTTCAGTGCTTTTAACATTTGGACAGCCTACGATTAAAGTGCTGTTTAACCTTTCAAAATGCTGCAGAGGCTCCAAGCAACATTTGAATAATGCTGTCTCTGCCAACATTCTACCTAGGTTGCAGGCAGTCGACAATGCACAGCTCACTACATCAAAACCGCTGAGTCTATATTTAGGGTTCAAGGGAAAAAAGTGTATATTTATTTTTAAAACAAATGTTTATTATTCCTTTTTATCATCTGGGCTCTTGAAAAAGATGTCAGTTACAATCCTTTCCTCTCTCCCCTCTGTTCCCTCCATATTAAAAACTCATAAGAGATATTTAAACAGTAAAAGGGGTGTTTAAGGAGACGGATGGAGATAAACTTTAGGCCCTGTGTATTTTCAATCTCAGCCATTCCCTCGGGCCCTTCCTTTACCGCCTTTAAGAGAATACAAATCACATCAATTATTCAAACCTCAAGAGAACTCAGGGGGAGTAAAAACTAATAGAGAAGGCAGAAAAACAGATAAATAAACCTGTGTATAAACAAACTCTGCACGCATTAATTACACATTTCAAAAGTCAGTGAGGAAGATGATGCTTGCTGAGAAAAAAGCACAACTTTTCACTGTGCTTTATTAGGCCTGGTGTTGTTTGTCTATGCCTTTCCTACTATGAAATAATAAGCCCACACAGGTAAACAAAAACAACTCCCTTGATATGTTGGAGTGAAACATTCTCATTGTTTCCCTGCCTTTTGTCATCCTTTACTTGATCTGAGACGCTTTAGTCAGAACGTACACAGGGACGGCTGCTGCTTTCGTGAGAGGAGGATGTTTATGAGAAATGTGCAAAACGGAGCGCTGTTGAGGAAATAATGACCTACTTTCTGCTCCATGTTCGCTCAACATGACGATGAAGAGGCAGCTTTAAAAAAAAACATTGACCCGCGGACCAGCAGGGGCAAGAGGCTCCTTTGAAAAGAACGAGAATGACCACTGCTGAGCTTTTCACTCCTCGCAGTGGAGGACATGAAAGTTCACTGAGATACAGCCTGAAAAGCTGAAAAGGTGTGTGTGTATGTGTGTGTGTATGTGTTTTTGCCAAATCATGTGTTTTGCACATTGCGCAATTCCTATTTCGTCAACAATGAACTTCAGGTAATAAAGCAGTTAAACCTCTGGTTACAAAGGCCTGCATTCAGATAATGTATGCCTATAAATTGAGTCAGTTGTATAATGGTTAAATAAGATGGAAATCCTGAAGAGCAAATGTGGGTTTTATTTGCATTTGACATTTACATATGTTACAAAACACAAAATCCCATTCATTTCCATTATCAGTTTATAAATATAATATAATAAAGCCAAGGTTACTGCAGGTATTTTAGAAACAGATCTAAACTGTGGTTCATCCTCCTCTGAACTGATGTCAGATTGTTCACACGTATACACAAACACTGTCTATTCCCAAATACTAAAGTGTATAATTAAGAGGGTTCTTCTGAAGAATATATGGTTCTATTGTTTTCATCATAGCCATTGTAGTTGTATAGCTTCATATGGTGGTGAGTTGGTAAATGACTGTGTTTAGCGAAGTGGTGCAAAAGCATGCAATGGTTATGGTTACTCACAATATTTTCTCACAGTTGGCAGATCTGAGCTTTAAACAGTGGAACGACCACCTTTATATATACTGAGCAACAGTAGAAACACATTTTTTATGTCATGCCATCCTGTTCATATTAAATATCAAAGGCAAATTATGGTTCACATCTTTATTCACCCTTTAGCCATACAGAAAAATCAGTTTCAGTGTTTACAAGTCAAAAAGTGTGGATGGTGGACAGAGAACAACAACAGTCAGTAACGTTTGCGATCACCTCCAGCATTTATCACTACTTTACACCTCCTGAATGGAAAGGATGTTATTCTGGACTTGTAGGATGACGTCATTCTTCCTGCAGAGCTGTGACAAGTTGTTCATGTGTTGCTGGAGCAGGATCTCTCTCTCTCTCACGTGGTGATCCTGAACGTCCCACAGATGCTCTATTGGGTTGAGATCTGGTGAATATGCTGGTCAAGGAAGGACAGCGACATTGTTCTGGTCCAGGTAGGCTACTCCTGACAGACATGAGCCACATGTGGTCTGACATTGTCATGCATGAAGGTGATGCCTGATTGCTGTATCCTGGGAATGACATGTGGACCTAGGACCGTATTTCAGTAACAGATAGCTGTCAGTGTACCGTGGATGTGGACAAGGTCTGACCACCATCCATTAGGATGGTGGTGCAGGATAGCGTTCCCCACAGGGCTAATGGATGGACCAGTCCATCAGATTTCTTAAATTTATTTTTGTTCCTTCTGCATGTGTTGTTCTGTTACTCGAAGATGAAATTTATCTTTCGTGTGTCCTTTCTTTGACTGATCTCATCGTTTCCTCATGTGACACATTTGGTTTTCTTGTCTCTATTCTGTTGAAAAACAATGGAAATGTAAAGAATTTTAAGCATTCAAAATAAAAAAATAAGGATATAGCCTTTTTGTTGTTGTTGTTGTTGTTGTTGTTTTGTTTCATTATTAGGCATATTAAAGTTTATGGATAAAACAAAGACTCCCACTTCTATTTTTCACTGCCATCCCATGTGATGTCATTTATGTCATGCATTCATGAATATTGTGAAGAACTGTCAAAAACACAAATTAAAATAGGATTAAACAAAACAAAGAGGATGGGGCCAAATAAACAACAATTAAACAACAAATAAACAACAAACAAAACCAAGAGCAACAATTAATAAAAGGAATTTTAAGATATATTCTTTCAGAAATGATTAAAAAGATGTTCATTTTGCAAGCCTCAGACTGTACTCCTCATCCTCATCAGCTCAGCATGAAGAGGACGGGGGGGGGGGGGAGTCTTGAGGATGAAGCTTTCTTCTCAGCAACTACCTCCAGACTGACCAGATCAGCAGAGCTGGCTTTTGTTCATAAGCTTGTTCAGCCTGGTAGCATCCCTGGTGGTGATGTTTCCTCTTCAGTACACCACCGCAAAAAGGACAAGGGCTAAATCACCTGCAGCAGCCAATTGCACAGATTGAATGACCTGAGCCTTCTCAGGAAGAGCAGATCGTGCTGCCCCCTCAGTATGAGGTCCAGACAACTTGTAGCCACCCATCTCTTCAGATGGTAACGGGAGTTGGGGTCCTCTTTAATTCAATTCAAGTCAATTCAATTTATTTGTATACCGCCAAATCACAACAAACATTATATCAAGGCACTTTACAAAAAGAGCAGGTCTAGACCAACTCTTCATTATAGAGAGACCCAACACTCCACCATGAGCAAGCACTTGGCGACAGTGGCGACGAAAAACTGCCTTTTTAAGAAAATTTTAAAGGCAGAAACGTCGAGCAAATCTGAGACTCAAGGTGGGCAGCCCTCTTCCTGCTCTGCCGATAGTCGACCACCAGCTCTCTATGTTTAGCTGCAGGTGACTGTCCTCACAACAACCTACAGTATGAAGCTCTCTACCAGGCGGCAATCGAGAGGTCATTGGAGAACACTTATGGATGGCATGTACTCTATTTGAAGGTGTGATATATGTGTCCCAGTTCTGAATACATGAGATCATTCTGACAGGTTTTCTTTCTGAAATATAGTGCTTTCTGACACAGGAGCAGATATATTTCATCTTCTTTGGCTAATTCATGAACTCTAACATTGCAATATAAGAAAAAAAAAAGTTACATAGAACATTGAGTTGGATGGCAGTTCTTGGAATGTTGGGAATGGGGAGCCCTTTCAATTTACCTGTAGTAGCTTGTTTCACCAGTTCTATGAACAGATCGACTAGTGCAGCTCTAAATGTTGACTTAGTGGGCATTCCAGTTAGAAAGGACAGCTCTCTTTTTTCTTTCTTAAACTGATAATACAGTTCCATTCCTCTTCCTGAGTTAATCAGAAATAATGATAGGTAATGTTGAGCCTGATGTCAATAGGAATCCAGTTTATGGCATCAGTCATGTGGGCCAGACAAAGACAATGGCAGACACAAAAAGATGACATTTGAGTTTGAAAGAGGATGGAAGCCTGACCCGAAGGCCTGAAGGTGGTGGCGGTGCTCCGTGAAGGTGGTGAGGTTATCCCCTGTGTTGTTTTTTATGTGTGGTATAAATGTCACCAGAGAATGTACAGAGAAACAGCAAGAGGAACAAAAGCCCACTGGCATCCTTGGCTGGTTGTAAACCTGCTGTGACACAACCCTTGCACATGTGCCTATTTATAGCTGCATTCTCCCAATGTGCCTTTAAGAGCAGAGAGAGTGGCCATCATATATTTCATGCACTCATAAATGTCCACCATTGTAAGCTTCTATTGAGGAAACATTGTCTGTGTGTCTGTGTGCTCTTCGAGTGTTGTTCCTGAGCAAATATGCCTTTGGGTTTAGAAAGCATCAAGGCAGTAGAGTATAGCCCCGGCCGTCGGGTTCACCAGACAGGCCACTTGGCTGGTAATTTGCAGCGTTTTAGAAGAGGGGGCCTTGATTTACACTGCTACAATACAGGGCTGTGTGTACCTGCTGCCTAATCCCATCCACATTGAATGAGCGGCTCATAAGCAATGCATGGGACCTGCTGCAGAATAGCAACTCCATTTCTGATTCTGCTGACGTGGCACGCTTGCTAGCTTGCTGGCTGGTGCAGGGGGGAGGAGGGATGGCGGAGGTAGACAATGAAGAATGAGCTACCATAATACAAGAGAAAGTTAATGACAAGAAGAAGGTAGACAGAGGATGGTAAAATGTCTCAGTATGTTGCAGTATGTTCATATTTAGATATCACTTGGATGGTGTATCACTGTTGGACAAACACCACTTCTGTTAGTACTGCCATTTCAATGACTGAGGTTCTGGCCTAGAGGTCAATGATAGATCCTCCTAGATGAGCAAGCAGAGATTGATTTGGAAGAAGTGTCAGAGCAGGAGGACAACATGGAGGAAAACTCTGATCACAGCCCTGAAGATGAAGATGACCTCAAAGGAGAGGAGCAGGCAGCAATGGAGACATTTACTGTATGTCTTGGAATCATGCTATCAGTTGGTCCTAATGTACATATTGAGGTTGCAGCCATTGAGAATGTCATTGAAATGACAAAAAGGTATGATGAAGAATGGAACACCATGGATGTGACTAACCTACATGCCTACATGGGGCTTCTAATACTGGCTGTTACGGATCTGTCTCTGGAAATGATCCGTTCCACATCAGCAGTGCTCACATTGGACAGCCATGAGACGAGACCTGTGCAGTGTCACTGACAAACTGGCAGCAGTCAGGGATCAGTCTGGAACATGTGAGTGGAACAGACTACAAAGTAGTTAATTACTGCTTCAATATGCATGTAATCATTGTAAGAATAATCCTGGAAGAGGGGAAGGAGGCGGAGGATGTCGTCCTTAGCCTCCCACAGCTCAGACACCACTTTGTTCCTCAAGCCAGTAGAAATAAGGTGATCAGTGTTGGTTTTTGTAATTAAATACCTTTTAAGAGCAAGATCTCACTTTTTAATGATGTGAAGGACATCACTGTTAAACCATGGAAGAGAGTAGTTCATGGGTCTACTTTTCCAGGTTTTTGTGTTTACTTATTAAATCACAAAGGGTAGAAGCAAAATTGTTTGCACTATGGTTTAGATCTGGCTCTTTAGTTACCTTTTCCAAGTTAACTTCCTTTAGCTCATGTTCAAAGTCAGCTATTTTTGACTTGTGAATTCCTGTTATTAAAATTATATTTGCTGTTTTGTTGTGGTGAAGTAGGCGTTTTTGATTTACTGCTTTTGTCCATCCAGTTAATGTTGAAGTCCCCACACAACATACATTCACAACAGCTGTCAACAACAGAAAGATGATTTATGTTAATTAGGTCAGTAAGAACACAACAACTCTTAGATATACACAAAAAAATCCAAATTAGAATCAATAAGTACATTCTAAAGCAGGTCTATTTTTGGTGTGTGTGTGTATATACTGTATATATATATATATATATATATATATATATATATATATATATTTATTCCCCACATGCATTGTGTTTTAATGGATCAATGGTGCAGTGATTAGCAATGTTGCTTTGTAACAACATGATTATGTGTTCAAATCCAGTTTTGGACATATGTTGCTTATAGGAGTTAATGTGAGTGAATGGTTGTTTTTGTCTACGATCCCTAAAATAACAGACATTAAACTCATTGTTTTAATGTGTTTTGATATAATATATCTGTTATTCCACAATAATCTACTGTAGTTTAATTAATTTGGCCTGTAAAATCGGTTCTGTCTTTTTACAGTTTATTAATTGTAATTTGGTGGTATAGTTATGAGAGCCTGCCAAGTCAGGAAATTATGGCATAAAGTTCTGGGCAGCCTGTGATGCACATTCCAGTTACGCTTTGAATATGCATGTTTATACTGGGTAGCCAGTCGGGAGGAGAAAAGAACAAGGCATGCACGTTGTGTTAGAGATGACAGAAGGGCTAAGAAGACACAACGTTATCTGTCACAACTTCTTCACATCTCATGAGCTTGGTCAGGCACTCCTGAAGAAACAAATCACAATGGTGGGCACTGTGAGGTGGAACAAGTATGAGCTGCCACCTGCTCTGATTGTAACAGGGGTGAGAGGCATTTTGTCATCCTAGTTTGCTCTCAGCCATGACGCCGCTATGGTCTGCAACATGCAAAACAAGAACAAGAACATCATCCCTATGTGAACATTACATAAGGGGGCAGAGGTCAGCACTGAGGACAGAAAACCAGCCATATAATGGTCAGTCTTACATGAGTGCAGCCTGCTGGCCTCTCCCCTTATTCTATAACATCACTGACACATCAGCCTGCAATGCCTCTGTCATATGGAGTGAGCTGAGCCCTACCTGGAGGTAAAGCTAGAGAAACTGGAGGAGGTTCTTTTTGGAGGAGCCGTTGACACTCCTCCTACGTAAAGACAGCACCACCTTCATCACTGGTAAGGTCAGTGCAGCGGTTTGAACCTAGCACTGATGGAAAAAGTCTCACAAGAAGAAAACACGGGGACAGTAAAGAAGGAGATGAAACCTCTGCTCTGCAAGAAACAACTGCAGATTATGGAAAAACATATGCAAGGGCCACACAGGCAAAGTGTCCTATCACTGCGTTGACTGCAAAGACTAAGCTGTTGTTGTTGTTTTTTTTCTTTTTTCTATGTTTGTTTGTTGGTTTTATTGTTGCCAGTCATTAATAGTTATAATTAGATAGTAGTTTGGAGGATTTTTTTTATGATATAGCCCAGGACAATTTCTGATGGTTGTGGAGAATGCTTATACATGTTCTATAATAATCCCTACCGTTCCTGAATGTTCTTATCATTTTCAGTTTAGACAAAACTTTTGATGTTGTTTGATGATGTTACTGTATGTAGTCATGGATGTTTTTGTTTTTTTCTCCATAACAAATTCACTCCCCTTGCTCTCTGAAACATTGATTAGGCATTAATCACCCTTTTGTTAATGTCAGATAGAATATCTATAGATTCTACATATATGTATTCAAAGTCTGATATAGACACTTGTTATGAGGGGATTCTTATTCTGAGGTGATGATGAGAAAGCTGAGCCACAATGCAAAGCTCTCGATTTACTAAATGATCTACATTCAACCCTCACTTATGGTCACAAACTTTGGATAAAGACAGATAGAATGAGGTCAGGGATACAAGGAGCCGAAATGAGTTTCCTTTATAGAGGGCTGTGCACAACCTTGGAGATACTGTGTGGAGCTCTGCCCTCTGGAGGGACCTCAAAGTAGAGCAAAAAGGGGCCAGCTGAGGTGGCATCTGATTAGGATGCCTCCACAGCGCCTCCCTTTGGAGGTTTTCTGGGTACTTCCAACTGGGAGGAGACCCCAGGGTAGACCAAGCATTCGCTGGTGAGATCAAACATCTCATCTGGCCTGGGAATGACCCGGGACCCCCAGGATGAGATGGACAGTGTTACTGGAGAGAGGGAAGTTCGGAGTACGCTGCATGGCCTGGAGCCACCGAGATCTGAACCCGGATAAGTGGAGGAAAATGGATGAATGGAATGGACCATAATATGAACAGTATATTAGGGTTAAGAATGCAAACATATGGCATACAATGACTTAGATGGATGCCATGATTATGACGTCATGTTGGTTAAATCAGGGCATTGAATTCCAACCGATTTTCCAACCAGAAAATCAAAACGGCCAGTGAGTTGAAGTAATTTTGTCCCAGTCGGAGCTAAATTTTCCCAATATCACAATGTCAAGTGTCAAACCACTCATTCAGATGTTCGAGGACACATTTGACTTTAAATTTCAGTCTGCCTATGTATTAAAGATCAGGTTAGATCCATCCTTGGATCATACAAATGTTCATGTGGAAGGATGAAAAGGATGAAATGTTTGAAATAATGAAAAAACAAATCGGAATGACAAATTCTAATATATTTTTAAGATTATTAAAAACAACAACTGCTGGTAAGAAGGAAGATCTTATTCAACAAACAACAAGCAAATATTGCCTTGATTGAAGATATGTCATCTTACTTAGATTTCAGTTTATGCAGTGTAAGTACAACAACAACAACAAACATTAAAAAAAATCACATTTGGTGTATGTATATGCAAACAATGTGAATATTTGCCCCTGAGAACTCAACAGTGTTTCTACCCTGCCCTGAGAATACGCCGTCTACCCAACTGACAGGTCGGCGTTGTTGCAAAGCTCCTCTCCTGTGGTGTAGTCAGACTTAAAGCCAAAGCTTTACCGCTGTTCATACGTATTACACAGTAAAACTGGATTTGCAGTGTCTCGGAGAAATCAGAGTCTATGTGACAAACTTTTTAGGGAAGAGAGGGGGAAGAGAAATCAGATTTTTTTAAAGGCTGAGAAATATAAGGCTATTAGGCATCACATATTTCTTCCATAAGCCTCTTATAATGCAGAAAGACACACCTAAGATGCCAGGCCGCTCCCTTGGAAGCTAATCCCAAGCCATAACGTAATCTCGTGTTAGGTGATCAAACGGATGAGAGAGAAGTGTAAAACGAGGAATTGTAAAAGCCACAAATCCGCAAGAACAAATCTTATTATGGCAGGAAACCTCTGACTTTACCCCAGCATCAACCATATTTACTGCTCAGGTTTCCTGATAAAGGTAGTCTTTAAATTGTCACAGTTCCAGTCGAATAGGAAGATATAGGAGCTCGTAAACTGGTGCAGTAACGTGGCTCTTCTGCTGCCTCTCCTGCTCTCACCAACAGTCACTGCATTACTTTGGTTTTTAGAGGCACAACACACTGAGGATGAATTTACATGATAGATTAGTATTTGATTTGCACACTTTGAATAAGCTTCACTCTTGTACTTTTGTCACCCAGTTCTGAACTTTCAAAGGAAAATGCATCATTTTACACAAAAATGACGTTTAGCTGCTTGGAATGAAATGTGTGTGTTCACATAGCTACATGGGAATGTAAGGTCTGATTTTATAAATGCAGAGAAAACAACTGCACATAAAAAACAGCTGTATGTAATAAGCTCTGCTGAGTTTCACAAAGTGCAATCAGAGTCATTTATACAAGCGTACAGCGGTCGGCTATCAATTCCACCTCTGTGCCTTCGATACCACGTCATGCAAGCTTGTTTAAACAGCGGTCCCTGCAGTGTAAGCTAGCAATCACGGCCTTCTGGGATAACTCTGGACAGCAGCAGCTTATTAACATGACAGAGGAAGCACAAGCTTCACCACAAATATCAGGTGTCATCTCCAGCAGATCGAGTCCGAAGCCTGAGAAGCCTGCTGGCCATAACAAAGCCATAGCTGCTATGAAATGTGGCTCCGCTTGTCTTAACTCATTTTTGTGATCTACGACACCACCCCATCTACCCCAGCACACACACACACACACACACACACACACACACACACACACACAATTCATTTTCCTCTATTCTAGTAAGATTTGATCTAACACCAATCATGTCAGCGCTACTCGAGACAAACAAAGGAGCAGAAGATGTGAAACAGAATTCCACAGTGCTTTAGATTCTGAAGGCCATTATCATGCTGGATGCTCTTTGGAATGTAACACCCACATCTCACGCTCATGTTTGTTTCCAAGTTGAGCGTATTTCAGCGTTAGCCCCACTGTGTATTGCATAACTGGAAAAGAGCACTTTAACCCTTTGAACCATCGGTAGCTCTGCTTGTTTTGCTTTTGGATGTATTCACAAGCCTATGGCATAGCATCTACATTACATGTTTCTTCTTTTCTGTTTGGTATCTATGTGTGATGAGTTTTGGCACAGCACTTCCCATCAGGGAAAAAAAAAAAGCATACTCTAGTATAGTTTTGCCTGTAGCCTCTTTGGCCTAAATGTATTGAATCTGCTCTCCACTTACAGTACCGAGGCACACTGGAGCCCCTGCAATGGATATCCAATTTTGGAACCATACCCATACCCACACAAACCTAATCTGCTGACAGCAAACACTCCATGCAGTGTTCCTGGGGCCTAAACTGAGACAGTCCCTTAACTGGACCCTAAAAGGTGTTCAGCAGTCACATTCTGGGATGATTGCATGTGCATTGGATTTATTTATAGCCATACACATATCTTGATACGGTATCTTCATATGTATTTTTGTCTGCATGTAAACACATACATCAGATATACACACATTGCCATACATAAGATCATATTTAATTGTTTTGACAAGTGATTCTTTGCATTCATTGATCTTCTTCCTGAGGCTTCGTTGTTTGCACTAATCACGGTTGAAGTGTGTCTCTCACCACAGTCAGTCGATAGTTTCCATCCTTGTCCACAGAGCCTGCCAATCATTTGTCTTGTAGACATAATCAGCTTGGTCCCTTGTCCAGGATGTCAGATTTAGATGGGCCAGAATAATTATGGCTGGTCTTTTAATTCTATCGACAGTTTCACTAGTTCAGAAATCACAGATATCATGCTGTGGAATTTGACCTATGATGCTGTTTTATTAATACACTTTTTAAATCTCTCTTTCCCCGAGCATTTTCGATGCTTTGATGTTATTGTTTACTATTTTTTACTGTTATTATTTTTATTTGATTTGTCTGGATTCTATTTGTTTGGGTTGATTTCAGGCAGAGAGAGAAAGAGATCGACTGCTACTTTTAACAGTCCATTAGCATGTCTCAATTCTCAATAGAAGCGTTTCAAAGCAATAATGAGGCAGAGTTTTTCAGCTCCATCTCCCATCTGGCCTGCACTGTTTTCTAGGTTATTTTAGTCTTAATAGGAAAAGCATTAGCAGCCATGAAATTAAGTGACACATTCTACACAGCTGGAAACTGATGTGATGTGTGTTTTAAAGTATTTAAGGGATTTATAAATCAATGCCTGTTGTGCCATACAATCATTTGATTCAACTGAAGTGTATAATATTGGATCGATTTTTCAAAGTTTCAAACTTTTGTCCAATCCTTGGAGAGTCCTAATAGCTACAGTATAAGATACGCCCACTACAAGATTCAAACTACTTGTTTAGGGTTCAGGAAAGATCTCTAGTGGAGAGTCATTTAGTACTCTCTGCAGCTGGATGGCCACTGCTCCTCCTCACCCTCCATATGTAATGTGTTTTCACAGGCCTGGCCAATGTAAAATGGGCTATTTTGATTGGTCCTTGATGGTAACCTAATAAATGTTGTCTTTCTTTTTTATAAAGGGAAACAGATGTGTTACTATTTAAAAGGAAATGTATGTTCTTTCTGTCATGGATAGGATAGGATGAGCCAGTTGTACAAGTGATTGGGTCCAGGCCTGTGAGGCCCACCCACAAACTGGAGCATCCTAGCATTCAGATATTCATAGCATAGCGTTCAGAGCCAGACTCAGGCTGACATTAGCACTGAATGAAGAAATGTCCTGCGGCATTAGCTACTCATGTTTCCTGTATACCATATACAATCCTACTGCACCAAATATAAATGAAACAAAACAGAATGAACTCACCAACTTCACTGATTTTTGTAAATATATGAAAAAGTCTGTGAAAAATGCCTTTGAAGCCTGAACTACATTTATCATTTAAGTCTGGACAGACATGATGTAAACCGCACAACTCATTGTGGAGGAACACAAATGTAGTTTTTATCCTGAGAATGCTAGGGTTAGTGGAAAGAAAGGGAGAAACAGAAACAGCAAGGGGTTGGGGAGACAAGCAAAACAAACAACAACAACAAAAACAACAATACCAATAACAGCAGTGATATATATACAACAGTATCAGCATTATAACCATAACTATGTAACCTTGTTCACCTTAATGCGTGCACATTTGTGTGTGTGTGTGTGTGCGTGTGCTCACATTTGTGTGTGTGTGAGAGATTGTCACTGGATATGGTTTTAAGTGGGGGGTCGCTACAACACCACGCCGACCCCAGCAGTAGACAGAGAAGGACCCAAACCACCATGGCGCCCCCCGGCCCCACAGAGCGTGAAGAGCCCAAGGTCATGTTGCCCCGGGCAAACCACACGCCCACCCCAAGGGAAAGCCAGCCAAGGGCCACAGAGGTAGCGCCCCGGCCAAGAGCTGGCCCACAGAAGGACAGGAGACGGCAGATCCCCGGCCCGACCAGAGGCCAGCCTCCCCCAAAGTGGGAGCAGAGCCCACAGACCTCAAGACCCCACCAACCCGAGACCCGCCCAAGCCCCCGGAGCAAAGGCCCGCTACGCAACGGAGAGGGCAGGGCCCCCCCCGACAGCCGACCTCAAGGGGGGCGGGCCGAGGAGGGGGTAAGTAAATCTGATTTGATAAGATCAGATGAATGTGATCTGTCAGAAAGTCTTTGGCATTTAGACTCTTCAGGGAGATTGTGATCAAAAGGCATCTGTGCTGAGCAGCAGCAAGATTGACATCCCTCCTGTGGTGGTGGCTGATGACCCTGGTGAAGATGATGAATGATGAAGTTGGTGAAGTTGATAACTCAGTTGACAGCCCCAGATTGTGATAGCATACATGACAGGTGTGGATAATAGAATAGCATGTGAAATAAAGTATAGGGCAAGTGTGCAAATGTTTAGACTTCCTGAGTGAACTTTCACCAGGGCTTCATTTTACAACTTCTTTTAATAACCTCTAACATAGTGTCCTGTTTGTTAGTCCAGTGCTTTTCTAAGTGGGATCAGGGGTCTTTGAGGGTGGTCCCTAGCAATACAGGGTATATTTGCATTATAATTCCAAGCACAAGTAACACAATGGTAGAATGTATGACTATTGTGATCATGGATTTCATATATTTTCAATAATAAAAAGATGGGGGTCTGGAGTCTAATCTGTGTCAGTTTAGGGTTCCTTGATGTGAAAAAGATTGGGAACTACAGAACTATTACTTTTCCACCAAAACAAACCAGGTGCTAAGTTCCAGGCCGCTGATAGAGCCAGTTCGGAACTGGTTCAACACAGGAACCTTCTAAGAGCCACGTCATTATGCCACTGTGTACGTATGGATACATATCGTGTTTCCCAGCAATGCTAACGCCAAGAACAACAACAACAATGGTGGTGCTCCTGGAAAACCCACACTGACAGCTAAAAACGACTGGTTCAGTATATTTGTGCTGCTCATCGAGACTGCGATGGATTGGCCATAACGTTTGAGAAGAAAGGTAATTACCACACATTTTGACATTTATTAACACTGAACGTACAATGTTAATCTTAGCTTTTGTCAGCCTTTAGCTTGCTACGTAGCATCACCTTTGATGATATCAATCGCATTGCTAAAAAACACTACAATGCTCAGCAATCACAGGTTGTCTTGCGGCTGATAGCAGACTTGTTGTCTGGGTATATCCATCATCTCACCACTGGTTGGACACAATTGTTCCACTCTTTGGATGAGCATCAGACATGTAAACATTCAGCCTCCTGTTCAGACATTATCAGAGTATGGTTATCCATAAGGGGCTGACAGTAGAACTGCAGTGATGGACTACTTTTACAGAGGGAGTGATTTTATTAAAGTATTGTTATTAAAGCACCTGTTCAGTAATTATATTCCAAGACATCTATACAGTAATTACTTGTATTCTGTCTCTCTGTAAATCAATCATATTGACACAGACATGTCTATTAAGAAAACTGGTTTATTTTCAAATCCAAATTATATACAGTACAATACAAAAATACACAAGTCACAAAAAATATACAAGTGTATAGTGTTGTGTAAATGAGTTCAATCAATAATAATAATAATCATTCAATAATAAAAGAAATATCTTGAGACTTCAGTGTCAGTCTCGTTGGGATTGAGCCTCCATCACTGCCACCATCAGTCCAAGCAAAGGGTTGGTGTCCGGCTCCATCTTCTGCAGGACGGCGTCCATCATGTCCTGCTATAAGAACCTCTCATCTTCTGCAGGAAGGCGTCCATGATGTCCTGGCTGCTGTAAGAATCTCCCATCTTCTGCAGGACGGCGTCTGTCATGCCCTGGCTGCTATAAGAACCTCTCATCTTCTGCAGGATGGCGTCCGTCATGTCCTGGCTGCTATAAGAACCTCTCATCTTCTGCAGGACGGTGTCCGTCATGTCCTGGCTGCTATAAGAAACTCCCATCTTCTGCAGGACGGCGTCCGTCATGTCCTGGCTGCTATAAGAACCTCTCATCTTCTGCAGGACGGCGTCCGTCATGTCCTGGCTGCTATAAGAACCTCTCATCTTCTGCAGGACGGCATCCATCATGTCCTGCTGTAAGAACCTCTCATCTTCTGCAGGACGGCATCCGTCATGTCCTGGCTGCCATGAGAACCTTTTATCTTCTACAGGACGGCATCCGTCATGTCCGGGCTGCTGTAAGAACCTCTCATCTTCTGCAGGATGGCGTCCGTCATGTCCTGGCGGCCATAAGAACCTCCCATCTTCTACAGGACGGCGTCCATCATGTCCTGCTATTAGAACCTCTCATCTTCTGAAGGACGGCGTCCATCATGTCCTGCTAATAGACCCTCTCATCTTCTGCAGGACGGCGTCCGTCATGTCCTGGCTGCTATAAGAAACTCCCATCTTCTGCAGGATGACTTCCTTCATGTCCTGCTATAAGAACCTCTCATTTTTTTGCAGGACGCCGTCCATCATGTCCTGGCTGCTGTAAGAAACTCCCATCTTCTGCAGGACGACTTCTATCATGTCCTGCTATAAGAACCTCTCATCTTCTGCAGGACGGCGTCCGTCATGTCCCGGTTGCTATAAGAGCCTCTCATCTTCTGAAGGACCGCGTCCGTCATGTCCTGGTTGCTATAAGAACCTCTCATCTTCTGCAGGACGATGTCCATCATGTCCTGCTATAAGAATCTATCATCTTCTGCAGGACAGCGTCCGTCATATCCTGCTGTAAGAACCTCTCATCTTCTGCAGGATGGCGTCCATCATGTCTTGCAATAAGAACCTCTTAATTTCTGCAAGACGGCGTCCATCATGTCCTGCTATTAGAACCTCTCATCTTCTGCAGGACGGCGTCCGTCATGTCCTGGCTGCTATAAGAAACTCCCATCTTCTGCAGGATGACTTCCTTCATGTCCTGCCATAAGAACCTTTCATTTTTTGCAGGACGCCGTCCATCATGTCCTGGCTGCTGTAAGAAACTCCCATCTTCTGCAGGACGACTTCCATCATGTCCTGCTATAAGAACCTCTCATCTTCTGCAGGACGGTGTCCGTCATGTCCCGGTTGCTATAAGAACCTCTCATCTTCTGAAGGACGGCGTCCGTCATGTCCTGGTTGCTATAAGAACCTCTCATCTTCTGCAGGACGATGTCCATCATGTCCTGCTATAAGAATCTATCATCTTCTGCAGGACAGCGTCCGTCATATCCTGCTGTAAGAACCTCTCATCTTCTGCAAGACGGCATCAGTCATGTCTTACTGTAAGAACCTCTCACCTTCTGCAGGACGGCGTCCGTCATGTCTTGCTATAAGAACCTCTTATTTTCTGTAGGACGGCGTCCATCATGTCCTGCTGTAAAAACCTCTCATCTTCTGCAAGACGGCATCAGTCATGTCTTACTGTAAGAACCTCTCACCTTCTGCAGGACGGCGTCCATCATGTCCTGTTATAAGAACCTCTCATCTTCTGCAGGATGGGGTCCGTCATGTCCTGGCTGCTATAAGAACTTCTCATCTGACCTCTTCAGACATTAAAGCAGTCTCTCATTGCCCCTTTTCCTTTTTCCTGAGTACAGAAATAAGGAATTTCAAGAGTATGTTCCTGCCAGATGTTGATCAATTATTGTGTGTTGGAGGTATGCTCAACTGCATATTATATTGCTGTACTATACAGTTTACTATGACATATTAAACCACCACACGTAAACTTCTACTTTATCATATCATCATTTATCAGATTATACTACCATGTTACAATGACTTTGGACTTTCTGTTGGAACTTGAGGAGGCAATGTGTCATCCACCAGCGGGCACCGAGGACTGAGTCGAGGAGGCTTAAATACATCTCCTCCATGGATCACCTCTGCTTTGATTTTGCCTCCACGATGAAGCTCTTGTTTTTTCTTTTCAAATTAGGTAGAATATACATTACGCAAACTCGGATTCTTTAAATATATTCTTCAGCTGTGGAAACACAAAGAACTGGTTCCAATTTAGGCTCTGGCCTGGAACCAGCCCCTGAACTACCTCTGTGGAAAAGGGCCTTGAGTTAGCCACTTTGCTACTTCACAGGCTCTCATACTCATGCACACATGCAGAAGCCAGCGGTGCGATGCTTACTGCAGCCCCCGCCTCCCCCTCATGTCAAAGTGAGTGTCATGAAGCAAAACTACATTTCTGGTCACAAAAAGCGAAATAACACACCATGAACGAACATGAACTGTTCATGAACATTTTATCTTGATGATTGTAATTATAAATTTGAGGGCAACAAAAGGAATCAAGTCAAATCCCACCATGGGCACAGAACATTAGACAGGAAAGGCAGACAGTTCTTATATAAAGCAGTTTCACATTTTAGATGATAACTCCACAACCTAAAGGTCTACAAGTAGTACATTTTAGGTTTTTGTTTCTTCTTGTCTTAGACAACTTAATTGCATTTACAAATGTTCATTTAAAAAGGCTTCAAAGAGGAGAGGATGTTGGACATTATTAAGAAATGCTAAGTTCTCCAGAGCGCTCATTACATTAACTGTTTATAATTTGGAACATTAACAAAAGACACAACAAGTCAGAGGGGTTGGAAAGAAAACCCCACGTTAACTAACTCTTCCAATATTCATCACATATGTCAACTTCAATCTGCTTTACCTGCTGTAGTAGAGATAGAATCAGCTGTTTTCTATACATAAAAGATGAATACATGACACAAAACACAGATTTATTGATTATATTTTTGGTGTTAAATTAATACCAGATTCCATGATGAATTGCAGACGTATTTTAATCACAAATTGTGACTTTTTGCTTGGCAATCACCCCCCTGCATGACAGCTTTTAAAGCAAGTCTCTATGTAAATAGATTGATTATAATAAAAAATAACTGATATCTGTCATATCATGTATAGATATTGAAATCTGAATGAGTTCATCTGCAAATAAAAAGTCTAGAAGAGGCACACGTAGGGGGGAGTCTTAAACTGACTCAGGATTGTCAGTGAAGCTGTAACATTTATGCCAAGTTTGGTAACATTAGCTGACAACAGCCACAATAAGCTTCTAGTTATACAACCATCATTTAAGACTATAGCAACAAACAGTGTATGCTATTCAAACATTGTATTGATTTATCAAGAATTCTATTTTTCTGATATAGAGATGTGAATTTTGTAGTCAAAAGTGCAGTTTTTAAATAACACACTATCATTTACACATATTAGAAGACACTTGCTGAGTCAAGCATGTGTTACTGACTGTTAACTCATTCACAGCATATAATTATTGACAGAAATAATTGTGATCTTGTTAATCCAGCGATATAATTCACACAAACACCAGAAATGAGGTCCACATATGCAACACTTCTACACTGTAGATTCACGCTACATTAATCTCTTTCTCCTTTAATCCGTTGAGTACATACACAGTTTTGTTGTTGACCTTGCTGTGTTTGCACAAATGATGAATAGAGCATATAATGCTGTGCAATGGTTTGATTAATCTTTTGTGCAATCTGTTTCCTTTTTAGCCTATTGTTACTCAGTGAAATGCCTTTTGTTTTGTGGAGGCAAAGAGAAGCTTAGCATACATGCCAAACAAGCCTCTCCAGTAAGTCATCACAGAACATGTGATAAGTATCTGCTATCCAGTAACAAATGAAAACAAAGACACTGGTTTGAGCAGCCTCAAGTGATAGTTGTTGTTTTTTTTTCCTTGAGCTTCAAGTATTTTTTATTCTTGCCACCACTAGCTTGGCTTAATGTGTTATGCATGATTATTTGTCTGTGTTTCTGACAGTTGATCATAGGCTCCTTTGTGCTCCATGCTCCCTAATAGTTCCCACTCACTGTGTACCAAAAAGCTAAGGCCATAATCCAATTAGAGACACTTGACTGGTGGAGCTAATTAGGACTGGCGACTTTGTCCTCCGTCTATGGATCAAGTCTCATGGACCAGTGAGCTAACAGCCTGAACACTGGCCCCAACATCTGGACACAACATGGATTGATTCATGGTCCCCATCCATGGGAATGGTAATTACCTCCCTTAGTTCCTGCAAGCAACCGGTCGACCTGGACCAGAATGCTTTTTATGATCTTTTTTTTTTCTTCATCTTTTACAAACATGGGGTCCTGAACCTCAGAGGGTGCTTTTCTTTTGCCTCTTTAAAAGTGAAAGCATTGGATTTTCAAAGGAAATACACTTCCACACTTTCACATGAAATAAACTTGATAAAGAGGCTCGGTCTGAGAGGTTTTTCTCTGGCCTTGAACTTCTGGAGTTGTACTTGACTGGGGTTGTGATTGTAGCACGGCCAACCTTTGTACTTCACACAAATGTAAATGGAGCCTGAGAAAAATATGAGACATTACAATTCAGGGAGAGATTGGACTTATTTATACCAGTTGCAAAGCCATGCTGATTAAGTCATGTAAGAAGCAACAGAAGATGCATAATTACTTAGCATGTTAACAATGAAATAAGCATTTATATGTCAGGGGCCCACGTTTAAAAGAGTTATAAAAGGCAGACCTCTAATTTAAGCTTTCCCCCCCAATCTCTCTCTGGAGTTCCAGCTGGCAACTACCATCCGGCCCTAGAAAGGTGGCATCCAGTCAAGCAGCATAAGAGGATTGGAGCACAGATACCACTTGATTAGGATGCAGTGAATGGAGCTATGTGCTCAGTCCCAACAGGATTTCCATGACACTTGACTGGGGACATACAGGCTTTAACCCAGTGCACAGCAACATCCCACAATCTGCTGCTTTTCTTTTCCTGTGCATGTGTTCAGTATGGGGAATAAGAACACCCAGACAGCTTTAAACATACTTAGCCTGCACAGAAAGGCAGAGTGCATGCCGCTCCTGGTGCTTAAATCGGCTGTACCCTTGGAACGGGCCATGGAGCTTACACTAACCTAATTACTACATGATAAAGCTGAAGTGGGAGACACTAATTAATGTAAGCTTAGAAATACAATGCTTGTTGTTTTCTCAAGTGACAGGGAATTGCGATGTAATGTAGATACAATAGCAACATTATGGAAGGAGTCATGGATCATTTGCAAGTTCCACCTCTCAGCATTATAAAAGTGTTTATGTGAAAGTTGACCTTCACTTTGCTCGGGCTTCCCAGCCTTTCTGTAAGTATACGCACTTGATTCTCCATGTCCCTACAGACAGACAGCATTATAGAGCTGCAGGGTTTGGTTGCACTGTTTGAAAGGCTGGTGAGGTTTGACAGCCCTGCTTGCTAAAAAGCAGAGTGAATCTGTCAGTCACGACTATGTAAAACACTGGCTGGGAGAGATGGAGTTGAAACTTGAGATGGTATGAGAACACACACTGTAAAGGATGTTCCTCCATGAGGTTAAAAGGCCCCATCAAATGATATTCCTCTCACATGGAGCTGAATAGCCCATAGCGTATTGATCACATATGGATATAGACTATTTGTCTGTCACTGCCACATATTTTCCCCACCTTAAAGGAACAGTTAATCATTTTAGATATAGATTTATTTCCTTTGTGGGGCACAGTGTTGAAGTGGTTAGCACTGCTGACTGACCGCAAGATTGTGGGTTAGAACCTGCTGACCAGTTGGGACCTTTCTGTGTGGAGTTCATATTGTCCTTGTGTCTGCTGTCCACTACACCACCGTAAAACGTTCCACTGTAAATTTAGAGTAAAGAACTGGCAGCAGCTTCACCTGCAAACTGCTGTAGTTTTTACAGACAAACTAAAATAGAATATATTACTAAAAACAAATATGTAGATCATTACTGTATTCTTGTAAATTTACAACACAATGTTCCCAGTTTTGTCTGTGAATTGATGTATATTTACACTGTATTTGAATCTATAGTACATATCCTTTAATTAATGATGATAATTAAGGAATATTACAGTAATACTACTAAAATGGTAAATGGACTGTCGTTATTCTATAACACCCTCCAGCAGTCTCCATTTCACACCCAGAGGCGGTCATGCAAACCAAGGTGCCACCTCCTCATCAGGAGCGACAACCATTTACACACTAATGTAACATGTAGACTGCAGGGGCAGGAGAACCACCAACATTTCTTTAAGTGGATGACTGCTCTATCTCCTGAGCCACAGTCACCCGTACTGATGACTACACACTACACACACTACACTACTACTAATACAAGAAATAATAATAACTTAAACCATTACTAGCATACTTTGACATGGAGAATGCTATGCTTTTTCTTACCATTTTGACACTTTGAGGGAGAAGTAGAAAGTTTTTGTCCAAGGACACAGATACTTATACTGGAAAAACGTGTGCTGATGTGAACAGATAACTGCTATCACAGGAGGATGACAGCAGAATGACACGAGAACTTCAAATGTGCCTAAAAATGTCAAAATAATGAAAGTGAAGAAAACTGTTATGAGATGCACATAACTGGAGCCACTTAAAGGTGGACAGAAACAATCAACACAAATGCACAACTTCAGGATTTTTAAATCAATTATTTTTGTCACCAAAATCAATGAATGCAGCTTAGTTTGATTTTACAATGTTGTAGCTGATAGCTGTGAAAGAAAAGTGACTTGGTTTTTACCATTTATTTCTTTTTTTGGGCTTGTGAATAATGTACTGATGGTTGTTAGTGGAGGCCACAAGCCTATATCTGTGTGCCACAGAAGGTAGTGGGTAGTTTTAGTTACCTGAGGCATGTCCTAGATACATATGTAACCACTCAAAGTTGTGGCCAGTGTGTCAATGACCTATGGGTCTCAATCCCATTGGATGATATCTTTGGTCAAAAGTGAAACCAGCCAATTGAAACCAAGTATTTTGTCATGGAATCTCTACAAAAAGCTAACTGTGAAGTCATCTCTTTGAGACACTCATTAATGACTCCTTGTCTCCTATTGTAATTACAATATACTCACTTTAACCAATCACAAACTAATCAGTGTTTTGGTGTGTTTTTTCAAATTGCTTTACAGACAACCTCCTATAGCTTGATAATTAGAAGGTACCCATTACAATATGTTTGTGACATCTTATTGATTATGATCATCATTAATTGTCTCTTTCATATATTCATTGTTAAATACAATGTCAGAGGATATGGTTTTTCTGTCATTGTCTGAACCTCTATTTGTTCCACAGCTGCACTCTTCAGTTAATGAGTCACACTCTAACCTTTCTGTAATTAACTATTCCAGGTGAAACTGGTCCCAGCTGCTGTGAAGAGCCACTTCAAGAATAATTTCATTGATTTTTGGGGGGCATGGTAATTTAAAACTGCCATTATAGAGGAGATTTTTCATTTGTCCCATTTCAGCTGCTTGTTTTAACAAAAAATTACATCACATCAATTTCAATCACTGTGAGTTGAAGCCTTGAAACTATTTAGAGCCATAAACTAAAATGTCAGAGCAGATTTTGTATTGAAACATGATGTTGTAAATTACTTTGAGCAACTTTTTTTTTCAATCTGGTGTGCAACAACGATGTAGAAACTGTTTCACAAAGGAGTGGCAATAATGGACCCAGTTTATTCATTCTTCTGAACCTATTAGTAACATGATAGTATTTTTTTAACCTGGCCCATGTCCTATTTCTCTACAACGTTTTATGGAAACAAACCAACTAAGAAAGAAACAAAGAAAAAGGAAAAAGAAAAAACTGAAACTTCAAATGGGATTTTTACACCATAACAGAGCCTGATTCTCCTTTGAAGGCAAAAAAACCCAAAACAATCCATCATTCTGTCCACACTGGATTATGGTGATATCCTGTATGCTCATGTTGCTGCCAATACTCCTAAACCCGTGGATGCTGTCTACCACAGCGCCCTACGATTCATACGGCTGACAACTATCAAACTCACCACAAACAACTGAGCGTCAAACACAAAGAATCACTTGCCAAATAAGTAACAAAATATACATGTTCAAACTGAAAATGTGATGTATGTAATGTATACTTCAAAACAGACGCACATTCGATGCTCATGTCGTACAACTGCTGAATTTGGGTACGTCCATATTTATTGGTCCAACTAAGTCAATGTCTGAACTACATTGGTACAAATCCCTTTTAAACCAGTTAAATGAACCATTTTATCTTTGTGTGACACTGGGCACTAAAGGATAAATGACGTTAAACACTGCTGCAGACTGCAGACACTTCCAGATGACTTATGTATGGACTGTGTAACGAGAAAGTGTAAAATGAAAGGGTGTAAAATGTCATGTTGAGAATCACAGAGCCCCGCCACAGGGACATTTGCCTTTTATAGCAAAAAAATTGACCTTTAATACTGCAGACATTGAATGACTGTGACCAAAGATCCATTTGTCAGACGAGGACTGTCACTTCACATTTACTTCTTCATGAGCACCATGCATGGTGGCCACACAGATGTATACTTTAGCAGCAAACATATGGTTCAGTATCTTCATACGTACAAATACTGACATATACCTTTGAAGACACTTGTCTACACGCACCAGATCTGAGCTGCCAAGACCTTTCTGGATCATCCTGCCACCCCCCATTACCCTATGTGTGTGTGTGTGTGTGTGTGTGTGTGTGTGTGTGTGTTTGTGTTAGGTACAGTCTGTCTGTCAGGGTAGCTACAAAGTGATCTGACATCCCCCTGTGCTGCTGCAGTGTTCACCAGGCTTTGCGATCCTTCCTGTCCCCCCATCATCTATCTGCCCCTGCCCTCCCCCACCCCCTCCTTTACCTGTGGATAAATGCATCACATCCCATCATGTCTAACCAGCCCCCCACTGTCCACTGTCCCCCATCTCTCCCCTTTCCTCTCTGTACTAGGATTAGACTGACAGCAGTGTGTTGACATCTCAGACCACCATGGATATGTAAGGCACTGCATGATGTGGTGTGTGATCCAGATAACAGATGAAGCTATATCGGTACATGCATTTGAACTTGTCTCAGCATATTTGTATTTTATTTTTTTATTCTATACTCCATATCATTTTACTTTAAAGTATGATGTAATTGCAAACAAATGAACTGAGTTACAAATGTGAGAAGAAATTGAGCCATCTTTGGTTCCAATTGTATCAGTGTTTCAAAAGTATGACATATTCAGCTCTCTTATTGCCTGAGAGGAGCACACTAATGAGTGTTTTAGATTTTTGACAGATTTTTCCCTGCAAGAACAAGTCTAGGATCAGACCTATAGGGGACTCAGGTGGTATTCTGAGGTTGTGGCTCTTGGGCAGCTGAGTCATCTTCAGTTTGGTCATCTGGTGGTCTTTTTCTTTAAGAAATGTTTGCATTTTAGCAGGAGGTAGCTAGCTAGTTTCAGGGGCATATCAACTTTCTGATATATCAGTGTGACTCACAGCGGCTGCTCGATTCAGATGGTCGTGAGTGGTGTGTGTTATTTTTTCAAATTGAAAGATTGGCATAGAAAAATAACTCATAGATTTTGATATGCAATGATTAATAACATCTAAAAAGACATATTAAATGTTATTGTAAAAAAATATTATTAGTTTATTTTTGTTTTTGTTAAAAAACTGCAACTCTTTGCTCAACACAGTGGTTCTCTGTCTCTGTCATCATGCAGCTGACTCCACTGAAGCGTGACACAGGTAACTACAGACGTTAACTAGGTGACTGCTGGTAGTTTAATGACATCAGCTAACTAATATCTCCTGTAGGCCGCATTACATTAAAAACATGGTAAACAGCCGCTGTCCATCATGATGTCGGCTGGTTCACGTAAATTAATTAAGGAGCTCGTTAGCTAACATTGATTCCATCCAGCCGATGTCAGACTAGTAAACTTAAACAAAAGTCTGAAATGCTTTTTTTTAAACTTCAGTTTGTGTTTTAAAATTAGTTATCCGTATTTATTTTTGTTTTCATCATAAGATTAACTCAGTGGAGGAGCTAACATTTAAATATAAACATAAACTGACCCTGTATTTATTGTCTGCACTGACAGACTCACATGAAAAGAAGACTGCAGCAGTCAGAGCTCAGGTTTGATAAAAGAAGAGAAACAGAACATGATGAGAGAGAAAAAGAAAGAGAGAAGGTGATGAAGATGATGAGAGAGGAAGAGCAACAACAACACAAACCTTTAGGCTCAATATAACAACAACACAAACCTATAGGCTCAATATATCAACACAAACCTATAAGCTCAATATATCAACACAAACCTATAGGCTCAATATAACAACAACACAAACCTATAGGCTCACTATAACAACAACACAAACCTATAGGCTCAATAGAACGACAACACAAACCTATAGGCTCAATATAACAACAACACAAACCTATAGGCTCAATAGAACAACAACACAAACCTATAGCATAATTATAGAATCAATTATCATTGTATGACTATATTATTGTACAACACATCTTATGTTGATTTACTCTTTGAGGCACATTTCTGTAATTCAAATCCAAAATGATGCAACACAAACCTATAGACTCGATATAACAACAACACAAACCTATAGGCTCAATAGAACAACAACACAAACCTATAGGCTCAACATAACAACAACACAAACCTATAGACTCAATATAACAACAACACAAACCTATAGGCTCAATAGAACAACAACACAAACCTATAGGCTCAATAGAACAACAACACAAACCTATAGGCTCAATAGAACAACAACACAAACCTATAGGCTCAATAGAACAACAACACAAACCTATAGCATAATTATAGAATCAATTATCATTGTATGACTATATTATTGTACAACACATCTTATGTTGATTTACTCTTTGAGGCACATTTCTGTAATTCAAATCCAAAATGATGCAACACAAACCTATAGACTCGATATAACAACAACACAAACCTATAGACTCGATATAACAACACAAACCTATAGGCTCAATATAACAACAACACAAACCTATAGGCTCAATATAACAACAACACAAACCTATAGGCTCAATATAACAACAACACAAACCTATAGGCTCGATATAACAACAACACAAACCTATAGGCTCAATATAACAACACAAACCTATAGCCTCAATATAACAACACAAACCTATAGGCTCGATATAACAACAACACAAACCTATAGGCTCAATATAACAACAACACAAGCCTATAGGCTCGATATAACAACAACACAAACCTATAGGCTCAATATAACAACACAAACCTATAGACTCGATATAACGACAACACAAGCCTATAGACTCAATATAACAACAAGACAAACCTATAGACTCAATATAACAACAACACAAGCCTATAGACTCGATATAACAACACAAACCTATAGGCTCAATATAACAACAACACAAACCTATAGGCTCAATATAACAACACAAACCTATAGACTCGATATAACGACAACACAAGCCTATAGGCTCAATATAACAACACAAACCTATAGACTCAATATAACAACAAGACAAACCTATAGGCTCAATATAACAACAAGACAAACCTATAGGCTCAATATAACAACAACACAAACCTATAGGCTCGATATAACAACAACACAAACCTATAGGCTCAATATAACAACACAAACCTATAGGCTCAATATAACAACACAAACCTATAGCCTCAATACAACAACACAAACCTATAGGCTCGATATAACAACAACACAAACCTATAGGCTCAATATAACAACAACACAAGCCTATAGGCTCAATATAACAACAACACAAACCTATAGGCTCAATATAACAACAACACAAACCTATAGGCTCAATATAACAACAACACAAACCTATAGACTCAATATAACAACAACACAAACCTATAGGCTCAATATAACAACAACACAAACATATAGGCTCAATATAACAACAACACAAACCTATAGGCTCAATGTAACAACAACACAAACCTATAGGCTCAATATAACAACAACACAAACCTATAGGCTCAATGTAACAACAACACAAACCTATAGGCTCGATATAACAACAACACAAACCTATAGGCTCAATGTAACAACAACACAAGCCTATAGGCTCGATGTTACAACAACACAAACCTATAGGCTCAATGTAACAACAACACAAACCTATAGGCTCAATGTGACAACAACACAAACCTATAGCCTCAATGTAACAACAACACAAACCTATAGGCTCAATGTAACAACAACACAAACCTATAGGCTCAATATAACAACAACACAAACCTATAGGCTCAATATAACAACAACACAAACCTATAGGCTCAATATAACAACAACACAAACCTATAGGCTCAATATAACAACAACACAAACCTATAGGCTCAATATAACAACAACACAAACCTATAGGCTCAATGTAACAACAACACAAACCTATAGGCTCAATGTAACAACAACACAAACCTATAGGCTCAATATAACAACAACACAAACCTATAGGCTCAATATAACAACAACACAAACCTATAGACAATATAACAACAACACAAAGCTATAGACTCAATATAACAACAACACAAACCTATAGGCTCAATATAACAACAACACAAACCTATAGGCTCAATATAACAACAACACAAGCCTATAGGCTCGATATAACAACAACACAAACCTATAGGCTCAATGTAACAACAACACAAACCTATAGGCTCAATGTAACAACAACACAAACCTATAGGCTCAATATAACAACAACACAAACCTATAGGCTCAATGTAACAACAACACAAACCTAGCATCATTTGCAAACACATCTGTGTTGAGTTGTCCTGCTATATGGCACATTGTTAAATGGTAAATACTCCCATCTCTTGGCTTTTAAAAGTAATCTATGTCCGTGATTCTATGTCATATACTGAAAAGAAAAAAAAAGAAGGAACATGAACTTAGTTCAAATTAAAAATGTTGAACTCTGAACATGAACTAACTTATTTTAATTGCTGTAAACTGGATTTTGAACAGGTTCATCTGAAGTGTGAATATGCACAACACAGTGCTGGTCTTCATGTATGCGTGGCCTCTCCCAAAAAGTTGATGTGATTAGTTGGAGACACAAATCGATTCCTTGCTTTTTCTTTGCTGTCTACATCAGCAGTCAACTCTATGAAAGAATACGAAAGACTGCAAAGCAAATTCTAGAGGTAGTACAAATACACACAGCGTCATG
The DNA here is from genome assembly GCA_037577475.1 of Chaunax sp. Z400. NCBI lineage: Eukaryota > Metazoa > Chordata > Actinopteri > Lophiiformes > Chaunacidae > Chaunax > Chaunax sp. Z400. The sequence continues at coordinate 6,833,185 of CM075189.1, forward strand.
TAAAAATAACAGGAAAATTTTTGTGCATATATGCACGTTGAAAATGATTCAAATAAAAGCATGTATCTGGGGGTTCGTGAATCTCCTTCATAAATGTACAGACGTGATACTGGAAACAAATAACAAAGAACTGGGCTCTCATTCATTAAAGAGTGTTTAGGATCCATACTAAAAGTGTACCTGTGTACAAAAGCTGAAAATGGTGGCAAGAAAAAATCTGATTAAGTAAATTTGCATGCATGACTGCAGACAATGCTTTTAAAAGTCACAGTGCTTTTATTCTGGATCCATAAACCGACAGAAGACTGGTTTGAGTAAGAGTTCATTGTAGTTTAACAGAAAAGTCTGAGCTGACAAAGGGAGCAGACAGGCGGTGAGGAGCGGAAAGTGGCAAAGACAGGCTGAGGCTTGGACTGCTGGTGAAAAAAAAAGAACCACTGTAGAAGGCAAAACAATGGACGGATGAGACGCCACGGTTCTTATACTGGGACTGATGAGTCACTTGTAAGCAGGTGTGGAGATCACAGAGGTGCCAGGAGTCTCACAGGAGTCTCACACACACACACACATTCTCTCAGTCTTAGGTTTGTTTAGCTTCTGTGGTCCATTAACTAAAATGATGTCACATACCTTTTTGCTTTGTTTCTGTGTAACAGGTAAGACCAGGATAATTCATATTTAGGTGAAGCATGTCATTCATTTGATTCTTCTTTATTACAGTTATTGATGTAATTCATTTAGGGGACATATAATTCCATTTCAGGCTGTCTATGTGTTCCAGTGTTGCTGTGGAAACTGGTGCACAGCCAATACAAGGAGAAAGTAATGCTGGCTGATTAATCAGGTCTAAGACAAGCCCCCCAGGCACCAGCCCTGATTGACCCTCTGAGTTACTCTCCATGGCCAGGCATAGATCTCTGCCACAGATGGCCAACCCAAGGACACAAGACAAACTCCAGCCTTCAGCCAGCCTCCAGGACGATCCAAAGGCTCCAGTAGGGGGATTTCGATCCTCTTCCTCACTCTAAATAGATGAGTGAAGGTGAGAGCTGTGTGGGGTGTTTTCTTAATTTTTAACTCGATACTTCAGTACTCTCCCTCTTTTACCCTTATGAGGTCATGTCTGTGCAACCTGTATTCAATGTTAATAGGAAAATGATGTGATGAATTATGTTTTTCAACCTGAATCTCATTGGTCTTTCCTCATTTTTCTGTGAAGGACATGTAAACAAGCACATTATCATCAAGTGCACACTGTGCACTGCCCGGCACAACTATATCACATATGTGGTGTTCAGGTCCAGTAGACCTGAGGGTAATAAAAGAGTGGGACTTGTAGGAAAACTCCATCAAAATCTTTGGCTGCAGTAGTAGGTGAGAATAAACTTAAAAAATGGCAAAAAATTAAAGAAAGAAGGTTTATAATAATAATAATAATAATAATAATAATAATAATAATATTTGTTTTACCAATATCACTGTATCTAGCAGAGGCCAATTTAAAGCATTAACCATATAAGTCATATGGCTTGTAACTTTGAAGAGCGCACAGGATAAGGAAGCAACACCTGCAGAGGTTATCCCTACAGCTTGTCCAAATAATGTTAAAAAAAAGCTATTATTCCTTAGAAACTCCAATTTACCCTCGGCTCTGTGAGGGATTGTTATTCAGTCACTTCTGAATAAAGTGCTGTGAACTTGGATTTTTTTATTTTTTTTACTCGTAACTTATTACACAGTTATATGAAAATTATTCATCTCTAGGAAATTATCTGAATTACTGACTTGAACAACACCTCTGATGGTATTTACTCATGCAGATAATTTTAGTTGCACTTCCCCAGGTTTAATAACAAATACATTTGGAACATTCACTGGAAATAGCTTGCACAAATGAAATCGTTCCACTGACACATGTTGACCGGAAGGTCTGGATTAATAGGGCTTTGTCTCTGGAAAGATGTGTCCATTGCTGTGAGCCCAACAAATGAAATTACTCCACTACTGTATTGTTGTGTGTAGGCAGAAAACTCAAAGGGAGATACAGAGACAACAGTGCACAGATTTACCCAGATTTGAGGCTACAAAATAGATATTTTAATGGACAGGAGAAAAAAAAGTCCCACAGTAGAGTGCAAAAAATGTACACCTCCCTACACATTTGCGATGTTCACGTTCACTGCATCAGAGGGTAATTACAGTGTGCGAATTGTAAGTTCCATCAAAATCATAACTTTGGCTTCAACACTAGGTGATAACATCTTAACATGGTAAAAAGTAAGAAGAATATTTTATCACAAAAAAGACACAATAAATCACATTTTTAACTTAGTGTGACACTGGTCTTGGCAGACTGGAGATGTTGTGTGAGAGTTTTTTTTATCCACTGTCACTTTCAAAAGACAAAAAAGATGGACAGAAATTTGGACAATGCTCTTTCTCTTTGTTTAAAAAAAGAAAGTAAATAAAAACAACTTAATGTTTGCTCTGCAAAGTTATGTTTGTGATTAGACTTTGATCCAGATTATTTATCTATGTATTAAACCTTGATTGTAGGAAACCCTAAAGGTAAGATGGATAAAATATGGGTACTTCATATGTAATTAAGCTCTTAAAGGATTCCGTTGACAAAATGTACTGGGCTCTCTGTGGGTTGCACTGGGGGGTAGAGAGGAGTCACTCTGGGGGTGCTGAAGGCAGGGTGCGGAGATATGATGTGGGGCATCAATGTTCGGGTGTGATCCACACTGACAGTCCCTGCCTGTGTCTGCAGGAGAGGCCACAATAACAAGAACACCCCAGCTGCCACTCTGACAACAGGGAATGGCAGGAGAGACATCGCACTAATGAGTGTGTGAGGGAGAGAGGGGGAGAGAGAGAAAGAGAGAGAGAGAGAGAGAGAGAGAGAGAGAGGGAAAGAGATCCTTGAGACACGCAGGACAGGACCAGACACCAGTGGTGGTTTGATTCTTTGATGAAGGATAAAGATGGACAGACAGACACCATCATAATGAATGATAATCTACATCATCATCACACTCATTATTATCTCTATATGGACATCATTGTGACCTTTGTGTTCACTATCATCTCCATCGTCGTCAGTATTGGTCATCTACCTCACCACCATCACCATCCTCATCATTTCTTCTACTTCACTGTCATCACCATCATCATCTAGTTCATCACCACCGTCTTCATCCTCACCAACATCCTCATCATTATCATCTACTTCACTATCATCATCATCATCATCATCATCATCATCATCATCAGAACCACTAGCGTAGCTGTTCTAACAGTTATCATCATCGTCACTTTTGCCATAATCATCTTCACCTTCATCACAGTACAGCATGTACATACAGTATATATGTTGTACGTACAGACATCATAAAGTAGTGTATCAACTGTGTGTATTCTACTGTTTTATAAACCTCCCAGCCTTTAAACTATTTTCTCCATCAATCTTAGCACTTAATCAACAAACAGTCTGAGATCCTTAAGGTGACGCTCAATTAATTTCTAGCAGGATGATGCAGGTTCCTGCTTCACAACTCAGAAAATGTCCTGTTATTTATTTATGAGGACTTCCATGAAAGTGGAAGGCATTGTATATCTTTCATGCTACACAACACACAGATGCAAATATTTCCCTGAGCTCAGGATCTGTACATCCCCTGTCGACATTAATATGCAAATTAGCTAATATGAACGTCATACAGTAACATGGCGAGGTGTGGAGCAGGATGAATGGAAGCGAGCAGTAGATGTATACAGAGTTTAGGTGTCATCAATAAACCCTTGTTCCACCTCTGTCATCACAAACAAGGCTTGGACTGCAATACACCCACATACACAAAATACACTTACATGAGGATAAGCTTGGTGGGGAGGGGGAGGGGGGGTGTTAATGCAGTAAACATACTGTATTTATGCATAGATGAATAAATGACTATAGATTGACACACATGAATGGCAAATACAGTAAGTATGCTAAACATTCCCATGTGTAATACATCTTCTCTTGTTCATACTAAAACATATAGCAACTGTTAAACTACAAACGATAATCTCAGCTTCTTAAAAAAGTGGAAAATTTATTTCCTCAAATAAATCAAGTTAGCGAAGAATATTCATTCATTCCTCATGATATTTTAGCCCTAAAAACACTTACAAATCATTTAAAAGTGGCTTAAAGCCACTTAAAACTGTCTAAACCTCAAAATGTTCTAAGCACATCTTTCAGATGCACAACACTATTCACATACAGTTCATCAGCCCCTTACATCAAGAACGCTTACAATAAAGAGTGACTTACTTCACTCATGAAGGCAATAAAATATATGTATAGTGCTATATGGGATATATGGGGTATAGTGCATATATTTTTATAGTGCTGGAAAATGGAACATATTTCATGTATTGCCATGGGTAACATGGATTATATTACCTGGCACCACAAAACTCAAACAGGAATGCTGAAGAAGCAGGTTGATGGACAGCAGGAGGATTTATTAACAAGAATGTTTCTTAAAAACAGAGCTTAAACTGTCAACAAGGAAAGTCAACAAAACCAAATTAAATATGTATTAACTGGAATCACAGAGTACATCTGTATCTCTTCTTCACCTTTATTTCTGCCACTTTGTATCTACTAGGTACATTATCACAACCTACTATGGCTGTTGCCATATTTGTTGTTGTTGAAACTTTTGAATCGTCACTGGCCTGTTGTGGTTGTATCTATGTTGACATAGAGGACATATGGAAGTATGTATGGGTCGACAGACCTATCCATTTATGTACGCAGAGGCAGCATAACTGGGCCTCTACTATTATGAAGAATTCAGACATCTCCCATAAACTAAGGCAAAGAGGAAGACTGTTGAGAAATTACTAATTGATTGAATATTTAAGCAGCAAATAAATGAAAATGTAATGAAACACTAAGGTGCAACAATGGCTGTTTGCTGCACGTCTTCTGTCTTCAGTTCATGTTTCAGTCTTCAGCTGTTCTGTCAAAAATAAAGGCCAACAGATTACAGAGGTATCATTAGAGAACAGCAACAACTTTAGTGTGTAGAACAAATATTATTCAGGATGGTAAGTATTAATGATAGCAATAGGCTTACTTTATGAGCACAGACTTACTTTATGGGCCTGAACCAACTGGAAAACGAGTGCTTTGAACCGAAATGACCCGTCTTTGTTGAAGAGGCCTCTGGTAATTATTGGGTAAGCTAAACAGAGATCAAGCATCAACATCAAACATAATAATTAAGTTGACATTGCTTTGACATTGCACATCTTTCACATTGCTTGCAGCCAGCATGAAAAAAGAGAAGAAGACAGGAAGGGGTACTCCAACTTAAAACTCCACGTCCCATGATCCACACACCGAGCTCTAGAATCTTCTATGAATGATGATATTTGATTGATCAGTATGCTTTTATACATGTTTATCTGTAATCTCAAACACAACCTGCTCTGAAGCAGGCTAGTTATGCAGCACAAGTTACCATCATAATGTACCCTGGTAAAATGGGAAAAACAATCCTGAACCTGAAAACGAAGGATTAACCCTGAAGTGAGCTGGCTAACCACCAATCAGGCCTCTTTAATTTAAATTAAAATTTAACAACAAACAGAAGGGAAATAAGCCCTTTCAAAGGCCACAATACTATCAATTAAAGCAAAAAACACAAAAAGTAATGACATAAGAAAACAATCACACTGTAAATGTTGGGGAACAATGCCAAGTGAAAAGATTCACCTACTATTCCTGAGGATATGAGATTTTTACATGATGTGTAGACTCTTGCATTGCTAGATAATACATTTATATAATAGCAGGAATATTATTGAGGGCCAAGAGTTCAAGAGTTTCCAAGAGTGTTTCTCAAGAAAACAATACCACAGACCTTTTCCAGACGGGCATGTTCAGAACGGCACAAAGATAAAGAAATTAGTTTTATGGCAGTTTATATACTCCCGCAACCTGATTGTAATTGTGTGTGTGAGTACTAGAAATGTAGACATTGGAACCCCAAATTGTGCCCAATGGTTGTTCCATTGGTGTGTGAGTGTGTGAATGGTTACTGCTCCTAATGAGCAGCTGGAGCCTTGCATGGTTTGAATGTCACCACTGTATGAATGTTGGTGTGAATGGGTGAATGCTGGCTGCTGTTGTAAAGCTTTGAGTCAGTCAGACTAGAAGGGTTCTATATAAGTACAGTCAATTTACCATTTACTGTTCTTACAACTTATGAGGATGATTAAGCTGAATTTACATGACTTGGGTATGTTGTTCTAGGCTATACTGATACATGTGGTACAAACATGTGTCAACTCATCAACTGCTCTGCTCACATGTCTTCAGATACAGAGACATTCTGAATGTAAGGGACGTACATCACAGGTGATTTCCTGGTGAGTAATTCAGCCTATGTATAAACACGCTCTGCATAGACCTGGTCTCTGTTCAGTGTTTTCCAAATGGCTTGAACTCATTTGACTGATGTTGGTTGGCTCCGTCTTTATTTCAGAACAGATAATCCCCAACAGTAATTTTTTCACTTCCCTTACATAAGTTTTCATTTTCAGGATTACCATATTGATTTGAAAATGAAATGAAATTCCAGTATTTAAATTCGTGGTGGATTACTTACATTGGCCTCAAAATTCCTGTGCCAAATTCTAGCGTGGGTTAGAAGTATGAATGTGTGAAATGTGACAAAAAGAGAAGGGCCTCAAAAATACTTCCAAACACAAAAGAGAGACTACCACTGGAGGGGAGGGCTGGCCCATAGTTGAGATGTAACAGGACATAACAGATAAGGTCTGCCATCAACTGAGCATTTGGACACAACCTTGGCACAGGGTCAGCAGTGTCTTCTCCTATCTCACACTCATGAGGTTAGGTTGATCACAAGCAGAGGATGACACAATAAACTGCATTTATTACACACTACAACACTTCACTTCACTGGAAGAAGTTACAGCAAATAAAAGAAACACATCATAACCAAAAACTGAGCTTGCTAGTGGGGTTCAGGGCCATGCCCCGAATTCTATACACTTATTTATTTCATCTTTGTGTTTGTGTTGCATCATTTTGGATTTGAATTACAGAAATGTGCCTCAAAGAGTAAATCAACATAAGATGTGTTGTACAATAATATAGTCATACAATGATAATTGATTCTATAATTATGCTATAGGTTTGTGTTGTTGTTCTATTGAGCCTATAGGTTTGTGTTGTTGGTATATTGAGCCTATAGGTTTGTGTTGTTGTTATATTGAGTCTATAGGTTTGTGTTGTTGTTATATTGACTCTATAGGTTTGTGTTGTTGTTACATTGAGCCTATAGGTTTGTGTTGTTGTTACATTGAGCCTATAGGTTTGTGTTGTTGTTATATTGAGTCTATAGGTTTGTGTTGTTGTTATATTGACTCTATAGGTTTGTGTTGTTGTTACATTGAGCCTATAGGTTTGTGTTGTTGTTATATTGAGCCTATAGGTTTGTGTTGTTGTTATATTGAGTCTATAGGTTTGTGTTGTTGTTATATTGAGTCTATAGGTTTGTGTTGTTGTTATATTGACTCTATAGGTTTGTGTTGTTGTTACATTGAGCCTATAGGTTTGTGTTGTTGTTACATTGAGCCTATAGGTTTGTGTTGTTGTTATATTGAGTCTATAGGTTTGTGTTGTTGTTATATTGACTCTATAGGTTTGTGTTGTTGTTACATTGAGCCTATAGGTTTGTGTTGTTGTTATATTGAGCCTATAGGTTTGTGTTGTTGTTATATTGAGTCTATAGGTTTGTGTTGTTGTTATATTGAGTCTATAGGTTTGTGTTGTTGTTTTGTGTTGTTGTTATATTGAGCCTATAGGTTTGTGTTGTTGTTATATTGAGCCTATAGATTTGTGTTGTTATATTGAGTCTATAGGTTTGTGTTGTTGTTTTGTGTTGTTGTTAAATTGAGCCTATAGGTTTGTGGTGTTGTTATATTGAGCCTATAGGTTTGTGTTGTTGTTATATTGAGTCTATAGGTTTGTGTTGTTGTTTTGTGTTGTTGTTATATTGAGCCTTCAGGTTTGTGTTGTTGTTACATTGAGCCTATAGGTTTGTGTTGTTGTTATATTGAGCCTATAGGTTTGTGTTGTTGTTATATTGAGTCTATAGGCTTGTGTTGTTGTTATATTGAGCCTATAGGTTTGTGTTGTTGTTACATTGAGCCTATAGGTTTGTGTTGTTGTTATATTGAGCCTATAGGTTTGTGTTGTTGTTATATTGAGTCTATAGGCTTGTGTTGTTGTTATATTGAGCCTATAGGTTTGTGTTGTTGTTATATTGAGTCTATAGGTTTGTGTTGTTGTTACATTGAGTCTATAGGTTTGTGTTGTTGTTATATTGAGCCTATAGGTTTGTGTTGTTGTTATATTGAGCCTATAGGTTTTTGTTGTTGTTTTGTGTTGTTGTTATATTGAGCCTTCAGGTTTGTGTTGTTGTTATATTGAGTCTATAGGTTTGTGTTGTTGTTATATTGAGTCTATAGGTTTGTGTTGTTGTTTTGTGTTGTTGTTATATTGAGCCTATAGGTTTGTGTTGTTGTTATATTGAGCCTATAGGTTTGTGTTGTTGTTACATTGAGCCTATAGGTTTGTGTTGTTGTTATATTGAGCCTATAGGTTTGTGTTGTTGTTATATTGAGCCTATAGGTTTGTGTTGTTGTTATATTGAGTCTATAGGTTTGTGTTGTTGTTACATTGAGTCTATAAGTTTGTGTTGTTGTTATATTGAGCCTATAGGTTTGTGTTGTTGTTATATTGAGCCTATAGGTTTTTGTTGTTGTTTTGTGTTGTTGTTATATTGAGCCTTCAGGTTTGTGTTGTTGTTATATTGAGTCTATAGGTTTGTGTTGTTGTTATATTGAGTCTATAGGTTTGTGTTGTTGTTTTGTGTTGTTGTTATATTGAGCCTTCAGGTTTGTGTTGTTGTTATAATGAGTCTATAGGTTTGTGTTGTTGTTACATTGAGCCATTAGGTTTGTGTTGTTGTTATATTGAGCCTTCAAGTTTGTGTTGTTGTTACATTGAGCCTATAGGTTTGTGTTGTTGTTATATTGAGTCTATAGGTTTGTGCTGTTGTTATATTGAGCCTATAGGTTTGTGTTGTTGTTATATTGAGCCTTCAGGTTTATGTTGTTGTTATATTGAGCCTATAGGTTTGTGCTGTTGTTATATTGAGCCTATAAGTTTGTGTTGTTGTTATATTGAGCCTATAGGTTTGTGTTGTTGTTATAATGAGTCTATAGGTTTGTGTTGTTGTTACATTGAGCCTATAGGTTTGTGTTGTTGTTATATTGAGCCTAAAGGTTTGTGTTGTTGTTATATTGAGCCTTTAGGTTTGTGTTGTTGTTACATTGAGCCTATAGGTTTGTGTTGTTGTTACATTGAGCCTATAGGTTTGTGTTGTTGTTATATTGAGCCTATAGGTTTGTGTTGTTGTTGTATTGTAATGAGTAAAGAACTTAAATCTCTCCATTGTTTAATATGATCAGGTCAGTTTGTGTTGAACAAAACTGGAACATAATAATGATCCTATCCTGGTTACAGTGGGCAGTAACCGCTCTTCCTCTCTCATCATCTTCATCACCTTCTCTCTTTCTTTTTCTCTCTCATCATCTTCATCACCTTCTCTCTTTCTTTTTCTCTCTCATCATCTTCATCATCTTCTCTCTTTCTCTTCCTCTCTCATCACCTTCTCTCTTTCTTTTTCTCTCTCATCATGTTCTGTTTCTCTTGTTTATCAAACCTGAGCTCTGACTGCTGCAGTCTTCTTTTCATGTGAGTCTGTCAGTGCAGACAATAAATACAGGGTCAGCTGATATTAAAATGTAAATGTTACCGGCCTCTGATTGGTTAATATTACAGCAAACTTAAAATTAAAATTAAACATAGTCACCTAATTTCAACATGCATTCAAACCCTTTACACAAACTGAATGAAAATAAAAATGCATTTAAACTTTAGTTTAAGTTTACTAGTTAGCTAACAAGCTCGTTAATTAACTCACGTGAACCAGCAGGCATCATGATGGACGACCACACAGGAGCTATTAGTCAGCTGATGTCTGGAGAAGATTATTGAACCACCTGCTACATGTCCGGTTTGTTGAGCTAATCAGAGAACAACTGTGTTGAGTAAGGACTTCAGCTGAGTTTTAGTATGATTTGTTTTTGAGGACCTAAAGAACAAATTATGGGAGCTTTATATTATATTTGTAATGTGTTCTCCTCATGTCTGTGGGTTCTCTCCCTGTTCTCCTCATGTCTGTGTGGGTTCTCTCCATGTTCTCCTCATGTATGTGTGGGTTCTCTCCCTGTTCTCCTCATGTCTGTGTGGGTTCTCTCCATGTTCTCCTCATGTCTGTGTGGGTTCTCTCCATGTTCTCCTCATGTCTATGTGGGTTCTCTCCATGTTCTCCTCATGTCTGTGTGGGTTCCCTCCAGGTTCTCCTCGTGTCTGTGCGGGTTCCCTCCAGGTTCTCCTCGTGTCTGTGTGGGTTCTCTCCAGGTTCTCCTCGTGTCTGTGTGGGTTCTCTCCATGTTCTCCCCGTGTCTGTGTGGGTTCCCTCCAGGTTCTCCTCACGTCTGTGTGGGTTCTCTCCAGGTTCTCCTCGTGTCTGTATGGGTTCTCTCCAGGTTCTCCTCATGCCTGTGTGGGTTCCCTCCAGGTTCTCCTCAAGTCTGTGTGGGTTCTCTCCAGGTTCTCCTCATGTCTGTGTGGGTTCTCTCCAGGTTCTCTTCATGTCTGTGTGGGTTCTCTCCAGGTGCTCCTCATGTCTGTGTGGGTTCTCTCCAGGTTCTCCTCATGTCTGTGTGGGTTCTCTCCATGTTCTCCCTGTGTCTGTGTGGGTTCTGTCCAGGTTCTCCCTGTGTCTGTGTGGGTTCCCTCGATATTCTCCTCATGTCTGTGTGGGTTCTCTCCATGTTCTCCCTGTGTCTGTGTGGGTTCTCTCCATGTTCTCCCTGTGTCTGTGTGGGTTCTGTCCAGGTTCTCCCTGTGTCTGTGTGGGTTCCCTCGATATTCTCCTCATGTATGTGTGGGTTCCCTCCATGTTCTCCTCATGTCTGTGTGGGTTCTCTCCATGTTCTCCTCATGTCTGTGTGGGTTCCCTCCATATTCTCCTCATGTCTGTGTGGGTTCTCTCCATGTTCTCCAGCTTCCTCCCACCACCAGAAACATGCAATAGAGGTGAACTGGTGACTCTAAACTGACCGTATGTGTGAATGTGAGTCTGAATGGTTGTTGGTCTTTCTATGTGGTCCTGGGATGAACTGGTGATGAACCCCGCCTCCCGCCTAAAGTCAGCTGGGATAGGCTCCAGCCCTGATGAGTGTGTGTGTGTGTGTGTGTGTGTGTGTGTGTGTGTGTGTGTGTGTGTGTGTGTGTGTGTGTGTGTGTGCATGCATATACTTCAGTGTCACAGTCAAAAACATCTGTTCATACCTCTGGGTAGATTTGATATTTAGGCTGCTGTGAAACATGTGGCACAACATGTAAACTCCATGTGGAAGAAAAGTGATTATGGAGGATTTTAAAATGTAAGCGTGGATTGGAAGCAAAAAACATAATTTCTTTCATACGTGTGTGAAAGTGAGTTTATGTAATCTGTTCTTACGACAGAACAGATTCTAAAACACTGAACAATGCCAGACGCTTCATTAAAACGGCATGAGTTCACTTTAAACTTGACCCGGTCCTGTAGCAGCGTGACTCTTCCATAAAGTTCACAGAGCCACTGGTTGCCTGTGTTCAAACACAGCATCAGGACAGAGGAGTGTCAGAGCGTTGAGTCACTGAGCGGCTCAAATTGCCGATGGTGTGAAAAACTACAGCAGAGCTGTGGTGTCAGCAGTTTCATCAGCGCTATTTCTGACAACAAGAGTATTTTCTGGGAAAAGGCTTTGTGTCTCAGCTTGGTTTCTTTTTTCTCATTGCGATGAATGGTGCTCCTCAAGGTCAACTACACACATACACACACACACAAACACCGACACACAAACACACAAACACACACACACACACACACAAACACACACAAACACACACACAAAAACACATTTGTGCCCCTCCCTCCATAAAACTGTAGTTTACCATAATGATAGAACAGCAGAAACTTCTGTGTTTTTACAACATATAAAGTGCTGTGTCAGTAATACAGAGGGATGTGTGCACAACTTAAAGTAGAGATTGAACAATTGACGAGGTGTTTGATGGAACATTACACTTTGTACGGTGGTAGTGCCACATATAAATAACAAACAAGCGTATCTCTCTCCATAAAGCAATTATGGGTCAGTTCTTTTGTGATATGCAATATATGTATATATATATATAATATAATGCAAAGGGCAGCAATTCCTCTGAAGGAGGGCACTGAGCAAAAACTAGACATGAATAAAAAAACAGACATATTATTATTTATACAAAAAAGCCCAGTTTACACATTATAAAAAGTCTCATATTCAGATACAATCCAGATGTGATATAACAGAGGACATGTTTACATGATATTAAACTAAAGTAGCACTGGGAGGGCTATGGCTGCATCCTGTCCAGCTAACACAAAAGGCCCTACACTGATAAAGCTTTATTATCTGCATGGATATCTGTGCAATCATTACAGTGCACCTTATAACATTGGTAAAATATATCCAGTGTGAATCTTAAATAACACAATAGATAACCAAGAATTGTGAAATCACAAAGTCTTCCTTATATCAAACTATACATATAAAATCAAGAAGAGTATTATGGAAGGAAGATAAGAAAGTAAAACATGAAATATGAGGACAGGATAAGACATGATGACCATTATTAAGACACCAGAACAATATACATATACAGTTTTCCATATTCCATATTTTCAGTTTGAATGGTACAAAAATCAAATTGATCAGCTGGTTTATTGGTTGGTTGGTACATTGGTTGGTTAGTTGGTTGATCAGCTGGTTGGTTGGTTCATTGGTTGGTTAGTTGGTTGATCAGCTGGTTGGTTGGTTGGCTGGTTAGCAGGATTGCACAAACAGTACTGGACAGATTTCCAAGAAACCTGGTAGAATAGGAATGGGCCAGTAAGGGTCATTTAAAATGTGGCAGATCCAGATGAAGGGGTGGATCAATAATTTTATTTTTCATTTTTTTGTTTGTTTTTTAGAATTTTCCTTGGCTGTACTGTAGAGCTAGACAGACATGTGTTGGGTCGTTCAGCCTTGACAGAGGTATAAACTGTACTGAGTGTGTTCTAGTTCTAGAAGTCTTCATTTCTTTCTTTTTTCATTTCTTGATAATTTTCACAATGATAATTGTATCATTTTATGTTAAATTTCATACTGTCCCTGTTTATGCTGGCAAGGTTGTCAGGACCATCTCCTCTTTCAGCCGGACTCTCATTGTTGCCCTGCAACTGTTAATTTTGCCTGCTTGCTCCTGCCACAAAACAATGTAGAGCGAAGGTTGATGCTTAGATGGGTCATTTGGAAAGCGATTCTAAACAGACGAGTCATGAGTGATGAGACTGTAATCTATCTGCAGTGCTTCTTGCTTGCCACTTAGCTGTTTTGATATCAGATACCAGGGGTGTCTCTTTGACTTGGGGACATCAGGAGCTGAGCTACGACCCCTGAAGGGGGGTCCGGGTGGATCCTCCCCCAGAAAAAAATTCTTAAACAAGCTCTATATTGATGCCTTCTTGTGCATTCTGGCTCCTTATCTACATTTGAAAAGTATGTCTTCATTTTATGTCTTGTCTGTCTCAATCATGGACAAATTGCAACGTTTACCTCAAAAAACCTTTTTATTTTCCAAATGAATCATGACTTCATCACTTGGTGCTGTGTCTTGTCTCTCCCCCATCACTTGGTGCTGTGTCTTGTCTCTCCCTCCATCACTTGGTGTTGTGTCTTGTCTCTCCCCCTATCACTTGGTGTTGTGTCTTGTCTCTCCCTCCATCACTTGGTGCTGTGTCTTGTCTCTCCCTCCATCACTTGGTGTTGTGTCTTGTCTCTCCCCCATCACTTGGTGCTGTGTCTTGTCTCTCCCTCCATCACTTGGTGTTGTGTCTTGTCTCTCCCCCATCACTTGGTGCTGTGTCTTGTCTCTCCCTCCATCACTTGGTGTTGTGTCTTGTCTCTCCTTCCATCACTTGGTGTTGTGTCTTGTCTCTCCCCCCATCACTTGGTGTTGTGTCTTGTCTCTCCCCCCATCACTTGGTGTTGTGTCTTGTCTCTCCCTCCATCACTTGGTGCTGTGTTTTGTCTCTCCCCCCATCACTTGGTGTTGTGTCTTGTTTCTCCCTCCATCACTTGGTGTTGTGTCTTGTTTCTCCCTCCATCACTTGGTGCTGTGTCTTGTCTCTCCCTCCATCACTTGGTGTTGTGTCTTGTTTCTCCCTCCATCACTTGGTGCTGTGTCTTGTCTCTCTCTCCATCGCATTATCATGGACACCTACAATACCAGTCAAAACTTTGGACACAGTTTCCCATTCAAGTGGATGGGAAGGTATGTCCAAACTATTGACTGGTACTGCATGTAAAAACATGGCCTTGGTGTAAATAACACCAATAAAACAATTTTTAAAGTAAATACTCATTTTTACAATTATGATGAATTATCCATGTTTTCATTAGGTCATACCATTTGTTGACATGTATACCAAAGCATACCTGACCATACCCTAAAAATGTCATTATATTTTAAAGAGTTCCTAACCTCGGCATGCAGCACATATATTAACAATATAAAACTAACTGTTAAAATACTAACAGTGAAAGATGGTTAAAACACTTGATACTTTAGGAAGTTGACGTAACTCATGATTCCCAGATTAATTATAATATTCAGAATAATGGTGTTCGTTTACTTTAATATTAAATAGTACTAATGTAAGATTGTGTCAAAGTAGTTTATTGGATGTTTCATAAAGAGTTTCAACCTTTGTTAAACAAGTTGAATTATTTGGTACAAAGTTTTAACAGTTGCACCACATTGACATTGTTGCCTTAACTCTTAAATATTCTCTCAAAATAAATAAGGCAGAACCTCTTATAGTGATCACTGTTACACTGATCATCTGCTTATATGGATCAAAAAGCTCAGGACAGAATCATTCCTATACAAATCAAAAATTGCCAAGAAGTCAGCATTTCCCAAAGAGCTCCCCTCGAAAGTACCGGATAATGCTAAAAACGTATAAAATGTTGATTTTATGTAAATATGTTTATTTATTATGACTAGCTATAGCTGATTGCTAACAGTTTACCTGACTACAGCACAATACAAGGTAACATTACCCTAGCTGTGATTTATGATCTGCTTACATGTTCACATAACTTGGAAGTCATCCAGACATTTACAAACCTTGTTTACTGGTTCAAGCTGTTGCTCAAAGGTTGGTGTTTGAACTGCTTGAGAATTATCTTCTTTGAACAAAATATTTCCTTATATCCATTTTGGTGTCAGTAAATCAAACTGACCTATTAGAGATCCATGTCACAGGTACCAGATAACTGTCGGCCAATAAGACACGGTTATTTCATGCAACTCTTCTCTGATTGGTCTTGCCACTGTTGCCTTCACGGAGACAGGAAATTACAAAACTGCCCGCTTCCTTAGTGTCATATGGCTCAGTTAGTAATATTATAACTATATTATTATTATATTATTTTCCCACCTACATAATAAGCCATAGAGAAGAGGGAGAATTGTTCGGGACTAAATAAAAATCTTCAGGGCTAAAGCCCTGAATGCCTCGGCCAGGTGATGCCACTGTCAGATACTGCAGTTATCTGATACATCCTAGACACAAAGTGGCTGAGAGTAAATGAGGTGTTACTGGCTTCACTGTGGATATGAACATGTGATTGTCGTCTACCAATAAATATTTCTCAAGCTCAAGTATGATAAGTGCGTATCAAGCTTTTCGTCAGTTTATGTGCTTGGTGTTGCCTCCTGGTGCCTGTGATCAGGATGTGAAGATGGAGTCGTGTGGGGGAGAGGGCCCTTTCCCAGGCAAGAAAAGCCCTACAAATGTCTTCCCCAGTGGCAAAATAAGCTATCTCATTTTATAAATAAGTTGTGAGCATATTGATTAGTGGTATTTAATTTTGCTCACCTCTCTCACTGATCAGAGAGAGCCTAAGGGAGGCACAGAGAGAAGGGGGGGAGAGAGAGAGACGTGCAAAGTTCACAGTATAGAAATGGCAGATTACAGCTCATGGAACAAAAGCTGTCTTTCCAATGCAGAAGGTCTATAACACCTTTAATCTAGTGAAAAAACATGCCTTCTTTCTCATTTATAAAATATTCAAAGTAAGTAATTATAATTGTAAGTAATTAACTTTTCCTTGAATTATGTCTCATTCCAAAATATCTGTAGATAAAAGCAAAATTCATGAGCCAAAGCAAAACTAATCCCTACAGATGTTATTACTTCCACCAGTGGAGTTGGTTGGACATTATGATCATCCATTATTGTTTGTCTGTCTGTCCGTTTGCATACAAGACTATTTGGAGATAGGAAAGCTGTCGGGCCAACAAGGAGCTGATTAGATTTTGAGGTAGGTCCAGAGGCAATCCAGAATAGTTTTCTTGTTTGGTTGTTTGTCTGTTTGCTTTTCAGTTCTGTTAAATAAAGTTGGGAAATTTTCTCAATAAATAATAAGCTCTAGGTGTCATTGAAAAGAATTAAGCCTATTCCGTCAACCCACTTTTATTATTTATTTTTACCTCCGCCAAGGAGGTTATGTGATCAGTTCGGTTTGTTTGTCTATTTGTTTATTTGTTTGTTTGTCTGTTTTTTAGCAGTATTACGCAAAAACTAATGGACGGATTTGCATGAAATTTTGACCGAACGTGTACCCTAGCATATCCCTGAGGTGATTGAATTTTGGTGATGATCCGGTAACAGATGGAACTGGTACTGCTGGAATAAGGTCCTGTGTCCACCAAAGTGTTTTTTCCCAGCTGAAAATACCAGGTGCTCTTCTGTAAACGCCCAGCTGGGAGTGCTTGAGAGCACTTTGGAGGTGTTTTTTCAGCTGAGGCGCTTTGGTTGCTATGATACGGAATAGCCACGGAAGTAATTTGTGTTGCAAGGACCTAATTTTGCAGATAGTTTGTTTTATTAACAAATACTGAGTGTAAAAATGTCAGCACAAGGTAGAGGACTTGCTCTGGCCCTGGCTCTGGATGAAGAGAAGGCTGCAGGAAGTAGGGAGAGAGGACGGACCTGCAGGTCCTCCTCCACTGTGATAGGATGGCTGTGTAAAAAGTGACAGTGACGAGCGCAGCGTTTCACCCAAAGTTGAATATTTTTCAACTCTCGGCGACCACAAAAAAAACACCCAATGTGCAGAAAAGACGCTCAGCACCTCATCACACTGCTGGTGTTTGTAGCATAGTGTAAATACATGGCGCTCCCATTATAAATAATTTTAAAAATTTGCTGGCCTCAGGTTAAAACGCTTTGGTGGACACAGGCCCTAACAGTTATGTCGAGGATTGTTGGGCCTTGGCGGAGGCCACTCTACATTCTGTATCAATCTTTCTTTTTTTTACGTGAGCTGAAATTTTTTAGGGCTAACAGCTAATTCAGCATTTCTTGTAGACACCTTTTCTCCAACACATTACTGTGAAGGTGCATAAGGTGATTAGTCACGCATGCACATATATAAATTGAAAAAAACAAATAGCGGTCACCCTCAAAATAAAAGCAATGCAGTTGTATTGCATGCATGGCGTACACTTATTTACATTGGATTTCTAATTTCCTTTTGACCTTACGCGGGCCGGACAGGGACAGCCAGAGGGCCGGATGTGGCCCGGGGGCCGTAAAATGCCCCGGTCTGGTTTAGGATAACTAATAAGCTGCAACACAATACATACAAGACAAAACAAGAATGAGGCCCAGATCACATGGAGACTCGTTTCTACACGAGGCTGGAGGTAGCTAGGGGCAGGGGTGGGCTCAGCCCACCCAAATCTGTGTCTTGCCCACCCAATCAAAAGTGAACAAAATATATTTTATTTGTTCAGCCAATGGGAAAATAATATAGAGCATACCAGTACCATTCCTGGCTTTTAATTGGGTTGGCAGCCGACAGCCCGCCTCCAAAGTCACCTACCCACTCTTCTCATAGTGTCAGATACAGAGCGTGATTCTCTGCTGATTTTGTAAACAAGCCTAGTGTTGCTTCCGCATCTAGCGATGCTATGGGGGGTCGTTTTGGGTGAAAAACATTGAAAGGTGTGCACACACTCTTACGCACTGAAACGTGCACACCCACTTATGTGAACCGAGTGTGTGCACACATTTCAATGTTTTTCACCCACGGCCTCCAATAGAGAGGTATGTTTCTGTTTCCTGTGTCAGAAATGTGAGTTCCTTCTCCACACTGTCAGGAGTCCTACGTCCTAACCCCCTATCGTCACATCATATTACGGGTTGCTCAAAGGTTGGTGTTTGAACTGCTTGTTACAAGACATTTGTGCATGAGGCCCAGTTTGTGCTTTGCAGGTTTCAATACCCTCAAAGTATGTTTTTGTAAGGGTTTCAGTCTGCTGTGATAATGCTCGAGCCAAACATTATCTTAGATGCACACACTGCAAGACACACTCCCCTGTCTGTCTTATAAATCAAGCCATTTCTAAACATTTACATAATTTGCTCAAAATAGCCTCTGCAAGTGAATTTGCATGCTACAGCACACCAGTTGCATTATTAAAGCCTCATGCCAATCTCAGACCACATGAAACACTGCTGCCTCCTCACATCTCAAACACAGGATTTCCCCCCAGGTCCATGTCCGTCCAAGGGTAACCAGGACAAAATTTGGCTCAGAGGGACAGACGGGCAGAAGAAAATGCTGTCTGTCATCGCTCTCTTGACCAACTTTCTTAAGTTGCCACTAATCAACAAAGAGCCTGTTGGGGTTGCAGCCCAGGGGAAGCCTCAAGCGTTTTTCCAATTAGTGTCACCAGAGAGACAAATAGGAATTCTACACAGCACACTCAGGGAGGAGAGTGAAAACAAGTAATGGGGAGGTGGATGAGAGGGGGGCGAGAGAGGATACGCTGTACTGGGTTGAAGAGCACATTGCAAGGGCAAAGAGAGAGCATGAGGAGGCAGGCCAAGAGAAGATCTGTGAAAAGATGTCGGGGTTGGTATCTTTTCTCCAGGGTGAGGAGATTAAACGATTGTGACAGCAATTTGGGCAAAACAACATTCGTAGCTGAGACAGACAGATAGGCAGTGGGCCAAGGCCTGTCTTGGAGAATACTCATTCATTACAGCGACCATTGAAAAGGAATGCAGACACAGGGCCTCGGCAGTATCAATTAACTGCAGCCCGCTTAGTATGCAAGGGCTGTGTGTGAACGTCAACAGTCCTCCACCTAGTCCTCTCAGCTCTTTAAGATGCAAGCCCCTTCTATCCGATGCACTCTCACAGCTTAAAGGTCTTTCAGCGCTACTCCGTCGGCTCAGCACACACCTGCACCAACCCCCAAAGGTTCAGTGACTCAGCTAGAAGTGTGACCAGACTGTGTGTGGGCAAAGTGAAGGTCACAGATTGATGCAATTCTCCTCTCCCCTGTGTCTCTGATTATTAACCCGGGTGAGTAAAATGCTCTCTCACACTTTATTCAGTGGGTGGACAAGTTGATAATCAAGAGAGCAGAGCCCATTAATAACACATCAGTTCACCAAATGCAAAGCAGCCAGCATGAGACTCAGCACCTCCAAGTCTGAAGCCATACAGTAGTTCTGCCTGAAAAACCAAGGATGGTTCCTTTCAGATGAGGGCTGAGTGTTTGCCCAAAGAGGAGTTTATGTATAACATGAGATGGACAGGTGGTTTGTTACAGCATCAGCAGTAATATGGGCATTTTAATAGACCATCGTGGTGAGGAGGGAGCTGAGCCAGAAACCAAACCAATCAATCTTCTTTTAGACCCCACCTATGGTCATGAGCTCTGCTTAGGGACCAAAGGAATGAGATTACAGATACAAGTGGTCAAATCTAAATTCCTCTGTCAGGTCAGCCTTAGACATAGTGTGAGCAGCTCAGACATCTGGAAAGAGCTGGGAGTCCTTTGCATATAAAGGAGCCAGCTGGTACAGGAATCTGGTTAGGATGGTAAGGATGCCTCCTGGTTAAACCTTTGGAGGTTTACTGGGCATATGGGAGGAAACCCCAGGATAGACCCATAACCCCCATGAAACAATTGCATATCTAATCTAGCCTGGGAACACCTTGGGATTCCCTGGGATTATCTGGGAGTGTTGCTGGGAAGAGGGACAATTACCCTGATTAACTTCCTGCCACCACAGCATGACCCCAGAGGTGTGGAAGGAAATGCATGGATGGATGGATGGATGATGGATGATGGATGATGGATGGATGGATGGATAGACAGACAGATAGATGGATAGATAGATAGATAGATAAAAATAGATGGAATATTGATCATGGGTAGATTCAGCCTTTTGACCCTTGTTTCATTACATAAATATTGATATGATATTTTTCATACTGAAAGGGATTTTAGGGACATAATGGCCCACAAACAGGGAAACTTCACATATAAAGAGACAAATATCTAAATCTGTTGGTGATCTGAACAAAACAAAGCACAGTTTAGATTTTTATCCACTTTTTAAAATTAATTTTATCATTTACATTCTCTTAATCTTACATATTTTAGTTAAGAGAGGTCTGGGGAATACCTATGGCTTATATTAAACTCTTGTGTGTCTTACAGAAAGCATTAGAAGAACTGCAAAGAGCAGTAAGACTAAACAAGGTGGATGTAAGACAACAAGAGACCATTTATTATAGCAGATGTGTTGAATTTTACATAGCAATTAGTTCATTTAAAATAGTATTGGTAGTACATCAACACAGTTGGAACCTTGTGTGTGTGTGTGTGTGTGTGTGTGTTTGTGTGTGTGTGTGTGTGTGTGTGTGTGTGTGTGAGTGTGTGTGTGTGTGTGTGTGTGTGTGTGTGTGTGTGTGTGTGTGTGTGTGTGTGTGTGTGTGTGTGTTTATGGGACAAGCTTGGGACATTTGATGATAATGTATATTATGTAATGTTTTCTTATGATGTAACCATGTTTTCTCAGTGTAACCTCCTGTTTGAGATAAAGTTATGACTGATGGATTTAACCTCCACACACTTATCACCCTCCGGTCCAGCAGACCTGAATAATTGTGTTTACATGTTCTTCACTGAAAATAAGCTAAATCTAATGAGTTTTAGGTTGAAAAAGTATTTCATGACATTATCTTTTCTTGAGATACACAGTGTACTGTATGAGTGTTGATTGCTCAGTATTATGTGTGTTGTTTTTCCAGTTTATAACAGCACACACTGTGTGCAGGCACACTACTGTAAATGCTAATTCACTGGTGATTGAACTGTTTTCATTCATAGAGCTGCATTGATTAGATCTTTTGGAGAGCAGACATGTGTGTAATAAGAGTCCACAACACCCATGCTCAATGCACACTGGACCATTCATATCAGCCACCTATCATGCAGTGTAGCTGGATGAGTGTGTGACATGTCAGAAGTGTGAGTCAGCTCTGGCACTGATGAAGCAGAACCATGGGTTCTATCCTCCAACCCCTCCCCGGTCACTAAACAGTACTACTGCACTCTGCGAGCTTAGCTCCAATTCTATCTGCTAAACTGACAAACCATACTGCTCATGTGTTCCTCGCCATCAGAGAGCCCTTCTATGAGCAACATGTTCCTGCCCTGCTACACATAGTGAACCCTCCGCTAGCAAACAGTCCTCACTGCTTCTTTAGTAAACAAGTTCCTACCTGCCCCGGAGGAGCTTTCAAACAAATCTGTATAGCCAATAGTCAACAGACTGGTCCTCAGGGGTAGACAGACTTATTAACATGTACAGGATGAGCAGTCAGGCTGAGGTTTGACGGTCAAACCAGACAGTGTAGCACAGAAATGCTGAGCTTTGCTTTCAAGACAGTATTAGTTGGAATTAAATATAATTCTAAACTGTGTGCCCGGCTTTACTTATTGTTTTAAATCTCTTTGCATAATCCCTATTACGTCTCATTCATTACTACCTAAGGCTGCACTGCCACTGAGCCAGAGAACTGCATCACATAATAACCAAATAAAGCAGAGGCACAATCTCTCACTCACCCATACATGAGCTAGTTCTCTGTCTCTCCCTCTTTGCTTTCTTTTTGGATTTCAGGGAGTCAACAATATGGAGTTTAAATTATCATACATTTCTATATTATTTTTGTATTATATATATTTATATTATATACTGTATATTTATATATTACTATATATATTTATTTAGCAGACACACCAGATGCCTGTACAACATACCCAGGATGTATTTCTGCGATGTGGCTTCACTAAACCTTCACTATCTCGCTAAGTGGTCACATGAAGGTGGTCATCAATGTGTTAAGTCAACCACGGTTTTCCAAATGTAGCCATGAGCAGGTTCTCATTAAAAAGGCTGTGTTTGCAACATATCACCAATCACAGACATGGACAAGTAGCAGAGCAACATATTTTTGTCAAATGAAGGGAAAATTACAGTATCAGCAAATATGAGGAAGTTAAACATAAATAAACAAGAAACACAACAGCAGCTGCCAAAGGCAGGAAGAACAGCTGGAAAAATATCAACAACTATGTGAAAACACATTAATAAGCTTATAACTGTGTCATTAAGCATGACTATGATTACATTTGTGCATTCTATTAAATGAATGTTATATTTACATATTTATAGATTCCTAGTCATCCAAACTGTTGGTACGGGGTCAGGATATTTATCCTCTGTGAGATGTAAGCTGTCTTGAGAGTTGATCACTTCTCACCTACATACAATGCAGTCCTGACTTCTCTTTAAGCACTGGTTTCACCATCATTATGCTAACGATGCACATAATGGCTCAACATGCATAAGAGAGACGGCTGGTCCCAGAAACCCCAACGACCCACAATGGGACTGGGAAGGACCAGGAAGAAAAGGAAAGGGAACAGGTTACTTAACGACTCTCAAGGTAGTTTACATCTCACAGAGGATAAATATCCTGACCTCGTACCAACAGTTTAGAGCTGATGAAGCCTCTCTGATGAGAGGTGAAAGAAAAGAAGTCCAGTTGCTTCTGAATCGACCTTCAAGGGTTGCTTATATTGTATGTTTTAAATCTGGTTCTTTCAGCTATGCCCCTGGTGCTGTCAAACTGACTGGACATTAAATTCAAAATACAGACAACATGTAACTCAAAGTGGTACTTTCATGTTTCATAGGGTTAGTCTTAGGGTTAGGTTAGTCTCTGTTGTAGGATGGATTTCTGGGGTGCCGCAAACATATTCTGATTTTGATGACAGAATAAAAAAATAAAATAAACGATAATTACCCAACTCATACATCAGATTTTGTCCCAGATGTCGTTTTCCCCATGTCACAACATCAACCAGTGACTCAGTGTGTGACTGTCAGCTGGCGTATGGTCAGTAATATTATCCACTACAACACTACACTACATTCATGTGTGACACGTTACAGTACGTTCCTTTGTGAAGCAGGACATCTTGTTTCCCTTGTGCTGTAAACATTCAAACAGCAGACCTCATCTTCCAGACCTCATCTCTCAGCCTCTGAAAATTCTCAATGAGAGATTTAATCACTACTTTTCAGTGTATTGAGCAGTTCAACTGGGACTGACCCTGGGAGTTCATGTGAACTGGAAAGCTAAACAGACTTGGCACTGCTGAAACAGGAACAACTGTCAGACCTCAGAGAAGACTGCATATTAAAAAGACATGGATAGATTTTGAAAATCACTGGAGAAGAAGTACCCAGTAGTTTTAAGGAGCATCATTGTAATTCTGCTTCCATTCTTGACAATATATTTGTGCAAACTGAGCTTTTTGCAGCTTAATTCACATCAAGAACCAGTCATGGAGTGACTGAGGGCTGTGGACCAGCAGCTACATGTCTACATACATCCCTGACAGAAAGAGTTGTTGGTGCATCCTCCCAGGCTCTTAATAACAGTAAGTCACATTTAACAACCCCCCCCCCCCACCAATCAATAACCACTTATTGTGTGATATGTGTGTGTGTGTGTGCATATGTTGGCCATCAGAGTGATGCAGAGAGCATGTTTTTTTAAATACATTTTACACAGGGGTGACTTTAGATTTTGTGGTCTTTTGAGTGGGCGCCGTGACTGAATTTTAGCTGAGAGATGATGGCCTAACCTAAACTACTCACACATGTTGGTCTGGTCATGTGATAGTTTAACATGTTTGTATGTAGTTTTTTATTTCATTCCACTCTGTTAAGTACCTTAAACATAATAATAAATGACTTTTACTGTGTTCATTCTACAAAATTACCTGTGCAACATAAAGCCATTATGGTGTATTAGTCAAAGAATGACAGCCCATAAAATTGTTATTTTATACTTATGACAACAGAGAGGAAATCCAGAGCAGAACAGAAAAGCTTGACAATATCATGAAGTAATTATTCACATGAAAATTAAACTTAATTTACTTCAGTTTGCCACATAAATCAAGAGAATCATGAAGACCATTGTTGTACATTTTGAACGTATGTCTGCTCCAGATGGATTTAAAAATGAGGGATAACATATATTCAACCATTACACACACTGTCAGTGTTTCTAAGTGTCACAGTTATAATAATCTATACTAGCACCGTCTGCCTCTTGTAAATGGTGAGCAGCGTTTTATAGGCTGTGTGTTTGCCAGTGTTGAGTGTAGAAGGAGCTGAGAGGAGAAAATAAAGGAGCAGGAGGTTCGGTGGAGCTGCTGAGCATCCCTCCCCTGCCTCTTCTGATCCCATCATCACACCATGCATTAGTCAAGACTCTGGTCCCTCTGACGTCTACAGAGAATATGTGAGCGAAAAGGAATCCATCAAGAGTAATGGTATTGCAGTATGCCCTCAGGGCAGCCATCTTTAATCCTTACCCATCATGCCTCAGCCATAAACTATGCAATCACGGCCCGATTTGATGGCAACAGGCGTGTCCCTCTCAGCGAGCGTGTGGTCTTCATGCTCCATTTAAGAGAGAGTCAGGGGTTTTACATTAGATCTGCTCCCTCCCATCACTTCTTTTTTTCTTTTTTTTACCTTAACCAGCTGTGTCAGGTCTCGAGGTTCCTCCATTCTCCCGCTCTTTCCAGCACCGCTCCTCTCCTCCCCGTGGCAGCTGTTCCCTCACATCTCTCTCTACCTCCCTCTTCCTATGTCTTCACCTGCTCTCTGCCGACGTCCGTGAATCTCTTCACTTGTTGTGAATAAATTGGAGGACAACAACATCTATCTATCTATCTATCTATCTATTTATCTATCTATCGATCTATCTTTTCAATGAAAAAGAAAAATGATTTATTGATTTCTTCATGTTCCCCTGAAAACAGCTCAGTCACCACTGCATTATCATTTAAGGAGGACTCGTCCTCAACTCTGCGTCTGATTTCAATTCATCCAAACCAAGACAAAAACCAGAAAAATGAGCAACCAGCACACAAACTGGATCCAAGCCTTTGTTATCAATGTTTACAAAAAGGAAAACATGTCATGATTGAATTTATCCTGAAGCTGATTGTGTTTAACTCATTTTCTAAAACACCTTTTCTGTTTAGAAAATAATTTATTACATTTGTAAGGTCCACTGGACCAGAGGGTAATACAAGTGTGTGTATGTTCCTTTATAGTTGGAGCATAGTTCATGCCCTTCTACAATCACACCCAAACACACACACTCAGTCAAAATTATTCTTATTTTCTGCTTCTCTTATTCAGAATCGGAAATCAGAAATCTCGTTCTGTCCTCTGTGATGAATGTGTTTAATGGAACTCATTTTGGTCGAGGAGCTCAAACACAAACCTCTGTTGAGCTCTGTTTAGGTCGATTTCCCATTTTTTCTTATGGGACAATTTTTTCTCAGTTGTTTGTGTTTTTTGTGAAAACCATTTTGCAAATCACGACCAAAAGTGATAGCAAACCATCCCCGATCCATCCGCACATTTTGATGTATTTTTTGTGTATGTGCTGGCAACGCTGTGAAACTAGTTACACAGCAAAAAAGTGTACAGAAGAAATTGCATTTCCAGTTGAAACTGCAGTGTGGATGCTCACTGCTTAGTGCATTTGGAAGTAGTAGAAATAGTTGAAGTAGTAGAAATAGTTGAAGTAGTAGAAATAGTTGTAATAGTTGAAGTAGTAGAAATAGTTGCAATAGTTGAAGTAGTAGTAATAGTTGTAATAGTTGAAGTAGTTATAATAGTTGAAGTAGTAGAAATAGTAGTATTATTAGTAATGGTAGTTTTAGTAGTAATAGTAGTATTAGTAGTAATAGTAGTAATAGTAATATTAGTAGTATTAGTAGTAATAGTAGTAATAGTAGTATTAGTAGTATTAGTAGTAGTAGGTTTTGCTAAAAATGCTGAAACAAACTGTTTAAATGCTGAAAATTCCTGAAGGAGTATGAATATCTAAAGGAATTTTGAATCGTCTAAACTGTATGAATTGAAGAATGAAGTAAGTAGTATGAATAGTAAAAGATCAAATTCATTGAAACTGACTGCTGAAAAAGTTACAAATACATTACACAAAGTAAAGTGAATAGAAGGAGAGAGGAGCAAGAAGGATAATGAAAAGGAGTAGAAGCAAGAAGGATAATGAAAAGGAGAAATGAGCAAGAATGATAATGAAAAGGAGAAATGAGAAAGGAGCAGGAAGGATAATGAAAAGGAGAAATGAGCAAGAAGGATACTGAAAAGGAGTAGAAGCAAGAAGGATGATGAAAAGGAGAAATGAGCAAGAATGATAATGAAAAGGAGGAAGAATGATAATCAAAAAAGACAAATGAGCAAGAATGATAATGCAAAGGAGAAATGAGAAAGGAGCAGGAAGGATAATGAAAAGGAGAAATGAGCAAGAAGGATACTGAAAAGGAGAAAGGAGGAAGAATGATAATGAAAAGGAGAAATAAGGAAGGAGGATAATGAAAAGAAAGGAGCAGGAATGTTAATGGAAAGGAGCAACAAGGATAATAAGAAGGGGAAAGGAAGAAGACGGATAATGAAAAGGAGAAATGAGAAAGGAGCAGGAATGATAATGAAAATGAGAAAGGAGCAAGAAGGATAATGAAAATGAGAAAGGAGCATTAATGATAATGATAATGGAGCAAGAAGGATAATGAAAAGGAGAAAGGAGCAGGAATGTTAATGAAAAAGAGAAAGGAGCAACAAGGATAATAAAAAGGAGAAGGAGGAAGAAGGATAATTAAAAGAAGAAATGAGGAAGAAGGAGAATGAAAAGGAGAAATGAGCAAGAAGGATAATGAAAAAGAGAAATGAGAAAGCAGCATTAATGATAATGAAAATGAGAAAGGAACAAGAAGGATAATGAAAAGGAGAAATGAGGAACAAGGATAATGAAAAGGAGAAAGGAGCAGGATGTTAATGAAACAGAGAAAGGAGGAAGAACGATCATGAAAAGGAGAAATGAGCAAGATTGATAATAAAAACGAGAAATGAGAAAGGAGCAGGAATGATAATGAAAATGAGAAAGGAGCAAGAAGAATAATAAAAATGAGAAAGGAGAAAGGAGCAGGACTGTTAATGAAAAGGAGAAAGGAGCAACAAGGATAATAAAAAGGAGAAAGGAGAAAGAAGGATAATGAAAAGGAGAAATGAGGAAGAACGATAATGAAAAGGAGAAACGAGCAAGAAGGATAATGAAAAGGAGAAATGAGAAATGAGCAGGAATGACAATGAAAATGAGAAAGGAGCAAGAAGGATAATGAACAGGAGAAAGGAGGAACAAGGATAATGAAAATGAGAACGGAGCAGGAATGTTAATGAATAGGAGAAAGGAGCAACAAGTATAATAAAAAGGAGAAATGAGCAAGAAGGATAATAAAAAGGAGAAAGGAGGAAGAAGAATAATGAAAAGGAGAAATGAGCAAGAATGACAATGAGAAGGAGAAAGGAGCATGAAGGATAATGAGAAGGAGAAAGGAGCAAGAAGGATACCGAAAAGTAGAAAGGAGCAAGAAAGATAATGAAGAGGAGAACGGGGGAAGAATGATAATGAAAATGAGGAAGAATGATAATGAAAATGAGAAAGGAGTAATAAAGATAATAAAAAGGAGAAAGAAGGAAAGATGATAATGAAAAGGAGAAATGAGGAATAAGGATAATGAAAAAGAAATAAGGAAGAATGATAATGAGAAGGAGAAAGGAGCAATGATACTGAAAAGTAAAAAGGAGCAAGGATAATGAAGAGGAGAAATGATGAAGAAGGATAATGAAAAGGAGGATGATGGATCCTGAAAACGAGAAAGGAGTAATAATGATAATGAAAAGGAGAAATGAGCAAGAATGATAATGAAAAGGAGAAATGAGCAGGAACGATAATGAAAAGGAGAAACAAGCAAGAATGATAATAAAAAGGAGAAAGGAGCAAGAAGGATAATGAAAAGGAGAAAGGAGTAGGAAGGATAATGAAAAGGAGAAAGGAGCAGGATTGATAATCAAAAGGAGAAATGAGCAAGAATGATAATAAAAAGGAGAAATGAGCAAGAAGGATAATGAAAAGGAGAAAGGAGCAAGATGGATAATGGAAAGGAGAAATGAGCAAGAATGATAATGACAAGGAGAAATGTGCACCAATGATAATGAAAAGGAGAAATGATGAAGAAGGATAATGAAAAGGAGAAAGGAGGAAGAAGCGGATAAATTAAAATCCACTAAGTTTAGAAGGAAAGATAGAGGTTCCAAATTTAGCTTAACAACAATCCACCAATCAGAACAGAGCAACAATCTGACTGGAGATTAGCAGACTGGAGCACATAGTGTTAAGCACATTCGAGTCAGGTCCTCTCTCATCCTCTCTGGACCACTGCTCTCATACGTGGG
This sequence comes from Chaunax sp. Z400, assembly GCA_037577475.1. Classification (NCBI taxonomy): domain Eukaryota; kingdom Metazoa; phylum Chordata; class Actinopteri; order Lophiiformes; family Chaunacidae; genus Chaunax; species Chaunax sp. Z400. The sequence goes on from CM075189.1 coordinate 6,862,221, forward strand.
CTGTGACAGTGAAGGGCTGAAGTGATGTTCTAGAGCTACACGACACAAACACTTAATTACACTTCACCAGGAAAACAACAAACAGGATGTTCAAAAAGTCAAAGTTGTTTTGAACAACATCTCTATTTTTTATCTAGCCTTTATTTTTACTGTTCATCTTCACTTATATTTACTCCAACCCTTTTTATTGCTCTTGTGTTGATGCTGATATTAATAACAAGAAGACAGCTCAAATTACATATGTGGACATGGGACCAAGCTGCAACTTGTATTTCAGTGTGCTTCATTTTAAAGGCCATACCATGACTTATATTACATTTGTTTTTTTGTTTTTTTTCCTTGTGTATGCTGCACCATACGGATCTGTTCTATAAATTAAAAAAAAATGTCATCTCATTTGAAAGATGAAAAACAAAGACAAAAGAGGGAAATCTATACTTCATGTTTCATCATTCATGATGATGTCCCAGCTTAATTCGTGCTGGTCAGAATGCTGGGTGACAGAGTACTACAGAGGTGAGCAGTGTTCTTCCTCCCATAGTCCAAAAAAATGTAACATAGGTTTAGTCTAAACTGTCTGTAGATGTGAATGTGAGCATAGACAGGTGTTCAGGATGTGACCTAACACTTACAAAATGACAGCTGGGGTTGTGTTCGACATCCCAACAACCCAGGAAAGTAGAGACGGTTATTGAAAATGGATGGATGGTCAACAATGCTTCTGGAAGAACTTTATTACAACCAATCAAATCATTAGTTACTTATTTCCTACAGACGTATTAGACCAGGATTTTAATGATTAATTTTAGACCCTTTTAATGCAGACCTCCAAAGCTTTAACATGTTGCTGCATCTTACGGACAGAACACCTGCAGGGACAGACTGACCAAACTGGCTTACACTCTCAGATGTATGCATTAACATTGCATTAACAACATGAATTCATTAACTGTAACATAATTTTTTCCACATCCTGTCTGTTTTGACCATATATGGAAGGTTTTATCTCCAGTGGCTGAACAATAAGTAGCCTGAGAGGGTCATGGTTCACAATGTGATTTGTCACTTCTTGTTTTATTTTGAAAATTCGGTTTTTCATGTTCTTTTACTTTTCATTTCCTATCTTTGGTTTTCGCTTTGTTGTGATTGTCTATTATTTTCACCAGTCCCCACCTGATCCCTTTCACCTCTCGTTACCTGTATGAACAGATGATGCTGTCACAACCATGGTGCATCTCGTATCTGAGCACTGAGAGGATCCTACCTCATATGCACGCCTTTTATTTGTTGACTTTAGTTCAGCATTTAATACGGTACAGCCTCATTTATTAACTAAGAAGTTGAATGATCATAATGTCCACCCTTATTAAGTGGTATCACTCGTTTTTAACCAATTGGAAACAACAGGTTTGTGTTAATGGTACGCTGTCCGAACCCACAATCCTGAGTACTGGTGCAGCTCAGGGTTGTGTCAGCTCACCTGTCCTTTTTATTTTAAACACCAGCGAGTGCAAAAGTAATTACCCGGGCTATTTTATAATTAAATCCTCAGATGACACGGCCATCTTATCTCTGATGAATAAAGACAATGACGTCTGACTGTCATTCAGAGATGAAGAGGTTTGTAAAGTGGTGTGATGACAACTACCTGGTTCTGAATGTTACAAAGACGGAGGAGATGGTGTTTGACCCCAGAGGAGTGGATGACCACAGGCCTTTAGACAGGCCAATAGAATTGTTACAGGTCCTGCCAATGTTCTTCATTTTGAGTACCAGCTGCTGCCTTCTGGATGGAGGTTCAGGGTCCCCCGTAGGAAATTGAATAGATTTAAAAATGATTTTATTCCTCTGTCAATAAAACTTTGGAACAGTAGCAGATAAGGCGTAGCGTTTTTGGGAAAATGTCTGACTGGGTATGATATGATGTTTGACATTAGAGAATGTTAACTTTTAGTATTTCTTAACCCTTGAATATATTTATGTTTGTATATCATCTGTATGTAATGTGTATCTTATGGCTGCAGCAGGGGTGAAAAGCCCAACACAAATTCCCCACCTTGTGGGACAATAAAGTTTATCTTGATCTTGTTGCATTTATATTTATATATTATATTTATGTTTCTTACCCTCTTTGCCAGTTGGTAGTGTTTGATGTCTCACACACCACCTTTTTTCATGTCATCTATTTTGCTCGGTTTTGGACTCTGCCTGTCTTGGATTTTGCTTCTGCCCATTTTTGGACTATGTGTTGGTTGTCTCCTTTACGGACATTGCTTGCCTGATTTGGACCGCTTATTTGGTTTTTGACCCTTTGCTGTAAGTTTTTAATATTTACTGTATTGACTTTATTAAACCATTAAACTACATCCTCCCTGGTTCTGTCTGGTATCTGCATTTGGGTCCTCATCCTCTGTTAAAGCTGAAACGTGACAGAGAGATTGCCTTGCACATGATAAATGTGCCATTAGAATTAGGAATTGTGATTATGCCATGGCCAATATGAGTGGATTTCACAATGCTAATGATTCTTTATTATGCACCGAGGACACTGAGCACATTAAACCTTTGGCCAGGGAAGAGCCTAGAATACGAAAACTTAACTAATGAGAATATTTTTGCATCCATAGACTGGATGAGTTCGATGTATAAGTCTGAATGAGGATTGATCTGTATTTGGCACAAATATTCAAGGATTCCTAATGAGTTTAATGACTTGTCATCAGATTCAGACTCACTTTATTGTCATTTTAACTATTTCCACACACAGAGTGACACAAAATACTGTTTCTCACTTGCTCTTATATATCTCAGTGTATAAAGCGGGACTGTAATAAATAATTAATTAAAAGAAAAAACTCATTTCACAAAAGACACAGCCTATTAGCTGCATGCTTAGTAGTTTAACAGCATATTCACAAAAATACATTTGACACTGCTGTTTTCAGTCCAAGTCCAAGCTGACAGTGGCCAACTGTCAAACTGTGTCTGCATTGATGGGGGGGGGGGCGGATTAATGTGTTTGAGTATGCGTCAGTGGGAGTGGGGGGGACACAGTCCATTTATAATCCGGACTGCTTGTGGGAAGAAGCTGTTCAGCATCCTGCTGGATCTGGAGCAGATGCTCATGTAGCTCTTCCCAGACGGCAGGAGTGATGAGGGTCCTTGATGATGGCAGTAGCTCTGCGTATGCAGCGTTGCTGGTCGAGCTCCGTCAGGAAGGGGAGGGGATCCTGGTGCCAGTATAGTGCAGTGTAGGTGTCATTGCTAATTTCCGACTGACGAAGTTGCTATTTTCTTGCAGAGCGGCCATGTTTGATGTAGCTTATGTAGCTGTGTCCATCTGTGTTCCCATGGATGTGTTGGTATGAATACCAGGTGTGGTCTCTGTTTTAGAGACCTGCACCCACATGGACATTTTCCCTGGTGTTTTTTTAGAAATGTGCAAGGTGCAAACCCACCTGGTGTAAGGGTGTGGTAGATGTTATGGATAAGTACGCTTATGAATAATGAACAGAAGAAATACATCACCAGGAGGAGGAGTTACAACAGCCCTAAAGGCCCTTGTACCAATCCAGCAGCATCAACAGGTCAACTGTCTGATTTATCCAGTAAATAATCTCAACATCTTCTTCATGGGCTGACGCATGAGCTGCACACTGACAGGTCAGCGGTGGACACAATGTTCATCACTGCAGTCGGCATGTCAGCTCGAAGCAGCACAAAGACGGTGTTGTGTGACAAGCCCAGAGGATGTCTGCAGAGGGGTCGCTTCATCAGTAGAATATGCTAAGAACAGTGTTTGTTTGCAAAATGCATATATTAAAATTTGTCCAAATGTATACAATACAGTTAGAATGTAGCAGTGTTCATCTGATGAACTGCTGTGAACATAAATATGTAAAAATGCTAAATATCTCATTTCACTGCAAACTGTGCTAAAGTACTGTGCCATTAGTTCACAACTAATAATTAAACTCATGTCACCTCAGCGCTCTTCCCCTTCATCCATTCATCCAGTAGAATGAACATTTCTTGCCATATCCCATGTTCTGTCATGTTAGGTTCTTTATGTTCTCCGTATCCAGGCCTACAATCAATCACTAAGCCTTATTTCTGTGGATAGAGACATATTTCAGACCACCAGGAGTTATGTTGCTTGACTGATCAAAGTGTTCATATTTCTAAGAACAGACAGGACCAGTGGATAAAAGGAGAAGAAGTCCCTATAGCTTAATAACGAGCCTATAGCGAGACTCACTCTTACCTCGACTTAGTTTTACATTGATTAGACACAGCTGGAAAAGGTTTGAGGCAGAGCATTAACACACATGAGAAAAATCATTCAGCGATGCAGATGTCATATCCTATTTACTGAGCCTTTACCTGTGTGTGTGTGTGTGTGTGATCTGTCAGGTAATGACTGTCACTCATTCATGACATCATCATTTGTGATGTAGTGGGTCGACCCTGGGGGGTCACAACAATGTTACAATTTTATTCAACTAATTTCCAGTGCTTTGAGTTTGTCCAGGTTACATTTAAAAATTAAAAAACACAATCAAGAACTACATTAACAGAGTTTCAGATTACTGCGTGTCACATGAAGAAGGTCTCTGACTAGAACTAGAGGGACACTCAGTAGTGTGTAGCCATGCCCAGGCACAACAGGTTTGGTTCAGTCTCAGAGCCCACAGGTCAGATATTTCACTGTTTAACATGTTTAAATTAAAATGAGTTCATATTGAAACAGCTACTGTAATTCTGTTTGTTTGTTTTTGTTTTTGTTTTTCGGAGGAAATAGACATTTCAAAGGACAGAATGGAATATTATCTAGATGTTAGCTTCAATTTGACAGTGAGCTTGAAGAGAGTCGGGAAGACTCCATCCCTGAATTTGAGAGCCAGTCAGGGAGGGGTCAGAGAGGTCAAGGGTCAAGTCAGAAGAGTAACAGTTGTGCGTGTGTTACATGTGTGTCCGTCTGTGTGTCAGTGGATGTCAGTGGATGTCACACATTCATATTTCAGCTTACGTTGTTCCTTTAATCAAAGTGAATATCTGCTGGCCAAGAGAAAGAGGAACACTGATTTAAACAACAACTCACAAATATACATCCAAACACACACAAACAACAAGCTGTTGATAGGAATGTTGATCCACAAAAACATAAATTTGATGAATCTGTCTTTTGTGTCCTTATTTGTCTGGTATTTACAGAAAAACAACAGTGTTTGTCTTCTAATAAATGAAGTTGATTTCATCAGTATTCATCAGTGTTATTGGACTGTGAATAAAGATCTGAACCAACGAGAGTCTCAAAAAGGCAGATGACCATTTTACAAACTTGATTGGTCTATGCTCTTGAACTTTTAGTAATCTATTACAGCAGGGATGGAATAATTGGGTTGTAATCAGATTGCATACTCATTTACTATAAATAATGAGTATAATGTCATTTGATAATGTAATGCATTTCAGCTGTGGATTTAATACCAAGATTTAGACCACATTAACAGGACCAAGTATGTGGTGTGAACCTACTGCACATACTCAGGCATCCCAGAATGCATTGCATCTCTTCAGACTGTCCAGTTGTGTCCCTGAAACCATACCCTGCTTGTCCCTTGCTTCCTGCAAAGCCTTCAATCAACATCGATGTACAGTATAATTGTTTAACCAAGAAAATAAAGGTTCACAGCATCAGCCTCATAGAAAATCATTAGTATTTAAATATATTTTACAGTGCTGCGTAGAACGGTGGTCTGTGAACACATTGCACACACAGATCTCTAAATGTTCAGTCCCTCCAGGATCTCTCTCAAAAGTTGTGATACATATTGTGATATTTTCAAGCATTTTATAAAATGAACAAAATTGCAAGGTCGCGCAGAATTTGGTTGAATTTGCATTAATTGTTGCGATCTTAACATCTCAAAATCCTGGAGGGACTTCAGATCTCTACATGCTCAGTCCCTCCAGGATTTTGCGATGTCACAATTGTAACCATTAACACAAATTCAACCAGTCCCAGGTACTGTGCATATTAATCACCCATGTTTACTGTGATGGATTACTGGTAGGGATTCTGAGGCAGATCTAGATGATTTATCTTAGGTTCTGTTCACATTGTGACATAAGGCATGTTTTGATGTTCTCATTTATTTCTTCATAAATAAATAATAAATTTTGTTGACATACATTTTTATTTATTGCTCTTTAAAGCACAATATTAAATATTTAACTGTATATATGTTTAACATCTTCAATTTAATGACGTAAAAATTGTACTACTATATGATTATTTTCTTTACAAATAATTCTAAATATAATCATCAGGTGGATGGATTATCTCCAAGGGCTAATGCTCTTTAACATGGACAGAATTTCAGGGGAATAAACCTTTTGTGTACAGAAACAAAGTCTTAGATCTTTTACTTCAACTCACGAAAAATGGGAATAAAAACAGAAGTGCTGTGTTTATATTTTTGTTGAGTATATTTTGTTAGGGGGAGTGTTTTTTCATAGAGGCCCGGCTGTTTTTTTTTTTTCAATAAATACAATTTTGATTTAAAACTTGTATCTTGTTTATTTAGGTTGCCTTTGTTTCAATATTTTTGTTGAGTGTATTTAATGTGAATCCATGTTTAACAGTATTATAGTTGGGGTTTTTTAAGTCATTGTTATGACTCTAATGAACACTTATGAGAAGCTTTTGTTGTGACTTGTGACTTTTCCTGATAGCTCCAGTTTTAATAAGAGTGGTGTTGGTGGAGGTATGAGCTATGTGCTTTCTAGTTTCACTGTCCTCCTTTTGACTTGCAGGTATTTACTATACACAATGTAGAGTAGGTAAAATACAAGAAATAAATACAGAATTTGCCTTAATACCAGTGAAATTATCTGTCCACGTATCAAGATCATTTTAATTGTCAAGAAATCTTAAAATAAGTGTTCAGTCTAGAAATAAGTAGGCTAAGATAAAACACTAGTCAATGATTTTAAAAAACAAGATAATTATATCATGTTTCCAGATCTGAGATCTTAAATCAGAACAGATCAGAACAGTTTGCAGTGCAGGAGAATATCATCATTCAACTGTGTTCCATTACTTTAGAAACGTCTTGGCTTGGTTCTCCAAGAGGAGCAGCGCTCCTAACAGCAACTTTTATCTGCTTTCACAAAATGTATACAAAGCTTTTTATATCGTCATCATTCTCCAAGTGTAGCTGAACTTTGATATGCTTCCTGTAGTAGTTAGTTATCGGAGTTTTGCTCTTTGCTAACTGTTGGCTTGTGAAAAGTGTGATCTCCACTCTAAGTCGTACAGCATGGTGCTTCAGTGCCTGAACTCCATTTCTCCATTAGTCTAACTTTGGACTTGGCATTGACACTTGGCAGCAGTTTTGCTTTGATTGTACTGAGTAAATTGTATCCTATTGTTCTTCACTCCCTGTTTTTCAGCTGAAGTTGTTCATTTTTTCAGCCAGAATATATCTTTAATTTTACGGTATTGGTGTAGCAATGGGTAGTTTGCTTCCTCAGTATGGCTTCTCACCCAGCATACAGTTTGTGAGACAACAAAAATAATGGCTTTACAGCTCGTGGACTTAATTGTGATGTCTACAACTCAAACACATCTTTCACCATATCGGCTGCACATCCAAACTAACTTTGTCAAAGCATAAAGAGTGTCTCACAACATTTGCCTGATGTATGGAGGGTAGATAACACTTCACAAATGATAGATCACTTCACTGAAGAGCAGGTCTATCTTCACTTTGTTGTTGGAATATCCTCTTCATTTCTTTTATAGTGTCAGTATGATAGGATCATTAGTCATTTGCACACGCCTGTTGTAGCCAAAGAGTGATTGCTCTTGCCTGACATCATCTCAGGCTGGTATTTGAAGCAGAGAGAGTCTGGCTTTATCGGAATGAAAGAGACGGACTCAGAAATAACAAACGAGGGAGCATTTCTCTCCTCCCCTGCTGGAGATAATCTTGTTTTTGACTTGAGTGATAGGCGTTTCTGATGGCTTCGCTTAATGTCAACATTAGATTTCTTAATCTAATCGCGATGGTTCTAAATGAGTGTTTTTGCCTGCGTCTGTCCTGAAGCAGATTGGGTTTCCTTCACTCCATGCAAAATACTTTCTCTGATCCAACAACAATACATGGTGCTCCATTACGGTAATGGCACAAAGGAGCACAATGCAATTTTTTACAAATTGTATGATACAGGGCATTTTGTAAATTTGACTTTAGTGTAAACACCCTGCAATGCAGCACAAAATGATCTCCCTGGACTGGATGAATCTATCTGTCAGTGTAAAACAGAGAGGACTCTGGGATGGATTGGGCACAAACTGCAACATTCACTTAATAAAATAAATACATACTTGAATTGAGACCATAGGGACAGCAACAAAATGAAATATGTATCTACCAGTGCAGTAAGATAATTGCACATGAAAATGAGCAAAAATTAAAAATGAGAGATCTCTTGAATTAAATGTGAAAACACTCCAAGGACTTCAAATTAGCTCGTTAAATCTTCTTTCATTGTTAGTTTATTTCTTCAAACCAGAGCTAAAAAGGATGAATCTTCTTAATTGAAGAGTTGTCGTCGTTATCTTCTCTGTCAAGAAATGAAGAAATCAAGAACATAATTACATTTACATTAATCCGCTCTTATATTAAAGAAATGTAGTCTATAGCATCCAACGAAGTAAGGCTATATAGCCTAGAATATACATATTCATTCTGTTACAATAAAGTCAACCTACTTGTTCTACTAATAGAGATTGTTTTACATGTCAACTGCAAGGGCTGGAGATCGAACCACAGACCTTCTGAACCTCCTGAGCTACAGCCACCCCCAAGTCTTGCTGATGGAGAGAAATTAATCTCTGACAGTAATTAAAATGTAAGATGTGTGGCAAAATGACAAATCTAAGTATAACAGCCTGCATATTTATTTCTAAACAATGAAGAGATGAAAAGGAGAAAACTCTTAAGGAATATAAGAAAAAGGTCATTTGTTCTTGCCAGTGTTGATCAAACGGCTCCAAATTGTTTCAACCTTAAAGTTACTCAGAACCAAGAAAATAATCTAAGCAACACTATATGTCTTATTAAGAATATTATGGACCGAACAGCTTGAAACAAGTGGAATGCTCTCACATAAGAACTCCCTGGCAAAATATTGTATTGATTTAAGACATTTCATCTTACTTAGATTTCAGTTTTGCAGTGCAGGATCAGGTGAGATGGACAGAGTGAGGAGGTTTTGTGTCGACCAGGATTAGAGGACTGATCTTTGTCCCGGAGGTATCTTAATGCACCGTCACATTATGTAAATCCTCCCTCCATATGAATGCTGTAGATGCTGCATTTGTCTGTCTGCTGCACGTTGTCTCCCAACGAGTTGCATGGACTGACCTCAATTTGTTTCACAGCTTCCCTCCTTTCTTTTTACCAGTCATCCCTCTGGCTGGCTCTTACATTTCCACCAGGGAGAGCTTAGAGGTGAACGGTAGCCCACCTCTCCTGCTGCTGTGTTTCCATGATAGGGTGAGAAAGATCACTCGGTGTTCATGCTAAGAAAGAAGGCAGAAGTTTAGACAGAGGAGAAGAAACGCTGCAGAATGGAGGGCTCTCTCACAGAGACGAGTCAGCTCCTGCTCTCCGTCCTCAGCCTCTCTCCACTCCGTCTCTTATCTTGCCTGCCCTCCTCCCCTCTCTGCCATCCTTCCTCCTGCCTTCCTCCACCTTTAACACCTCTCTCTGATGGTTAGAACCAGGCTAATTGACAGACTGACCTGAAGAAAAGTGGTGTTTCTTCTGCCTTTGTCTCCACATCAAATAGCTCTACTCTCCTTTTCTTCCATTTCTCGGCTCCTCAGACTACGCCAACGTTGAAGCTTGCTGCTCTGTGTTCTTTCCTGTGGACTAGGAAATGAATAATGGCCGAGAGCGTGGGCAGTCGGTCATGATAGATGAGGAGGGCAGGGCCTGGGAGAGGAGACAGTAAACCGACAGTTTGACTAGGTTGAACTTTAACAATGAGATGCCTTCCACTGAGACCGGCCTGTAGTCCTCCTGTGTCAAGAGACTCTTCATCTCATCTGACAATCACACTCACTGTGAAACCCCATGGCTTCATCTGATTACTTAATTTCAACTCAAAGTTCCATGTTAGGGAACCTAAATTACTTTAGGTATTAGGTAATATTGAAAATACATTGAATTCAATACATGCAAGGGTGGCACAGGGGTGCAGTAGGTAGCTCTGTTGCCTCACAGCAAGGAGGTCCTGGGTTCAACTCCACCTGAGGACCTGGGACTTTTCTGTGGTTAGTCTCCATGTTCTCCCCATGTCTGTGTGGGTTCCCTCCATGTTCTCCTCATGTCTGTGTGGGTTCCCTCCATGTTCTCCTCATGTCTGTGTGGGTTCCCTCCATGTTCTCCTCATGTCTGTGTGGGTTCCCTCCACGTTCTCCTCATGTCTGTGTGGGTTCCCTCCATGTTCTCCCCATGTCTGTGTGGGTTCCCTCCACGTTCTCCTCATGTCTGTGTGGGTTCCCTCCATGTTCTCCCCATGTCTGTGTGGGTTCCCTCCATGTTCTCCTCATGTCTGTGTGGGTTCCCTCCATGTTCTCCCCATGTCTGTGTGGGTTCCCTCCATGTTCTCCTCATGTCTGTGTGGGTTCCCTCCATGTTCTCCTCATGTCTGTGTGGGTTCCCTCCATGTTCTCCTCATGTCTGTGTGGGTTCCCTCCATGTTCTCCCCATGTCTGTGTGGGTTCTCTCCATGTTCTCCTCATGTCTGTGTGGGTTCCCTCCATGTTCTCCCCATGTCTGTGTGGGTTCTCTCCATGTTCTCCTCATGTCTGTGTGGGTTCTCTCCAGGTTCTCTGTCTTCCTCCCACCACCAATAACATGCAGTAGATGAACTGGTGACTCTAAACTGGCCGTAGGTGTGAATGTGAGTCTGAATGGTTGTTGGTATTTGTATGTGATGAACTGGTGACCTGTCCAGGGTGAACCCCGCCTCCTTCTCAATGTCAGCTGGAATAGGCTCCAGCGCCCCCCCCGCGATCCTATGAATGAATGAATAAATAAATATATGCAAAATAATTATTAAGCAGCTTCAACTAAATATTTTAACACATATTTCAAATAAACATTAATAATTTATGTCAACACAGACAAGGAAAGTGGAAGTCAGTCTTTTATTCAGTGACCATAAATTATTAAGTATAATAAGTGTTGAGCAAATCAGAATAAGTATTACAAACACAGTACAAGGGTCTCAGGTTAAGGTGTGAGGGATTCACCACTTTGTTAGGAATTGTTCATATTGTCTACTTTTAGACAGTGTTGCTGCTACGAGTTGTGTCTTTACTAGTTTAACTACATTTCTCAGCAGCATGGTGTGTGTCACTCTTTTACTGATCGAGCAGTGTGATAGCCAGTGTTTCAGAAGCACAGCTCAGTGGAGCTCTCTGCTGCCGTCTGAAATGAAACTGCTGTGGATCAGTAAGTGACACCACTGGCATACATGCATGTGTATTTAAAGTACTTCTGTATGGCAGTGACTTCACATACCAGTGCTTAGACTGATGCATATGAGGTGCCTGCTGCAGGGGAATGCAGACATGCTGTGGAGCAAGGACAGTCAGAGTGAATTCTCTTATTAAAATATCATTATAGGTGACATTGCTGTGTCTGAGGCTGGGGTGACATTTCTCATTAGACTACAGACACGTAGGTCACACTGTCTTATTCCCTCTAATCCCTCATCTCCTCGTTAAAACAGTGATTGGACACCGGAAACCAGTGACATCTGAAAAAATCAGCCATTCAATGACAGAGAAACTCAGATGAAACACATCAAAATACAAATAAATACATAAATAGAATAAACCTTTGTGTTGTCAATGAATTAAATTTGACCCGTTTCAAAGGTTTTTATATCAGAGTAATGGGATTATCATAAAAATAACATGGATGTTACATACTATGGTCTTAACAAAAAACAAACACAAAAAAACTTTGTTATGTGGGACATTTATATTTGCTGCAAACTGCTTTAGGAACAGCTGGAGCAGAGATCACAGCTTATTGTTTACTTGAACCGCTTATCTTTTATTGATCACTGAGATAAACGTGACTTGGAATGAAGTTGGTTCAATGAAAAAAAATATCTTCAATGAAGTAACTACTTATGCATACATGATCCCTAGTTTCACCAGGACAGGTCAACTTATTCGTTTAGTTAACCTTTTTTTAAAGATGTGTCAGAGCAACTTAAAATGATTGATTGTAATCTACGATCAATTGTCACATCTAAACAGTTAACTTGGTGACCTTAATCCCATAGCTTCAGAAAGTCATCAAAACAACATGCTGTTAGTTTCATTTAAATTCATTGGGGGAGTTTATTTCTATGAGGCATGGGATGAATTGAATATAGGACATTAAGAACATTAAAAAGAAAACGTCCATCCATAAAAATGAGACATTATAACAGGCCACAGTAAAATCCACTCTCCTTCAGTATCTGTCAGCCTGTCTTCCTCCTCTATGTTTTGAACTGATGGGAAATGAACACAAGTCATGCACGGTAGCTCAAAGCAAACTGTTGAGTCTAACATCACTTTCACTACTAGTTTCTTCCTTTTTCAGCCTAAGTGCTAATGAGCGTTATCTTGTGTCTGTGAAAAACAGCTGCTGGTAGGAGAGAAATAATTACCGCTGTCTGTGTGATAGACATTATTGGCTCACTTGTACATTAGCAGAACAATGGCATTCTTTTCAAAGCGCTGGGAAGCCAGCAGACTTCATTCATTCCCGTTTTATGGAGAGGCCAGTTGCTTGCAGGTGGAGCGGTGGAGTCTGAGTGATTACAGAACAACATTTTGTCAATTTGTACTCTTAAAATGCTGCTTTATCAACAATCACAAAAGCACCTGAATCCAAACACATTTTAGCAAGATAATTCCCGTCTTAAAAATCCACCGCGCTGCTTTCTTGGCACAGATAGACCAGCGTGTCATCTCTCACGCAGATCCCAGATAGCAGTACAGCCTCACAGTGACATTCACAGCAGCTACATTTGTCTCCCCAGCTCCAACTCACCGAGGAGACTGAAGTATTCCTTGCAGGATGTGTGATGTACATGCATGTGTTACCACCATAAGGGTCCTTTTCATTCAGAATGTATTATACTTGCTAATGTCTGTCTGTTTGTGGATGTAGCAGTGAACTCGTTCTACCACAGTGTGTGGGTTCCCCCAGGGTTGGATCCGATGATGACGTTTGGAAGGTTTAATTTCACAGAATTCAAATAAACCAAAACTCAACACCAACTGCAAGCTTTTCAGCATCTGCAGTTCAAAAGCACAACAAAACACACAGACGCTTTGCAGAGGTGTGCCTCACACGTCGCACACATGTAAGAAGTCCAGGTCCGTCACGTTGCACTATGAGGGAGAGAGAGCAATCATTTCATCAGTTCTTAACACCCCACCCCCCAGCTATCCAGCCATCCAGCCCTCTGCTCAACACCTCAGCCTGCAGGACAAAGAGGAGAGAAGTTAGTGTTGTGTGAGTTGGAGTGGTTCCTCACACAGGGCTTGTTTCACCCTCTCAAACACCAGCTGACAGCGTCCCATCCACTGGACCAGATTTGACATACCCTTGTGGGTCTGGCTGGTCAGGGGGCTGGGCGGGAAAATGCCCCACCTGTCTTTTACTCTTGGGCCGCCGACAGGCTGCAATAACTGGCGTATGCACGCACCTGCAGCCAACCCAAGTGGTACCCCAAATACTGCCCTCATGTCATGTGGATGACGTCTTCACCATAAATGGTAGCATATGCAGCTCTGGAAGTTGACTGAGGCACCAAACTACCCAAACAGACATGCAACCAACTGGTGTAACCCGTGCAGAGTAGAGACAGATGAATTTCCCTTGGATTCTGGAGACAAGAGAATCTCCAGTGGCCCTCGGCTGAATTCAGAAATAAAGTGAGCGGTGCCCAAACGGTTCCGGAGCTCATCACACCGGGACATGACGTAAACACCAGAGCATGACACGCTATCTAACCCTCGATAGTTCACCCCTGATGCCCCGACCACTGCCCCGGGGTGAACCTGGCTATGGTACATAGTGGACTGCACACAGCCAGAATCCATCAATACCTTATATGCAGCCCCTTGGACCCTTACTGGTATGCCGTGTGTCTCACCGGGACATCACACCCCCAATACTCCTGCCCTGGCATTTGAGGAGTCTCATGAAGTTTGCGGATGGATCGTGTGAAAAAAAAAAGAGACAGAGGATCAGTGTCGGGAAAAGCCGTGGAGCAAGTGTGAGCCGAGGAGGCTGGGAGAGTCTTCCAGTCCAGACAGTTCTGCTGCTGAAGCCTCCTGTATTTCTCATGTCTCTCTTCTCTTCCTTTTTGCATCCTCTTCCTCTGCCTCTGCCTCTGAATGCCAGGTTGACTCACTGCAGCACAGCAGCTATAATTATGTTAGCATTTCACAAGCTTTTGTTAATGTCTTGATTTTCTCTGTTAACATAAATTGTAATTAAGTATCCAAAAATAGTAAGTGGGCTGACACTTCCCCTCCTCCTGCCGTGATAGTATAGTGTTCTCTGCCTCATACACACTTACTGTTTGTTCTCTTTCCTATGTCTTCTTAAAGCAACATCACCACATCTGTCGAAAAGTGTTTCTTCTATTTTTGTGTGTATCTCAAAAAACTGTGTCGGATCCTCAACTCAAGTTCAACATAAAACAAAGTCAACCTGAGGAAACACAAAGTCCAAGTTTTTATTGATAATAATTGTATTGAATAAGACAAAAAGATGATCCAATACCTAAATCACCAGTGTGAAAAGGCCTTCCTGAACTTAAAAGCTAGTTTTTCCACCTTCAGCAGCAACACCTGAACCAAGATCAGTCTGTGACATCACTGTGGTGAATTTGGACTCTTCTTTACAGAACTGTTTTAGTTCAGCCTCATTGGAGGGTTTGTGAGCATCAGCTGATCTGTTCAGGTCCCACCACAGCATCTCCATGGGTTCAGGTCCAGACTTTGACCAGGCCACTCCAAAACGTTAGTTTGATTCCTGTACAGCCGTTCTGAGGTGGACTTACTCTGATGTTGGATCATCGTCTTCATGACCCAGTTGTTGTTGTTGAGCTTCATCTCAGGTATCAGTGTAAACAGCATGTGTGTCGCCCCAGAAAGTAGTACAAATGTGCATTAAGTTGTTTTTTGAATGTATATTATTGAAAGGAGAGAATGACATCTTGAAACTTTATGGTAACAAAGTGAAATAATTGTGTTACAATTCCGCACTAGAACACATATTCTCAGTTTGTCAGTGTCTGTCTTTGTAGTTTTTTGCTATGTAGATTTTTTTTAGAATTGTCTGATTAAATATGGCCTTCAGGCAATCTTTGTTTCTGGTGTTTTACTGCTTAATTTGAAATATAAAGGCAATGTATGACTTATTTTACTGTTTGAATCACTGTGTTAAATGTTGAACATTTCAGGGGGTCACAGTTGTTAACCAAACAACAAGGTTAAAAGTGACCATCTTTACAAAGCCAGTATCTCATTATTTTAATTGAAAAAGAAAAAGAAGAAAATAAAGTGCAGTTTTATTCAACACCTTCTTGTTGCTGAACTAAAGACTGAAAAGTTAGTACAGTGTGTGGACATAATTCAATATATCAGTGTCAATTAGGGTGCAGCTTAAAAAGAGTCCTGGGCCCATGCAGGATGGTGGCTTGGAGGCCGCTTTGATTCAATCAGTCTTTTGTGGGCGGCAGAAGAATGAGCAGAGGAAGAGGATCTCAGAGTGAGACAGGGGAGAGAAAATTGCCTGTAGCACTGTGGATGTAATAGGGGAAGGCAGTGATGCATTTCCGCCGGGCTCGTCTGGTCACTAGGGAGCTTCTGTCTCCGGTGTTCGCCACTCGCTCTTGACGGCCAGAAACTTCTCCTGCTCCTCCTCGCCTTCGCCTTAGTTTTCTAGTTTTCTCCTCCGCCTTAACTCTGCCCGAGGTAAATATAACCACAGCCTCAAGAGAGTGGGTGGGTGTACGTTTTCAGGTCGATGGGGAGTTTGCGGCATGTGTTTGTGTTTGTGTGGTTTTTCTCCCACCCATCTGCAGATCTCTTTCACAAGCTAAATCTGCTCACTCGCTGTGGGCTTGTCTCTGCTGGGCATCTGCTAATGCCTGCTTCAGTTTCGTCTCGTCCAATCTCTGGCTAGGAAAGAATACAGCCTGATGTATGTGTTCGAGGAATAAACTTGTTTGAAGTCATCGAATGGTGCCTCAAGATGCGTAGTCTAAACAAAGTGAGCAACACATATCTGTCATTTAGAGGCAAAAACAAGCTGGGCTGATGCCCTCCAGGAAGGCTGGGGTTGGACCGATGCGTCACAGAAGGTGGTGGAAGTGGTTGGCAGGGTTAACTGGTCTGTATCTGAAACCTGCATGGCAATGTAGCTGCGTGGTTCATTAGGGAGTACCATTTAGGTGGTGAGGCAGCGACCCAGGGGACTCTGCTAATTGCACCATTCAGACTCTTTGATGAGCTTAGGAAGGCTGCTCTCTCTCAGCTGGAGGGCCCATGCACTGCTATGTGTGTGTGTGTGTGTCCTGTTTGGTGTTTACATGCATGGTTCAGAATGTAAACACATTAGACATAAGATATGTGGACCAAATCCTACCTCGCCTTGTGTCTAATTGTGACTTCCTATCGCAATGAGTCTCAAACACGGCACCTCGCTCACACTGACAGATGGGATGTGATATATGATACAATTAATACATAGAAACATGATATGTTTGTGCTATTTACAGCTGTTAACAATAGAACCGTCAACATGCCTTACTCCTGAGAACTGCCGAGGAGGTAATTTTAACCCCATCATAACAGTGCAACAATCACAAAGATAACATTTCTTATAATTATTTTGTTTATTTCCATCTATTTATTAACAAAATTAATATTTAAATGTATGTTAACTAGGGTTTATTTGTTTTACAATTGTTTTATTTGATTAGACTGAATATGTCTGATACTTTTAAGAACAGAAAAAAAGAGTGCATCGATAAATTAGGTTATAAAGATTTAAGAGGTGAGATAGGCTCTGCACAAAATAATTTACACATTAAAATGAACTCTATTATAGAAGAAGAACATTAACAATAACTAAAACTGAATTTTGGACAATAATGTTTTTTCAGCTATTTCAAAGAAAGTCATAAACAGATAAGGTACTGCACAGAACCCTCAATCCTCCTGATAAATATTTCCTCGAGTGACCCAAACATGAGAAAAAGTCAAACATTGCCATTCTTTATGTTTCCATGATGTACAACAGTAGGAACAGAATATGTACAAATACTCTGCACCCCACATCATCATCTGTAAAGTCCATACACAGACTTACACACATGTCGGGTAGTGTGTAAGTCTGTGTATGGACTTTATGTCTTTATGTTCCTCACATTTTTCATATTACTTTATTTTCATTTATTGTTGTTGTTTCTACACATTGTGGGTGGGGTAACAGTTCCGGAATGGGATAAGACCAATATTTGCTAGTTGAATCTTTCATGTACAATGTATAAGAATATAGCACCATGATGCCAAGCTTATAGATGTCACTATTTCTTTTCAACAAAATTCATCGAAAAATTACTTCGTGTACATTTCTTCTGTAGAACACATGTTTACACCTAATAATAATAATAATAATAATACTAATAATGCTATTAAGAAGAAGAAGAACGAATGAATACGAATAGATATGAATTAAAAGGATAAATTATTAGGGGTTTAGCAAAGTCAAATCATTTTTGACCCTTAAGACAAGATGGTTAAACCAAATGTACAAACTTCATATGGGTTAAATAAGTATTTGCTTTGTTCTCCTTTCCTAAACTGTAATTTCCTATTTGTGATATTTTTTATCATGTTCAAAATAAATATATAAATCAAATCAAATAGTCTGTTTAACAAATAGTTTTAATCTAAAAATGAAAAACTAAAAATACTTTTTTGTCAAATAAACGGTTTTAATGTAGTTTGTGACACTTCTCCCATTTATCTCAGTATAATCTCAGTTCATTATGCATTTGTCTTAACTAAGTGTCAAAATCTCATCCTCTCATCATCTCATCTTTTCTCTTAAATGATTTTTAATACAACAATTGAGATTGTAGTGATCTCAAAAATGGATTTTTTTCTAGATTTAATTGAGATACTGTATATTACTATTATATTACTACTTACTGAGAGTTAAAGAAAAGACTATCTCGAGCCAAAGATTTCCACACACATGTTCACACTCATTATCACACTGTGGGTTTCTTTCACACTTTCACAGCCTACAGTTTGTTTACAGTTCAGATCTAATCCAGGAGAACTTCAGCATTTTAACTTGAAGCATTGTTTATTTATTTTTGGATTGTTTGTTCTTTCTACACCTGGTTTTGAGCAGTCATGTTTTTTTTCTGAATTCTGTCTTTTATCTCATTTCTGCTAATTATTATTTAAACAGTGTCCCTTTATTTCTTTATTGAGCATCTGTATTCCAAACACAGTGCTTTAAATTTCTCCGGATAAGATCACCACCGTCTCCTTTTTTGGGCATGATTTAATTAGTTACTAATTAGTTAACTAGTTTAATTAGTTACTGTACCAGCCAAGACAATGGAGTCAAAGCGTCTGACATTACATCAGTATGCCAACTTATAAATTAGCTGACTGAACAACAGTAAGACGCTCTGCTTCTAATTTCTCCAAAAATACACCAAACCCTGATTTTGTGACGTCATAAGCAGTGAATATTCAAATGATTGCTGTAAATAGATGGCTAAATTAAAAATCAAACTTGAGGAAACAATTTGTTATCATGACATCTCCTTCAAAAGACCTCAGCATGCCTGCCTTCCTCAGCATCTTGACAGTCTTTCTTCACATCTCAGGCTCCTGACAGGGCTTTGTGCACGTCTTGTCATCACAAATCTGTCTGCCACTGCTATTTTCTACCCCACCCCCTCCCTAAATGCTTCATCTTAGAAAGACACTGTTAATCTTAGATAGCACCAGACAACCATTTCCTGGTTTTTCAGGTAGGGTCCGAAACTCAGGAGCCATGTAGTCATTTTTGTTCCCTCCACCTTTTCTGATTGGGTCCCTGTTGACGTTACTGATCGTTAGTGTGATATAGTGACGCTAATTCCTGTTGATGGCCTTTTCCTTTCAGCCTCGTTGTAACCTGATTATGCCAATCAGAGTGTCTAATGAGTGGAGAACGTGAACTGTTGGCAGCTTACAAGCAACCTTTTTTTTTACTGCAAACATTTTTTACCTCGTACCACAAATTAGATGAAGTAGCATCAACTGATCCGAGCTGAGGGGAATGTCAGTGTGGTGCACCTTTAACCTCATGAGGCTGAGCTCATTTCTGTCTTCAGGCTGGACAGAGGACTAGAAGAGTAGTTTGTTAAAGTACAGCATATGTAAATTGCAAATGATAAACATAATAATGATAATAATAATAATAAAATAAGCTCCAATTTGTGTGATTTCTGATGAGTGTGCCAATTTTCATCAGTTTTCAAGTATCTTAAGCCCCTTAAAAATCATAATATTGATAAAACCAATAGGTTGTTGAGCTTCTGACAGGGATCATTAATCATTACGGCCCTGGACACCCTCAGAGCTCAGGTCCTACGAAATGTGAAGATTAAAAACAGTCAACTCTAGTTAGCACATTTAGGACAGTATGCAAGTCTGTGTGTTTGGACTTTACAGATTCAGACATGCAGCATGCAGTAACATACAGTACCAGTCAAAAATTTGGACA
This sequence comes from Chaunax sp. Z400, assembly GCA_037577475.1. Lineage (NCBI taxonomy): Eukaryota > Metazoa > Chordata > Actinopteri > Lophiiformes > Chaunacidae > Chaunax > Chaunax sp. Z400. The sequence continues at coordinate 6,882,125 of CM075189.1, forward strand.
CAGATATATGGTTTGTGTGTGGTTTTTGTGTTGTTCCATTAATTTTAAACTGCAGGCTGACTGGATGGATGGATGGATGATAAAACAGTCTTTGTGCCCTGGCGCTGTAAAGCTTAAATGGAAATTCAAAAAATAGCAATGTTTTGTCTAATGTGTGGGTCAGTCTATGCCATCACATTTCAAGTTGGAAAAAGATAACTGAAGGGGTTTTGTCCGCTGTTAGTAATGGTGGATAAAAACCAGGTCAGCCTGATGAAGGACCCTCTGTCATAATGTTAGCAGTGGAGCTTCTTCAGCATTCTGTGAAGGAGGGAATGTGTGAATCCTAAATTACCAAGTTTATATAAACTGCTTTTAATAAGGTCTGAATTGTTTCACATGCTCTTCCTGCTTTAGCTTTATTTGCGCTATACACTGTGTTCCTAACTCTGCTACAAAACACATTATTACATTCCTAATGTTCTCTGTAAAATTGATTTTGGAGGCTCCATAGCTCTAAATTATGCCATTTTCTTTCAACCCTAGAATTTTAACATCCTGTAGATGGACATGTATAGTCTGTAGTGTATTCAGGACATGACCAACTCCCTGTGGGTGAATGGTGCAAGAGGGATGTAATTAGTCTCTTAATAAATCATATATATATATATATATATATATATATATATTTATGAGCATAACATGAATTTAACCATGAATCCAATCGTTGTCATCTCCAATTTCCTTTAAAAGCCAGGTGGACATGTGGGGTAGGTCATATATCATCATTCTGATTATAAGCAATAGAGGTGCAGGTGGGCGAAGTAAAGCATTGTTAATGATGAAAATAATAATGACAGTACCTGCAGTGATCCCCTAGCAGCAGAAACATTAAGTGCTTTTCAGCCGTCTGCACAATTTACGCATGAGGTACAGCAGCTTAACCTCATTAATTATTTAAATCCCCCGACAAGCAGACAGGATCTAATATTAATTAATGTTCTGTATTCTGCTACACATCCAAAAGGTCACACACACACAGTAACACAGAGATTTTCTTTCTCTTGATAAATCTTAGGCACCAGTAAAGGTGCTGTTAAATGCAAGTTGTTCAGAGAACATAATTCATTTGAATGGTTGGATGAGAGCTGTAACAACCAGAGTGTATGCACTTTGTGAACCACCCTTTGTATATTTAAATATATATATATTTTCTAGTGGTCCAGTCACTTTTTACTGCCTCAAGGTCGAAATGCACCGACAATGCCTGACCACACCTCATTTTACACAAATGCATTGCACACAAGTTGCTACTTAAAATGTGGGTGTGTGGCTCGACAATGACAAGATTGGTTGGCAACAACACCTGCTCTGCATTGCATGCTGCTTCCCTTCAGGGGGAAGATAGGACCCTTTGCCACATAGCAAACAGTTGTCTATTTATACATCCAACAAATACAGTACAGTTCAATCCCCCGTGTAGTGATTATCATTCATTCTGTTGTTGCTAATTACTCCTCTATGTGAGGCAGAGTTGGTGATTATTCTCTGTGTTTATTAGAAAGGGAAATCTTTCACAAACAAGCAGCACAAGTCATGTGATCTATTTTTTTATAAATATTAAGATTAAAGACAGTTTAAGTTTAGGTAAACAATAAATACATGGGTTGCATGAGAAAAATGATAACGTTTTCGGTTTCAAAGTAGGACTCAGGAAGGGTTGGAAGAACAAAATAATTATTACTCTGAATTCCTCATTACAAATCATGCAAACTGGCAACCTGAAAAGGGGCCATCAACATAGAAGAGAGGGCCATTGACCTGGAAGGAGAGGGCCAGCGACCTGGAAGAGAGGGCCAGTGACCTGGAAGAGAGGGCCATTGACCTGGAAGAGAGGGCCAGCGACCTGGAAGAGAGGGCCAGTGACCTGGAAGAGAGGGCCATTGACCTGGAAGAGAGGGCCAGCAACCTGGAAGAGAGGGCCAGTGACCTGGAAGAGAGGGCCATTGACCTGGAAGAGAAGGCCAGCGACCTGGAGGAGAGGGCCAGCAACCTGGAAGAGAGGGCCAGCGACCTGGAAGAGAGGGCCAGTGACCTGGAAGAGAGTGCCATTGACCTGGAAGAGAGGGCCAGCGACCTGGAAGAGAGGGCCATTGACCTGGAAGAGAGGGCCAGCGACCTGGAAGAGAGGGCCAGCGACCTGGAAGAGGGCCATCGACCTGGAAGAGAGGGCCAGCGACCTGGAAGAGGGCCAGCGACCTGGAAGAGAGGGCCATCGACCTGGAAGAGAGGGCCAGCGACCTGGAAGAGAGGGCCAGCGACCTGGAAGAGAGGGCGAGCAACCTGGAAAAGAGGGCCAGCAACGTGGAAGAGAGGGCCATCGACGTTGAAGAGAGGGCCATCGACGTTGAAGAGAGGGCCAGCGACCTGGAAGATAGGGCCAGCGACCTGGAAGAGAGGGCCATCGACGTGGAAGAGAGGGCCAGTGACCTGGAAGAGAGGGCGAGCAACCTGGAAAAGAGGGCCAGCAACGTGGAAGAGAGGGCCATCGACGTTGAAGAGAGGGCCAGCAACCTGGAATAGAGGTCCAGCGACCTGGAAGAGAGGGCCATCGACCTGGAAGAGAGGGCCACCGACGTTGAAGAGAGGGCCAGCAACCTGGAATAGAGGTCCAGCGACCTGGAAGAGAGGGCCATCGACCTGGAAGAGAGGGCCATCGACGTTGAAGAGAGGGCCATCGACGTTGAAGAGAGGGCCAGCGACCTGGAAGATAGGGCCAGCGACCTGGAAGAGAGGGCCATCGACGTGGAAGAGAGGGCCAGCAATGTGGAAGAGAGGGCCATTGACCTGGAAGAGAGGGCCAGCGACCTGGAAGAGAGGGCCAGCGACCTGGAAGAGGGCCATCGACCTGGAAGAGAGGGCCAGCGACCTGGAAGAGGGCCAGCGACCTGGAAGAGAGGGCCATCGACCTGGAAGAGAGGGCCAGCGACCTGGAAGAGAGGGCCAGCGACCTGGAAGAGAGGGCGAGCAACCTGGAAAAGAGGGCCAGCAACGTGGAAGAGAGGGCCATCGACGTTGAAGAGAGGGCCATCGACGTTGAAGAGAGGGCCAGCGACCTGGAAGATAGGGCCAGCGACCTGGAAGAGAGGGCCATCGACGTGGAAGAGAGGGCCAGTGACCTGGAAGAGAGGGCGAGCAACCTGGAAAAGAGGGCCAGCAACGTGGAAGAGAGGGCCATCGACGTTGAAGAGAGGGCCAGCAACCTGGAATAGAGGTCCAGCGACCTGGAAGAGAGGGCCATCGACCTGGAAGAGAGGGCCACCGACGTTGAAGAGAGGGCCAGCAACCTGGAATAGAGGTCCAGCGACCTGGAAGAGAGGGCCATCGACCTGGAAGAGAGGGCCATCGACGTTGAAGAGAGGGCCATCGACGTTGAAGAGAGGGCCAGCGACCTGGAAGATAGGGCCAGCGACCTGGAAGAGAGGGCCATCGACGTGGAAGAGAGGGCCATCGACGTTGAAGAGAGGGCCATCGACGTTGAAGAGAGGGCCAGCGACCTGGAAGATAGGGCCAGCGACCTGGAAGAGAGGGCCAGCGACCTGGAAGAGAGGGCCAGCAATGTGGAAGAGAGGGCCAGCAACGTGGAAGAGAGGTCCAGCAACCTGGAAGAGAGGGCCAGCAATGTGGAAGAGAGGGCCGTCGACGTTGAAGAGAGGGCCAGCAACCTGGAAGAGAGGGCCAGCGACGTGGAAGAGAGGGCAAGCAACCTGGAAGAGAGGGCCATCGACCTGGAAGAGAGGGCCAGCGACGTGGAAGAGAGGGCAAGCAACCTGGAAGAGAGGGCCATCGACCTGGAAGAGAGGGCCAGCAACCTGGAAGAGAGGGCCATCGACCTGGAAGAGAGGGCCAGCGACCTGGAAGAGAGGGCCATCGACCTGGAAGAGAGGGCCAGCAACCTGGAAGAGAGGGCCATCGACCTGGAAGAGAGGGCCAGCGACCTGGCCAACGCTGCCGACCTGTCGACTGGAGAGTGTTGAAGATAAAGGTCGAAACCCTCTATGAAGGGTGGCTACTTCCTGAAGATCTCTTCTCCAGACCAAGCATGCAGCTCCAACAAGGCCCCCACTCCCTCTAGCCCCCTCCAGCTCCACCAGTTCACCCACTCTGATTTTATGTATGTGCAACCAAGACGGGATTGAACCATAGTCCTAAACAAAACTGGACAACAATGTGTTTCTGTCAGAATCTATTTGATGTTGCTATAACATATGAAAGTAATCTGTGGTAAACATGTTCTTAAACTTAAACTTCCTCTCCTACCTGGAAAAATATGAGGAACCATTCATAAATACTCAGATCACCTAGAGTACTGATCTGTCTGGCCCAGAGAATAGGAAGCTACTTCTGCGCTCCAGCCGGTGATTCCCTGCCACTGATAGGGATCTCCTCTCCCTGGAGATGAAAGCCAGTGGCTGTCCAGTCGGTTGCTACATTGCTGTCCATAGTTTAACTGATTTCATTCCAGTGATTTGGATTTGGTAAAGTCCAGAGTGTGTAGCTCTTTGGCTCAATTCCAGTTATATTGGGAGTAGTATAGTAATGCTCAGCTGCTGCTGAGCAAAGTTGAATTGGTGGATTTGGATTGACATTTGCTTTGTGCCAAGAGAGGAGGTATAGTAGGCAGACATAAAAGCACAGCAACAGAGCGTGAGGAGAGGAGATGAAATGAGGAGTACATCTGTGGATAACAGAGTGCAGAGCAGAGCAGTTGTTTTTCACCTCCTCCCCAGTGGCTGCTGTCTTTGTTTCCTGTTAGAGTCAAATGACAAATTATTTTAAAGGAGTGGGCTGAAAAATGCAGCGTGTGTCAGAGGCAGACTTGCACAGTAGTGTGTGTTCATCTATGCACATGGGTGGTGTCTGAACCATTCTTACTGACTGCTGAAGGTGAGATGGAAGGGATTGGTGTTGCACAGATCAATGCTAAGACCGTTTAGTTAGCCATGAAAATTTGGAGAACACACACTCAGCCTGTCAGCACAGATGATAAGATATCAGACCACATAGAAACAAGTTCAGTCTGGAAAGCACAATTCACATCACTACAGTTTGACAGGGGTTTATGGATCTCAGTTAACAATAAACATGTCTTTTAAAAGATGCTGCTGGCTGTGTTTTTGTAGTTTAAGCACAATCAGACAGCCTCACAAATAGTGTTTTCATGTCTGCAGGTTGAAGGTGAAGCAGTTTATGGGAAATACAACCTTCCCATGTTTGAAGGTTTAAGTTTGCTAGTTTGACAATAAAATTTTTTTGTAACCATGCTAATGTTGTAGCAATGTAATGTAATGTTGTCAGTAAACACAGTTCATCTCTGCATCTACAAATGCAAGACTTTATCATGCGAAACAAATATCAACAAAGTCCAGAAGAAGAAAACTTCTCTGGGCCTGAACTCATCTGAGATGAACTGACACAAAATGGAAAAGTGTCCTTTGGTCTGAATCCACATTTCTAATAGTTCTTGAAAATCATGTATGTCGTGTCCTCTGGGCAAAAGAGAAAAAAAAGACAATCCAGATTTTTAGCAGCACAAAGTTCAAAAGCCAGCATCTGTGATAATATAGGGGTACATTAGCAGCCATGGGCCCATAAGGCCTACTACACATACCGTCACCTTGACTGCTATCCATTTTAAACTTTTGAACGGGTCATGGATTCAGCAGGATATAGAGGCAGTATTCAGGGACAGGAAAGGGTAAGCAACACCCTAGTCCCCTAGAGGTAAAAGTCAACGGCTGTCCAACATGCTGCCATGTGAAATAAGTGAGTATGAAAAAGAGAATGAGGTGGTGCACATGTTCAAAATATGCATGCCTGGATGTCAGTAAACGCCACAGTGGAGTTTCGGGCTGGACTGTTGTTCTGGTCGAAGGACACTTCTCTCCTAATCTTCCTGATTTTCCCCTGTAGCTGTCTCAAGAGATCAGCACAGCATGTCTCTGAAATAATGTAAACCCTGTTCCAGGCAGTGTTTCCACTGTTTCAGTTGTTCATTCATCTCTTGCTGGAAGTGATGGACCCAGGTCACATCCATGCTTAAAAACTGTCTGAGAAATCTCTGTAGGAATCCACCTTGGAAATGGCATTTGACATTTTGTGCTTAATTTACTTCTCATAAGTCCCAAGGTACTTTGGGTCTGAGCCAGCTGGCTCCTCGGTCCTGTTGAGCTTGTTGTGGGTAACTGCATGGACACGTTATCTGTGCTTGTATTTGAAAGAAGAAAATGTTTTCTTTTGATTTACAATAAAATACTTCTGTTTGAACATCAATTCACGTTTCTAGCACAGTTCAAACACATTACTCTGTCGACATTTAATAAGGTTGAAAACCTTTTATTAATTTAGATATAAATGCATTTTCAAAAGATATCTAAAAGGGCATTGCAAAACATAATTTAAACTGGAAAGGCACTGATAGAGCACATAATTCCAGTGCACTTCTGCTAGCACAACAATTATATGTGTGTATCTGTTTTCAAAGGTCTTAGAATTATTTTTTAAAAATGACTGTGCGTAGCTGAAGCTTCAGCATCACCTCTCACTCATCACTTATTAGCTTAGCTTATAATAGTATGCAGGGTAGAAGGTCAGGCTATAGGCTAAATATGTAGCAATCAGGTTACATCCCTGTCTCCATCGCTCTCCTCTGCTCTCTCCGTGTCATGTATGAATGTAAGAGCTGCAGGTGTGTGTGTGTGAGTGTGTGTGTGTGTGTTGTATGGAATTTGAGGTCAAAAACAGACAACATTTAAATGCATGTTTATGGTATTTTTTATTAAAGATAATAAAATAGAATCTGGGTGAAAACCTTGAAAGCACTAAAGAAGTGGACTTTTGTCATCAAACTGTTGTTTGCAAGGCAATAAATGAACCTTCAATTTAATTACTTTATTTTATTGTAATATTTTATTTTCATGGATTTCTTGCCAAAATATTTGCAATCTTCATATTATTTTAGCTCATTGTATTATTAGTGACGTACATTTCTTTGTCTCGCCTCCTTGACCCCCCCTCTCTTTTATTTTCTCTCTATCAGCCCAACCAGTCGAGTCAGAGGTGCTGCCCACCTAGAGGTCTGCTCCAAGGTTTCTACCTCTAAAAAGGCAGTTTTTCCTCACAGCCAGTGGTTGTTCATTGGGAAATAGTTTAGTCTCTTTGAAATAAAGAGTGCAACGATTTTGACCTGCTATTTTGGAATGTGGCATGAGATAACTTTTGTTGTGATTTTCACTATATAAAACTGACTTGACTGAAAAGACACACACACACACACATTCATAGTCCTAACCCACTGCTGGCCTCCCAGATTTAGAAATGAACACTGATTTTCCTCCAGTATATCAATGTAGCTGCAGATGTTGCTTGGTCTTAATCCCAATCATGGAACCATGGAAGTAATACATGGAAATGATATTAAAATGAAACAAGGGAAAGCAGGGTTAAGCCCTGCTAATACCTGTACTACAAATCAGACGGAGACCCGCACAAAGAGAAAACGAGGGTTGGGAAGCGTATCAGTGGACCAATATGAGGTAAAGGGTGCAGTGGATTCAGAGAGGTCAGAGGTCAATCTGTGGCTGATTGGATTAAATCTATCATCTCCTCCTGGAAAATGTTTTTGGATTTGCGACCAGCCTGGATGATGGTCTCGTGACAGCCAGCCTATAAAAGCCATGTGTTGTGTGCGTGTATTTGTATGTGTGTTACCGGCTGGTTTCCATATCCATATCGGTTCAACGGTCCCCTGAATGATTGCCAAGCTCTCGTCCATGTTTACTCAGGCGATCCCAACAAGCAACAAACAGTAGAGGAAGAAGAGAAAAACAACAACACATGCTTAAAACAAAGTAGAGCAAATGGATGAGTGAAGTATGCTATAAAAGATGAATCACAACCCCCTGCCCCTGCAACGCCATCCTGTTTTTTTTGCCTTGAGGTCTGCCTGCCTGACAGCCTCCTATGAATTCTGATGCCTGTCAGTTTGCTAAAAGATAAATGAAATAAGTGACACTGCTTAATATTCACAGTGCAGCATAAATCTGTACAACACTTCTATGAGCCTGTGGTGCGTTTCATAGCAATACTTTATTAGCATCAAGCACAGTCACAGCAGATGCCAGTTATTTATAGCCTCTGAACAACCTCAGTCCTGATGCATTATTCAGTGGGTCATTTCTGAAGTCTATAAATTAGAAATGTTGTTCTTCAAGCCACTCATTCAACAACAGATGAATATGAGACAGAACACTATTGTGAATATACTGATCGCACAGTTAGTGCTACGTTAGTTAACTGAGGCCTGGACCTAACTCTACTCCACCACTAACAACCCCAAAGAAAATCCATTTTCATTATGAAATACTCATCTGTGCAGGTTTGAAACATGTTTTAAAGCTCAAAAAGGTTGGGGGGGTGGGGGGTGTAATCTTTTATAGCATAACTTTATTCATCCATTTGCTCGACTTTGTTTTAAGCGTGTTACACAATCAATCAGCAAATTGATCGCTGAACACACAACTTATTTCCACGGCATGAGGGGATGTTGATTTAGTATTTTCTTCTGGAGAAACTACACGTTAGGAACTTTGTTACATATAGATCCAAGTCAAGTCAAGTCAAGTCAAACTTTATTCATAAAGCACATTTAAAACAACCAAGGTTGACCAAAGTGCTTTACAAAGTAGAAAGGTACAACAATAAAACAACAATACATCATAACAATAATAGTAAAACCTGTTGGGATAATAATGTTCTCATCTCGAAGGGAAGGCCAAAGAGAAGAGATGGGTCTTCAAAAATGATTTAAAACATTCAAGAGTGGGGGGGCAGCTCTAATCTGAAGTGATCAGCTGTTCCACAGGATAGGGGCAGCTACCGCAACGGCTCCATCGCCCCAAGTTCAGGAGCAGCTGATTGGTGGACCTCAGTGCCTTAGATGTAGTGTGAACATGGAGAAGTTCAACTAGATAAGGCAGTGCCAATCAATTAAGAGCTTTAAAGGTCAAAAACAAGTTAAGACATTATATATGACATGTCTACGGCTGCTTTGATAGGTTTTGTTGTCATAATAGATTTTTGTTACTGGGCAGGCAGGTGATGCTCAGAAATGACAGGTATGTAGTCCTTTGGTGGACACTTTGCCTTCACCTTCTCCTGATCCTCTGTCCCTGTCGTGACTGGTGGAATCATATTTCCATGCAGATGGGAGTCACTAAACTGGACACAATAATTAATCCATGCATCACTAGTGTATAACAAGCAGAGTATATGTGCGTTGTGAACCTCCCTATGTAAGCGTATCTTACTCTCTGAATAATGCACCCATTTAATAGCATTAAAAATGCTTGTCTATGAAATACATTTTTGTTGATCATTGGCACAGCTGCTTTTTGTGGCTTCAATATACCACCAGAATTCACCAGACCACAGCTCATTTTAAGACTGGTGCTCAGTTTGGTGCTGGGTGTGATAATAATAACTATAATAGCTATTTATGTCAGACATTGACACTGATGTCCACAGCCGAGCACCAGGTAGAAGATAGAACTCAGTATTGTTCATGTCTTCATGTTCTTCCTTTAAAACCGTATTGGCCTAATCTACTTTTTGACCACTTGGTACAGACACATCATTGGAGTATTATCATCCTAAGAAGTTAATATTGCCTATATGTTACCAAACAGTTACCTATTTATACATCTATTAATACTGCTTCAAATGGGCCAGTACTCACATCACTTCTGATACCCTTGCACCTTATAGGATTGGTTTAGGTGAGAGTCGGTTCCCAGAACACCTTCACAAGCTGGATTCTTAAGAACCATCTGGACCATCAGATTTCTTGTAAGGGTGTCTCTTTGCAAACACATAATTCTAAAAGAGAGAAAAATGAGAAAGCTTGTGTCCACGGACACAGGTGCCCCCATACTGGTGCTGATGAGGATGAACCATAACCTCTAACAGACTTGAACGTGAGCAAACTGACATGAAAATTGTTCAAAGTTCAAACGTTCTGGTCAGTTAGATACAAATACGGACTTCTTGTCAGGATCAGCAGTATCCCTCCCTTTCTGCTTTATGTTTCCTCTGTTTTCCCTTCTCCCCATGTTCCTGTCTCTCCTCTGTCTGTGTGTGTTTGTTTGTGTGTCTTCAGGGCGTGGCTGACTGCTCCACTCCCAGCTCAGCCCTGCCTCCTCCTCTCCTGATCACCTGCACTCACCATCAGCTCCACCTGGTCTTCACAATTGAATTGTCTGTTATACTCTGTGGTAACAAGTTGATCTTTTGAGAAGTTTTTGAACCTGTTTGCTGGTTTGTTCCTGACTTCATTTAAAGCTTCAGATCTATTCGTCTCCCTGCTGCTCCTGCCCTGGAAACCTGTCCGTTCTCCATGATTTGGCTGTTCAGTAAGAGAAGATTTCTACCTGCCTGCCCTGCTCTCTACTCAGTCGGCTCCATTCATCATTTATTTATAGTTTTGGATTCTTCTGTTGCACATTCATCAAATTAAACCTGCGTTTAAAGTTTTACTCTGTCTCAGTGTATCTGAGTTCTGCTATTGTAAGGAACAACAATAGTGCTGTGTTTACATTTTTGTTGAGTATTAACATAGTCTCTATAATATGCAGGTGTCATTATCTGCACATATGAAACAATATAATGTGTGGATATTTTATCATGCTTGAAATATATGATATAAATCTGACACTGCAAAGGCAAGGCCAAAACATTGTGCTCACAATACTTTACTGTCGATGAGTTGTGTAATGTGTTTCAGTTGGATGGACTTGCTTTAAAGCTCTCAATGGTTTGCACCTCACTTTGTGTAAATAATTAAAAACTAACCACTGAGAAAGTGGTGATATTAAATTTGACTCTATTCAACCTTCCTTGGATTCTGCTGAAGATCACAAATTCTAACCAAATTTGCTTCATCGTCACAGCAGAATTATTCCCATTAATTAAGCTATGCTGTGGAGGCAAAGGTGCTTCTCTTCAGACTGTCAAGCAAGAGTGAATTCAACCCTATTATAGGCTGAAAAACACTCAGTTTATCCGGATGTCTGGCAATAAATACCTGTAGATGTTTGTCATAATCCTTTTGCCACAGAGACACAATTGTGTACATACCGGACAGATAAAGAAGGGATATTTATTCAAACAACAGGCGTATGTGAAGAAGAAAAAAACCACTTTTGGTCTCATTCAAACAGTATTAGCAGCTGTATTTATCTATCCACTGCTGATTGTGAGATACCTCAAAGTGCAGTGCTGAGTTTAAAGTGAAGCCTGCTTAATAATGAATCTTCTCAACAGATCACTCTCCTTCACTCAAGTGCAAGGACTAGTGATGCACTTATAGAACAGCTAGTCTTATTTTAGAGTTTGTTCCTTATAGAGGAAAGGTTGAGGAGGACATACAGCAGAACAGCGCTCACCTGTTGGAGGTGTGTGGTGTGTGAGTGATTGTGTGGCACCTCGCCCTGGATGGTAGCTCCTGTATGTGAATGGGTAAAGTCTGACTTGTGTTGTTAAAATGCTTTGAGTGGTCAGTCAGACTAGAAAGGTGCTATAGGTCTAGAGTTCATTCCCCATGTTAGTATTACAGTAACTTTATCTAATCGACATTAAATACAGGATACATAATGCAGATTCAAATACAGTTTACACAGGGATTTTCTGACAAAACTGTCACCAGTTTTGTGTTGATATTGTATAATGTTACAGTAATGAACTGTTTATTTATTTCAAGAAATGTACTGTAATTCTAAGTTACAGTCAGAAACTGTTAGAAATGCTGTACTTTGCTGGTGAAGGTGCTGAAAGCTGATTACCTTAAACTTACAGTGAAATGTTTTACAGTGTAACCAGGTATGCTACCTATCTGCTACCTTGATAAAGTCCATTTGTTTCCTACTTGTTTACACCCTAGTGAACCAAACTGATGGTGGCATGTTGAATTGGTAGAATTGGTCTAGGAATGATTGGAAGGGAAAGGAAGGCACAGCAGATCCAAACCTAGAAAAAAACCAGAGGGGCATGTCCAGGTAGGGTGACAGAATGTGGTAATTGGGCATCAGTGACATATTCTGTGGATGAAGATGAGGGGGACCCACAGACGTTGTATGCCTGGGAAGATTTCATCACGACCACATGGCAGTGGAGCTCTGAGTCGAGGGCACCAGTTTGTGCCTGGTTGATATGCTGAAGGCAACAAAGCACAGGTAGATATGAATTTAAACAGTGTCTAGTGTGGCCACTCTCTGAATCCAGCTTTCTTTTCTATTTCCCACAAATACTACCCTGAAAAAACAGAAATGACTGAAACCATGGCTTTCATAGAGCCCGTACCTCAGCACTACATTTTAGTGCACATATGACCTTTTGCCACCTCCCTAACAGTTGTTAGCACTGCTTACAGAGAATGGTCAGAGCAGGACAGCTATTTTTGTATAAACAGGCCACCAGTCAAGCGCACCTGTCTGCACTGTGAATGTGTATATTTTTGGCAGGTTCTGTCAATCACTATCACATCACAAAATATAAGCTGAACTACAGGAATATATTATGCATATGAATCAGTCAGGGCTGGTCTGCATTCAGAGGTAAGGCTGACTCACAAACACAACAGTGGAGAACATTGCATATGAATCCTCTGAACCAACAGAGCCTGATTGCTTTTGACACCATCAGGCCAGCTCTACTGGATGAAGCACTGACAGCCCTGCAGGTTGATGCCCAGCCCTTGTTTCCTGGATAGTTAACTACCTGAATGGAAGACCTCAGTATGTGCACCTGCAACAACACCGTATCATAACGAGTGGTCAGCAGCATCGGGGCCCCACAGGGAGCATTCCTCTTTTCCTTCCTCTTCAACATCTACACCATGGACTTTAACTACCCAACAGAGGTATGCCATCTTCAGAAGTTCTCTGATGAATCTGCAGCAGTGGGGTGTATAAGCAAGCGGGGGTGTGTCGGGAAACTTCGTCACATGGTGGAAGGACAATAATCTGCAGCTGAATGTGACAAAGACAAAGGAGCTGGTTGTGGATCTTAGGAGGAAAACAACACTGGTGACCCCTGTTTCTATCCGAGGGGTCAGAGTGGACATTGTAGAGGATTAGAAGTATGCTGGAGTGCACAGTGACAATAAACTGGACTGGTCAAACACAGAAACACTCTACAGGAATGGCCAGAGCTGCCTCTATTTTCTGAGGAGGCTGAGGTCCTTGAAAATCTGCTAGACAATGCTGAGGATGTCATGAGTCTGTGGTGGCCAATGCTGTCCTGTACGCTGTTTAAAGAGTGGAACTGAACTCTCTGACAGCAGAGTCAGAGAGGAGGATGGTGTGCGGGCCATCCTGGACAACTCTTCCCACACACTCCATGAAGTGCTGGTCAGTCTAAGTCTCAGTCTAAGTCTTGGTCTGAGGTGCTTTCAGTGAAAGAGTGATCCCACCCAGATGCACCATTGAACACCAGAAGAGGTCATTTGTGCATGTGGCCATCAGACTCCAAAACTCTCTCTGAGTGTCAATGTTAGCAGCAACTGGACTCACCTTAAAGACTTCTCAACCATAGTATGTGGAAGAATCTATACCTTGGTGTAACATGACAGCATACCAAAGGTAACACAATAATTTAACAATTCAACACAATCATGACATTCCTGGCAGTTTTTGATTTACTCTTATATTTATCTTCCACTAATGCATATACTGTGGCACACCCCAAATTCAGTGTATTGTTTTTGTATTTTATCTTTCTTTATTATATTTTATTCATAACTATTTTCATATTCTCACTTCTTCCCTCTAACACTTAAATTAATGTGAGTAACTGCAATTCTACAATTTCCCTCAGGGATCAATAAAGTATTTCTGTTTCTGAATAATGTGAACATTGTAAATATAAAGGACGGACTCTGCAAAGAGACTGATTGTTTGATGTTTGTTAGTTGGATTTGAGAGTGTCTGTGGTGTGGGAGGTGGGGGTGCTTTCAAGTCCAGTCACTCTGTGTTGAGGAGTCTGATAGCCTCTGAGAAAAAACAAACAAAACAAAACAAAAATGTTGCACAGTCCGGCTGTGAGGTCCCAAATGCTCTGTACCTCTCTCCAGATAACAGAAGGGTGAAAGGTTTTTGTGAGGGTTGTGTGGGGTCACTTACAATGTTCTTGGCTTTTGGGATGCTGCGTGTTGTAACTGGTCATGATAGCTGGAAGACAGACTCTGATGATCTCAGCTGTCCTTATTAGCTGCTATAGGGTCCTGTGATTTGAGATATAGCAGTTCCCCAACCCAACAGTGATGCAGCTGCTCAGGATGTTCCCGATAGTCCCTCTGTAAAAAGTGGTGAAGATGGGGGGTGGGCTTTTTTCAGCCTGTACAGAAAGTGCTTTCTTGACTGTGGAGCTGGTATTGAGGGACCAGGTGAGGTCATCCACCAGCTAAACACCAAGGAAGTTGGTGCTCTTGATGATCTCTACAGGGGAACGGTCTATTAACAGTGGTGAGTGGTCACTCCTAGTTCTCCTGAAGTCAACAACTGTTCTGTTAGCCCCACCTGCTCCCTGCATGCTGACTCATTGTTGGTGCTGTAATGACCCACCACACCTGTGTCATCAGTTCATGGTGCTGTGCATTGCAGCACAGTCATGAGTTAGCAAGGCGAACATCACCGGGCTGAGCACACAGCCCTGGGGGATCCCAGTGTTCAGTGTGATTGCGTTGGAGATGCTCCTGATCGAGGCTGATTATGGTCTCCCGATCAGAGTCTAAAATCCAAATGCAGAGGGAGGGGTTCAAAGAGCGGACGGGAGGGTCGGCCGACTGGGTGTTTGTTTTTAGCCATCCCCCTTTCTGCACATATATATTTTATAATAATAATAGTAATCATAATAACAACAATACAGCAGTAAATAGCCCCACTCCATAGTAGGTACAATTGTGATATTGGCTTATAGACAATTGTGTTCAGTCTATTCAAACTCAACTACCAATTAAGATATATCAGAATGCTTTATGTGATTATGTCATGACTAATAACTTAATGTAGACATGTTTCATCATACATTTATCCAGATAATGTTACTGTCTATCCATCCATTTCTTTATCGTGGCACACCATAATGACTTCAACTGTTGGCCCTGGAGCGAGTTGAGTAGCTTTAGCTTCAGAGTCCTGGTTGTGAACCTCTAGGACTGTTCTTGCTGCTGTCTGCGGTTCTTCTCTGTGCTCTGTCACTGTCCCTTCCTGTGCCTCTTCATCGCTGTCATATTCTGTCATGCTCTCTCACTGCCTCGGCCTCGGCCTGTTCATTATCTTGCTTAGTGATGTTATCATCATCTTCGATTGTATGTAACATTTGAAAGTCTGTTTGATCTGCACAATTCAACCATATTCAACACTCTGTCATCTTAGCACCATATAGTCACATCACTTTACTGTCAGCACTGCTGTCAATGATTGCATGGATTGCATGGTATCAGTTTTTCATCATATAATGTCATAGCAATGGAAATGATGTAATGAGGTCACACACATATAACTGCTTGAGACCTTTGTGTCCTCATCTGAAGAAATTACATACATGCTAAATCAACCTCAGATCTTAACATTATGTCATAAAATATAGATTTATTGAATGACATATTTTCTCTTGAAGTCTGGCTCTTACCACTCCCTACATGTCAAGTCCCACTTTAACCCCTGTTTATATGTCACCTGAGACCTGACCTATTCTTTATGACATTTATGAGTAAAATGACAAAAGCTTGATGCAGACTTGAATAGATGACATGCACAAAAGCACATATGACAGTAGTATGTTCTCTATGCACCATTCAGTGAGACTAGGCTGGGAAGGAATGCCTGTTTGCAGGCCAAAATGAATGGCTTTACAGACTGTATGTCAGAGTATGCACCAAGTGCACAACTCAACACCAACACCTACACATAGAGATTTGTAATATTAACAGAATGACAAGCTGTTTGTATACATCTGTCCTGGAAAATGTCCAACCCTGTCATCTGGATGTAGTCCTGGAAATGTCACCAATGGGGATCTGTCTGCATATTTATATACAGCACATGTGTAGATATATGCCACTACACCTCTGCCCACCAAAATGCAGCTTCTAGTACAATTTTTATATGGGACTCTACTGTATTTGTGCATGCAAGCATCTATCGGTGTACATTGGTTTGCACATACAGTAGCTAGCTACACATGCACATGTCAGTGCCTATCTGTCAGTGTCAGACTCCCAAGTTCAGAGACGACAGCTGATCCCATGTGATGGAGCAAGTCTTCAAAGCACGACAGCCTTGTTAAAATGCATTGCAGGAGCTCAAAAGGAATAAATAAATCTGTTAGAAGAAAAGACAGGACTGCAGAGGAAAAAAAATCAACATACTGACACGTAGTTTGTCTAACAATGTACCACCTGCCTGGGTTCTAAAAGATTAAAATGTCGGAGGTTCACTTTTTTTTGCTTCTCCTCATTAGGACATTTCTTGTGTGACTTCTCATTGTCAAGAGCGTTTGATACCATTACATTGTGTTTCTGCTCATAGCAATTTGCATTTTCCTTTGGTGAAACATCTTGTTCCATGTGTCACTACAAAAGAGAGATCCTTTGTCTGTTGCACTTTTCCTTCCCTGTGTACTGCCAAACCTTAGTTCCTTTTCTGCTCTATTGATATATTGTATAATGTGCACCACTCTGTGTCCCCACTATTTGAGAAGACAGAACTAAAAAGAGATGCACATCATGTGGATACACTTAATCTATCAGTAACGAACACATGGAGTGCAGTGAATACAGAAGATGTCATACCTGCTGTATTGGTCTATGCAGGTAGAGGCAAAATGAGAGATTTGGTCAAAATGAAATTGCATCTTCATTAGAGGAACACACAATAGAGATGGAAGGAGAGGTGACCACTCTTGATTCAAAGAGAACATGCTGTAACTGTGATGGGTCACATTAATAGTTAGGCTACACTGGCCTTACGTATAGAACCTGATTTTTTTAAATTTTATATTGGAGAAGAACTGGATTTTTGAGCAGCAGCATGTAGTAGACATATATTGTCTATTATAATTTGGTTTGATTTTGCAGCATCCAGAGAACACATCTAATCAATATTCAGGAAGGGGCTTGTTAGCACACTTTGTGCTCTTATAACACTCCAAATGTATGTATCCATTCAGATGATATAAAGATCAAGAGAAGGCTCCTCTAGGCATGAACTGGTAGCTCTTTCATTGTTGAAACACCTTTGATTAAAAAGTTATTAGGCAACTAAGGCCCGCTGACACACTGACGATGCACACCTCTTCTGAACATGTTGAGTTCAATTTTTTTTCTTTTGGCATTACACCTTTGTTTTTTTAAATACCTGTTGTCAGTAAGAATATATTTCAAAATCATCTATGTGAAAGAAAACAGGAATTCCCATGAACATAAAAAAAAAATCATGTAACTTTGTGAGGCAGCGGGATTCATGTCAGGTCACGTGTAACTGCATCTGTGTGTTAACTTATTTTAATATATGCATCTAATATATTTTATTAAGACATTTAATAATCATGTCATGTAACTTATGAATTATTATTACACTGGCACCGTTTTTGGTTTAATTCAGTCACTGAATGATACCATTCTATGTTGTTTTTAGCCATTGAACATTATTTTCTTCTACAATATTACTTGATACCTCAATACAAGAAAGCATAAACTCAGACTGGCCTTTCCTTCATCTCTTTTCACCAATAAAAGCATAGAGATTATGTCTTGACTTTGTGCATTTCAACAATAACATTGTGCTTCCGTTTTTCCTCCTGCTTTTTGTCTTTTAGCAGTGGGAGTGTGCGACATTATGTAAACATCTGCTGCTGGCTTACATTTAGGTAAATATCTAAGCATCATACAACATATGGCACCAAGGACCGACTGCTATTTACATAACACAAACTGCTCTAGGATCAGCTGGTCATCTTAATAGTGATTGTAGTGTTGGTATTTGTAATATAGCATGTAATTAGTTTCAATAATATTATATCAAAGCACAAAAAAGATTCAATTAATCCAAACGTTACTAATTTATTACATTAATAGTAATATAAATCGGCTTCCAAACAATCACATCAAAAGTCAACAGGATTGATAATTTATGCTAACTTAATAACTTCCATTATTCTACGGATAAGATCAGTGACAGGATGATGTGTCCAATTACTAAAGGAAACATGGGAAGTTTCAATGTGTACCTGCCAGTTTACTGTCTTTCAGCTTTGCAGCCCTTTCATGGTGTGGTGTAACAGTGAAAAACCAACTAAAGGGGTTTTGTCACAATGAGATGCTAATTTAAGATGAACGCTTTTCAAGTCCTGTGCAACTAGAGGGAACCCCAAATGATTAATGCTAATTGTTCACGAGCAAGCTACTTGCTGTTACTCATGTGACCACTGACAAACCTATAGTACGAAGCAGGAAGTGTCACAGATGGTGTTACATGTTGTTAATACTCCCGATGGGTCAGCTATGTTCTGTATCCAAAAGCACTGGGATGTTCAACACGTCACTCATTAATGAAGCTAATGTTTGACCACTATGGTAGCAGGAAGCAGACGGGCTTTAGTGGTCAGGCTGCTATTGATATATTAATTTCCCAAATACAGATAAAAGGTAAAGTAAATCATACTGTGAATAATGACGTCTCATCTGAAGAGCATTTCATCCAGAGAGGATGGCCTGATAACTATGGTTAGTCCTCTGTGTGTGTCTACCGGTATGTCAGTCGGCGCCTCCTCTGTGTGATGTGGGCTCATACAAAGACAGATTTAAAATGTTTTGTGTTGTGATGTTGGGAATTATGGCTATGGATGTGAGCAAGCCTGAGCTAGAAGATCGGTCCAGCAAAGCCATCAGGAAACCTTGTTAATTCATAGTGTACGCCGTAGGATTGAGACACAAATTAGGTCTGAGTAAACAAATGCCCTCCCCATCCTGCACAAGTTCCCAGAGAACCTCTAAGGAGTTAACACATGAGGAAATCAAAAATGGTTTTGCTCCACTTGCCTCATGGACAGTCTTGCTAATAGCAATCTTGACATTGGCTGAAGTTGTCTTTTCTCCAGCCTGCTGGGACAGAATGACCTCTTCCTGTGCACTCGGATGTGGCTGACACATACAAGAGTAATTATTCAAAGGCTTGAGCTCGGAAAAATTGATCTCTGTGTGGTTCGTTATATTTCATGGTTCTTGCAGATGTTTTAGTGTTGTTAAATGTTAATTATCAGCACTGTGCTCCATGGTAAAGTGGGTCATTAGAGGGATGCATTGATGAGTTAACGCCTTATTGAGCAGATTTAGTTAGGACAGGATCTGCATCGCCTTGAATGCCCTGCAGTGCTTTAAACAGCATAAAGAGATGAAATTGTCACTAATCTCAACCAGGTTATCAAAAAAAAAGTCTGTGAGAAGACTGGGGTGGGGTTGGGGGTGGAGGGTTATTGGAGTGTTTATTCAGCCCAATGATGCATTGAGCTAATTAGTAACGGTACTTTAGAGAAAAGACATCGCTGCAGAATTGGCATCATCAGTCATGTCTCCTTCTCTGTGGTTAAATGAAGTTTTATCTTTCATGTAGGTGAGAGCGTAACTTGGTCTTTGGAGTGGGGGTTCAGCATCCAGGCCTCTCATTATCTCTCCAAAGTGATCGTCATGTTTGAAAATGGTTGAATTTTCCATGTCTATCTCCCATACTCATGTTCAAAGGACTATGGTCAATAGATCTCAGTACAATTTACTGTCCCTGGAGATGTTTGCTACTGTTCTACTCTTTTGCTCATTCTCTTCTTTCATTCTTGCTTAATTTTCCTCTATCGCCCTCCTAGAAGCAACCATATTCATCCTTCTCTCTTATGACCATAGTAATTTATGTTCCAATGCCAATGTCAGTAGTTACACAGATGGTTCCAGCAGCCATGTTTAACATGAACATGTTCAGATCTGGTGGTGCCTGGCAGGAGGGAGAGAGAGAGTTGAACCCAGGTCCGGGTGAAGTTTGAGTACACTGAAGGTTTTCTGATGATCTACACACAGAGTTAACAGGCAAGGATGGAGTTGAATTGCAGCCACATGGCTCTAAAGTATGGCTATTATAGAGTCTCAGCCTGGCTCACTCAAGGGAAGGGGGCTTTGGAGGTCAAGCAGGGATCATTAAACTTAGTTGTTGCAGCTTATCTGCCCAGAGTGGGGAGGCTGAAGGGAGGAAAAGAAAAAAATGAAAAACACCAACATAAAGATGATCCTGAGTGACATGTCAAACTAACTCAAACTGTGTTTTTCTGATTATTTGAAGATGTACGACTCTGGGGTTGAACAAATATATGAGAATTTCATTATCATTTAATGTCTTTTTTATTTTAGTTCACTCAGGTAAATAGCCCAGCCTCCCATCATGCCAAGAAAGCTGGAAAAATAATCGCGCAGGCAGCTAGGCAACCCAGAAGGAGTCAAAGAATACACCCAACATGACAAACTTGAACTATTATTGGTTAAAAAATATGATAATCAACATCTTCCCCATTTGTTTCAACAATAGAGGCACTCACTCACAATTCTGATGGCCTCAGGGCGTATTTTTTACCGAAGATGCCACGGCTTCCACAAAAGTGACCAAGCAGTTGGGATGATGATGATGATGCTGATGGTCAGAACTCTGCAGACACATGTAGCAAAGATGTTACAGATGTTATGGCTCATTGCACAGTGGAGGCAGATCACATTTAGTGACAAGTCCAGATTTAACTTCACGGAGCTGATGATTGTAGGCGTTTGTATCGTCGTCATGGGGAACTCTATCCTGCAGTATAGATCCAGGAAGTGGACCGTTTTGGCGGTGATGTCATGATGCTAATGGATGGTGGTCAGACCTGGTCCACATCCACGGTACACTGACAGCTATCAGTTACCGAGATACGGTCCTAGGTCCACATGTCATTCCCAGGATACAGCAATCAGGCATCACCTTCATGCAGGACAATGCCAGACCACATGTGGCTCATGTCTGTCAGGAGTAGCCTACCTGGACCAGAACAATGTCGCTGTCCTTCCTTGACCAGCATATTCACCAGATCTCAACCCAATAGAGCATCTGTGGGACGATGAGGATCACCAGGTGAGAGAGAGAGATCCTGCTCCAGTAACACATGAACAACTTGTTACAGCTCTGCAGGAAGAATGACATGTCATCCTACAAGTCCAGAATAACATCTTATCCATTCCATGCAGAGATGTGATGCTGTGATAAATGCTGGAGGTGGTCACACACGTTACTGACAACAACCACTAATTTGTACAAAAATGATTTTTCTGTACCATTAAAGTGTGAATAAAGCTGTGTGAACCAGAATTTCCCTTTATATTCAACATGAACAGGACAGCTCAGCTGTGGTTTTTACATTTCAAGAGAATGCTCGCAGATCTTTCAGATAGATGTGTTTGATTTGATAAAAGAATCACAGACATGGTTGTAGTCCCTCAGGAAGCCACATCTGGGGAGGTAGCCACCCACCACCTGCTGCTGCTGCCTCCTGTAATCCCTGATCACACAGCCAGCAGACCTACAGACAACCAGATAATGGGCAATATGCTTCTGTACATGTGGATGTGTTCTTTTTTGTGTATAGCACCAGCTTTTTATTTTGTTAAAATGGGTTTTGATCATGGTCAGTGCAGAAGGTCTGTGAATGCTCCTGCTGTGTATGATCAGAGGAAGAAGAGGAGGGCCACCCTTCCCCACCACGACACATGTCCAACCCCAGGAGCACATATGGACAAAAGTGTCTCAATCAATATGAAAGTAACAACTGATTCCAGCCTTCTGTTTTTAAGTTTGATAATGAGGCTAAATTTTAGATTCAATCTACAATCATTCGTAACAGCAAAGTGTCTTCAGTTTTAAGAGTCGGTCAATTCCACTTCAAAGATTAGAGCAACAGAAAAAAAAAACATAGATTTCTGTTCTCTTTAGAGGTGTTTGTTTGGCACCTTGACTTTTTTGTCATTATGAAGCTCTGAGTGATCTTTCACCAGACAGAAAAGACAATAGTTCTTTATTTTCTTTCTTCTTTTCTCTCTCTCTTTATCTATGTATCACTCACTTTTCTACAGAGCTTGATTAAGTGTTTATGCCATGTATTCATTTTTTAAAACACAGAATCACCATTTGAAGGGTATACTATTGATTTTACGATGCGCTGAGGGAGGAACTATATACCACTCATAAACATCATTTTACAGCATTTAGCGTGAGTTTTCTCCAGAGATTGTCTCCATTCTTTACACCTCCTCTCAGCTTCACCTTTTCCCTTTCTCTCCTGTCTTTATCCTGTTCTGTTTGTTTCCTCCGCCCTGTTTGGCCACATGAACTTCATACTCTGACTAAACATTGTGTAGCTGGATATGTAGAACCAGTTATGTTTGATTACCTAAAAGATACCAATGTAAACTATATTAAATGCATCGTCTAAAGTCCATGTGCAAGTACATTTAAAGCATGTACAATTTATTTTTGCTAGTCCTTGGCTGATAGACGCTTGCTTCCACTGTGTCTCAATCCTGTGCCCCATCAACAACTCCACTTGACTGCACATGCACAGATACACCTCCTCAAATATGTATCTGAGGAGGAGGAGTGTGGTTGCTCCACATGTTTGTCACACAGAGGAAAAGTCTCACCTCCTGACCGATACACAATGCTGACTTTCAATTAAAAATGTAACAACATCAACAATCCTCAAATACTTCAACCATATCTGCATCAAACAATATAATGACATTGAATTACATTAAATATTTATGTATTTAGGCTCTAAAAAATAAATATAGACCATATCCACCATCAGAGGCAGGTTTATAAATTATGAAATATATATGTGCTGATGTGTGTTTTACATTCATCTGTGTTTTTACTTCTGACTGAACTTTATTTAGTAACCATCTGAATAGGTTTTACTCAATAAGACATGTTTCCTGTTATCTCATTTTAAAGAAACTTATGTATTCTGAATGTTACAGATATTCTAAACATGACATTTTCTGACATTTCTCAGTCCTTCCTGGTCTGTCAACCTGCTCAATGGATTTTAATTTTCATGATATATTTTTAAAGAGCAAAGTTATTGATGAAAGGTTGAAATGTGAATCATTGATACAGACCCTTGTTCACCAAAACGTGGCACAAACTCAGCAGGTCAGTAGGGGTGGTGAGAAACTCATGTACATCATGTACACGGGAGGACCTGAGGGGCTGTTGCTCTCCTTGGGTGGGTTGGGGTTCAGCGCCATTGGGGGAGGCGTTGGCCCTGATGATCGCCGTTATCATGCTCCCTCTGGGATTATGGTTGGGGGGGGTCCTGGCCTTTCTGGTGTGTGGCGGGCTCCATGTCGGGGGTCTGGGCGGGTCCTTGGTGTGCAGTTTTTCGGGCATGTGGGCCCCACTCAAACTTGGGGGAAGTCGGCTTCTGGCTGGGCCTGGGGCCTGTTGTCCCCTTCCCCCTGTAGGTCTGGCACGGGCAGTGAGAGCTCCCTCTCCCTCGGCCCGCCCCCCTTGGGGGTGGTTGTCGGGGGGCCCCTGTCTTCTCCGTTGCGTGGCGGGCCTTGCGCCGGGGGCTTGTGCGGGTCTCGGGTGGGCAGGGTCTTGGGGCTGTGGGCTCTACTCGCACTTTGGGGGGACTGGCCTCTGGTCTGGCCGAGGGTCCGCCATCTCCTGTCCCTCTGTGGGCCAGCTTTTGGCTGGGCCGCTCCCTCTGTGGCCCCTGGGGTGGGCGTGCAGTTCACCCGGGGGCTCGTGGCCTCGGGCCCGTCACGCTCTGTGGGGCCATGGAGCTCTGTAGTGATTTCTTCTCTGCCTACCGCTGGGGGTCAGTATGGTGTTGTAACGACCCCCAACTTAACTGGGTCTAATTAATGTCCTAGAGAAACGACTGACGATGCCATGATTCCTGAAAGAACTTACGTGACCAGACAGTTGGGATGCTATGCTCTGAACTCTGCAGACACGTGCAGCACAGATGTTCCAGATGTTATGGTTGATTGCAAAGTGGACGGAGATCACATTTAGTGACAAGTCCAGATTTAACTTGTACACAGCTGGTGGCCGTTGGCGTTTGTACCATCAAAGGTAGGCTACTCTGTTAGGAGGAGCCTACCTGGACCAGAACAATGTCGCTGTCCTTCCTTGACCAGCATATTCAGCAGATCTCAACCCAATAGAGCATCTGTGGGACGTTCAGGATCACCGAGTGAGAGAGTGACATCCTGCTCCAGCTAAAGTAAAGTAAAGTAGTGATAAATGCTGGAGGTAGACACACACGATAGTGACTATTGTTGTTCTCTGTCTCACCATCACATTTTCTAAACACCAAGACAAAAACCACTAATCTGCACAAAACTGATTTTTCTGTATCGCTAAAGGGTGAATAAAGATGTGAACCATAATTTACCTTTGATATTTAATATGAACAGGATGGCATGACATTAATAAAAACTGTATCTACTGTTGGTCAGTATATTTGATGACACATACATATCTACTTTGCATGCATGTCTTTCTTCTGTGATTGAAACACAAATGTTACATCAGATGTATAGTTTTTACTTCTACCAAGGATGTGATCTTTTGTTTTTTGTTTTTTTGGGGGTTTTTTTAACTTCTGTTTTTTTGGTTGTATGACTTCTAGCAGGATTACACAAAAAGCACTTGACAGATTGTCATGAAGCTTGGTGGGATGGTTGAGTGTGTGGCAGGCAAGAACCAATTAAATTCCAGTATTGTAGGGGTAGACAAAAGGTATGTGAGACTCACCAGAATTTCATGCATAAGAACATGGAGAAAAAAATAACCACAAACGGGTTAACGTACTTTACAAATGGCTTCTCATTCACCCATTTACACACACACTCACACATAAGTGGAGCTGCCACATGTGACACAGGCCTGAGCATTGCCCTCCATGTCTCAGGCCCTACTCCCTGAGCAACAGCCACTGTGATTACATGAAGGCAGAAAATATAAATTTCCTTTAATGGCTTTACTATTGGTCACCATTAAGCAGCATGAAAGGCTGTAAATTCTGAGGTAGAGGTACTTGTATTTATATGAGACAGTACTCATCACTTGTGAGTGCATATCTCTTTTGCTGCATTGTATAAGAGAGATTAGTGTGCAGGCATGTGTCTGCACTGCACCCGTTCACACCCAGTCATGTCCTGAGCACATACAGTCATTTGTTTACATGTGACCTCACGGTGACTCGGCCTGCAGATAATAAAATGCAGGAGCTCCACGCCACCTGCATGGACACCTGTGATAATGACATATTTTCCAACAGCACGGGGAGTCAAATCATCAACAGATGAGATACAGCACGCTCTGCTCCATGTTAAACAGTCACTTAACGGACTGACACTGTCAGTAGCTTCAACCTTGTTCCCATGGCAACCCCACGGGGGTGCCCAGCATTGGTTGGTGCCGGCGAAAGGCCGGTCAGGTGTGAAATTACCTCAGTGTTCAGAGCCACATGGAGCATGAAGAGAGTTTAACAAAAACAACGTGGTTAAAGGAGAGCCATCCACCACTGCCCACCACCACCACCACCACCACCATCACACATACATCTCTGTCTATGCTGTCATACCAATGCAATTCACTTCAAGCAGCATTTCTTCTCAAAGCAACACCAAGGACAAGTTGAATCAGGAGGAAGATGCAGGGATGGTGGGCTGTTTGTAAAATAGACTGAGATTTACCTTGACATCTGTATACCACTTCTCCTCAGCGCTGATGTTCTCTCTTCTATGTTGTGTCAGCTTGGAATGAAGCACTGCTTGTTTCTGGTGATTTCTTCATATGAAATAGAAATAACATGAATTTGTAGATTGTGTCAGCAGACATCTATTGGCTTATATAGCAACACAATATCCCTGAGCAACATACACTGCCATGCAATTCTTGAAATTGGTTTGTTCAAGCTTCTAAAGAATACATTCATAATTTGTTTTTGACATAGAAATGAAAAGAAGTCTGTGTTATTAGGGTTGCAGTCATATTATGAGCCTATTGATGTGATCTTAAATGGTTAAAAAAAACATATTTCATTTCAGCTCAACTCTTACTAATGTGTGGTTCAGACAGTGTGTGGTTGAGTGAGTGAGAGAAAAATGAGAGACAAGTGGCAGAGAAGACTACAGAGAGGAGGAGGAGCATGTTGTCAGTCTAGCAGTAAATGTACAGTAATATCTACTATTCAACAAGGGAAACCAAGGGAAGACCCGTCTGCACTTTCTAAACCGCTGGAAAAGTGAAGGTCCAGGATCTGAGCAGGAAAAGTCACAGTAGTGTTGTTCATGTCATCTTCAGTGCGATCATATTCCTCTCAATTATCCAGTCTTGAACTGCAGTGTCCCTACAAGTCTCTAATGACTCTCCAGCTGATCCAGAATGCTGCTGCACGTGTTCTGACCAGAACTAGTATCAGAGATCATATCTCTCCTGTATCAGCCTCTCTGCATTGGCTCCCTGTAAAATCCAGAATAGAATTTAAAATCCTTCTCCTCACGTACAAAGCCCTTAATGGTCAGGCACCAACATACCTTCAGGAGCTCGTAGTTCCCTACTACCCATCTAGAACATTACGCTCCCTGGATGCAGGGTTACTTGTGATTCCTAGAGTCTCCAAAAGTAGAACAGGAGCCAGAAACGTCAGTTATCAGGCTCCTTTCCTGTGGAACCATCTTCCAGTCTGGGTCCAGGAGGCAGGCACCCTCTCTACATTTAAGAGGAGGCTTAAAACTTTCCTTTTTGATAAAGCTTAGAATTGAGGCTGGCTTAGGCTAGTCTTTAGCTCTGCTGCTATAGGCCTAGACTGCTGGGGGACTTCCCATGATGCACTGAGCTCCTCTCTCTTCTTCTTTAGAACCATTTATTGTTATTGTGGTTGAACATGTCTGTGTCCATGTCCCTCACTCCCTCTCTCTCTCCACCTATCCTCCTTATCTCTCTCTCTCTCTCCCCCATTTATCTCCCAACCTTTCTCTCTCTCTGTCTCTCTCACCCCAACTAATCAAAGCAGAGGCTCCGCCCACCTTGAGTCTCGGATCTGCTCAAGGTTTATGTTAAAAGGTAATTTTTTCTCTCCACTGTCTCCATGTTCTTCTCATGGAGGATTGTTGGCTTGTTGTAGAATAACGAGTCGGTCTAGACCTGCTCTTTTTGTACAGTGCCTTGATATAACTTTTGTTGTGATTTGGCGCTATATAAATAAATTGAATTGAACAATTGAATTGAATTAATAAAGTATAAAATTGTGTGTAAATCAAACACACTATCCTCCCTATCATGTTTGGTTCTGCCATTGATTGTCTAGACCAATACATCCATTCATTTCAA
The DNA here is from genome assembly GCA_037577475.1 of Chaunax sp. Z400. NCBI lineage: Eukaryota > Metazoa > Chordata > Actinopteri > Lophiiformes > Chaunacidae > Chaunax > Chaunax sp. Z400. The sequence continues at coordinate 6,909,634 of CM075189.1, forward strand.
ACACTGACATTTTAACTGTATGTAAGGAAATACCATCTCGTTTGTTCATCTGGCTGCTCTGGATCACATTTGTTTGAGTTGATTTCAGACAGACAGAGGGTGATCAACTTTTGGTAAGATAGGTTGGCTTTTAACAAGAGTTGCATGAGAGAGCAGCACACAGCATGCTTGATTCACAAGCAAACAGAAATGGGATTCTTTCAAGGCAATATGTTTCCAGCTCTACCTCCTTTCTTCCATTGTTTTTCTAAGATCTAGTCTCGTAGACAGTAGACATCATATGACCGCACTATTGCAGTCATGTCATTATTGTCAGCCCTAGCCCACACAGGTCTGAGCAGAAGTATAATTAGATTTTGACTAACAGCTGGGTTTAAGGCCTTTAAAAACAATCTGAGTACTCTGCAGCCTGCATAGTCCTGTAATAGTCCTGTATGCTGAGTGACAACCTAACCACAGTATGCAGTACATACTGTGAGGTGTTGAGGCAGTGTTTAGAGCAACAAATGTCAAAGCTTTCAACAAGTAACCAAAGACAGCAATAAGTGACAGGGAGTGTTGTGAGTCATAACTTTAAGCTTTTTGTATGACATCTGAATTACAAGTCAGGCACAGTGGTGGCTGTGATGAGCTGACATCCCATTAAGCTCCATGAATATGATTTTTGGTGACAAATATCTCAGTCTGGCAGAATAAAGACAGAGAGAGAGAGAGAGAGAGAGAGAGAGAGAGAGAGAGAGAGAGAGAGAGAGAGAGAGAGAGAGAGAGAGGGGCAGGGCTAATGGACAGGACTGATCCTTCAGGAACAGGACCAGGGACCCCTCCAGTTGGAACCAGGACCTATTTGATTAAATAGATCATATTTTTTGTCATCCTTTCTATCTTTCTTTTATTTCCTCAACCAATTAGTTTGTGCTCACCCGAATCCATTGGTTGGTTTATTAACCTGTCAGCAGGATTACTCAAAATGTGAGAAACCAAATTCCATCCTCTATGATTTGTTCTCTCTCTCCCTCTATATTCCCTTCATATGTGACTCCTCACTGGTCTCTCCTGTCAAAGTTTATTAAAAATAGTTAAGTGAAATTCTATACACTTTATTTATTTCATCTTTGTGTTTGTGTTGCATCACTGTGGATTTGAATTACAGAAATGCACCTCAAACAGGAAATTAACATAAGGAAGATGTGTTACACAATAATATTGTCACACAATTAGTTATTATGTATATTATATGTTATTATGTATATAAGTTATTATGTATATTATAGAAGTAGTATGACTTAAATTATGCTATTTGTGTTGTTGTTATATTGTAATGACTAAATAACATAAATCTGTCTGTGAAAACTCACTGAACTACCAGCAGAACATTAATAAACTTCTGTAGTTACTGAGTTGTTCTTCAGTGGATTCAGCTACATGTCAGGTTTGTTGACTTAATCAGAGAACCATGGTGTTTTTTTTCTTGTTTTTTTTAGATACTGTATTCATCCCACAGGGGGAAATTCTTTCTCTGCATTTGACCCATCCCTGAGGAGCAGTGAGCTGCCACTACATTGTGGCGCCCAGGGAGCAAATTGGGGTTCAGTATCTTGAGCAAGGATACTTCAACTTGTAGACTTGCAGGGGCTGGGGATCAAACCACCGACCTTTGGTTCCGTGAACGACTGCTCTACCTCCTGAGTCACAGCCGCCCCCAACAACAACAACAAAGAGTTGTGGTAAAGGCAAGATAATTCACTCCTTGCACTGACACACAGACACACAAACAATGACACAGGTGATCTGATGCAGAAGGCAATTATTTCACGACTTTTATTATGTAAACCTCTGCAGAAATACCGAGGTCCAGACCTCAGTGACCTCAATGGTAGGTACAGCCATGAGCACAGGGCATTTTTTCAACATTTTTACTAATTACACATTCCACATCATTTCCACCAAATGTATGGAAGGATGGGGCAGGTACAGAATCAGACAAAATCCTTTTATGGTTCCTGAACATTTTTGGTAAATTATTGCTGGAAGCTGCGGGTTTAGTGAGAGGAGTTTTGAGGTCTTAAATGGTGAAATGAGTCTGGATAAATAAAGGTTTGTGTGTAGGTGTGACGCTGAAACTGAAAGGAAGAGATCAAAAGAAAGACAGATTAATTAGGTTTATCTGCTTTGTTTTTGGATTTTTGTAAATTCATTCATTGATTTCTAATTTTGTGTATGTGCTGGTGCAGTTTTGCGATGTTTCTATCTGTGGTTTGAATGTTGCTGGAATCAGTAGACTCTCCTCTAATGCATCCTCACTCTCATAAGAGCATGACTCATCATGACCCAAAGGACCATGAGAAGAAATTTGTGGGATTTTTCTATTCTATTCATTTATAAGAAAGTCATTTTTTTCTACACATATATTCATATGTGGTATGAAGTCATTATCAGTCCCCTTTAATCTAAGTCCTCTACTGACATAACAATACTTCAAAAATGTCACAGTAGACATGTATCATATATTTATCTAGTATTATAATTAAAATATTAAAATATTCCACTGCTTCTATCAACCTAAGACTTTGGTAAACCCATTTCAAATGTCAACACACTTTGTCCATATGAGTAAAGGTGTTTTGTTTTTTCTTGAAGACTTGAAGAACTTCCAAAATCAGAATTCAACTTTCCAGAGTTTGTTTAAATTGATCCCCTTACACATCGCTTTAGGACAATGGGGAGTGTCACCTTCCAGAGAGCTGGGATTGTTTTTACATTTATAAAATGCTGTAGGAAGGGATTGTTAGAAATCTGTTGAAGTCTAAACATGATATCCAACATTATAGAGAACTTGATAGTTTATCTCTGGTCCTTTATCCTCGATGTCAGAGACAGATCCTGAACTGTAGCTGTTTGCTGATGTGCTCTAGTTTTGAAATGTTCCACTTAGATTCAATGAGTGAAGTTTGTGAGTACTCTTTCCCATTACTTACATTCTCAGTGTATTAGACATACAGAGGGAGTACAGGTATACAGTGGGATGTGATGAGGCTTGGTTCTAAAAACCTTTCATTAAAGTTACTGTCATTAGGTACAATGAAGCCTCCTCATAGGTAAACAAGATGAAAGATGAAGATGCAAGGAGAAATATCCATTGTACTCCTTCTTTAAGACATAAGAACATAACCATAAACACCTGCGCTCTCTCTAAGTGCCTTCAAACTCTGACTTTTGACTCTCAGAAGCACCAAAGCGTTGATGACACGCTTGTTCCACATAAGAAACTCTAAACAAAGGCAACATGAACACTTTGTAAGGTGAGCGATGATTTAACATCTCCTTTTGGAGTCTTCTCAAGGTTTTGTCACTCCACCAACATCCCTTTGAATTTCCTCATCAGTGGTGCATCAAAGGCTGCAGTGATGACAGAGAGGAGGCGTCAACAGCCGATCTTTGGAGGATGAGGGTGGGGAAGACTCTGCAGAATGGCAGGAAGCCAGGTTCCAGCAGACTCTGAGATTTAAAGTTACCGTATGTTTGCTTGTCCTTGTCTCGCCCTCAGTGAACCAGATAATCAGCCGTATCGACATGGAAGACGACCAACAGTAGCATGTGAACACCGCAGGGACTGGTGAGTTACTGTAGCGTAAATATTCATATTCATATTTAGCTGAAAAAGGAACTACTGAACAAGAACAGATTGCACAAACTAAAAGTCAATTAGGAGAGGTAAAGGGTGAGAGATCCTTTAAATGGAATGTGTTGCCACTTAAATATTAAACAAATATTCATTTTTATAATCATGTTTTTAGTTGAGAGTAATTATTGCACTTGATTTTTCAACGTGTATGGGCACAATTAGGGCCCTAAATGAATGTTTATTGTCTCAATACATATAATTTATCCACAATTTATTCATCCAATGATTGTCATTTATATTCAGATTCTCTCTAATACACAGAAGCACAAACTGTGCCAGTGTGCAGGGGTGCACATAACTAATGTGCAGCTGTGCATACGTGGTCAGAATAAACGATTTGCAGCATGTATTACAACAAGAAGAGCTTTGACGTATCACCACTGTGTACATTGTGTCTGTATGTGTGTGTATGTATGTTCCTTTTCCATTGCACATCTGCACCACTTTTCCACACAATGGAAATGCATTTTGTGTAATTGTAATTTACTGTTTTTACCTCTATGAAGGATGTTACGTTGATAATTTCAATTGTAGGAGGTGACCCTTGGAAAAGGGAAGAGGTGATGAGACTTGGTGAGACCATTGTCATTTCCCAACACAAGGGTCATTTCTTTCAACAAATAATTTCAATGGATTCCTCTGATTGAATAAAAATCTGGAACATTCTTTGCATTTTTGTTTATGAGGGTGTACACTTTGATGCAGATCCATATATTGATCTGGATCCTGCACAATAAAACACACATTTATTTGGAAGTGGATCCAGATCATGTTACAAATAATACTGATAACACTGTTCTTGGTTTGTTCGTGCATAAATTGGTATAGCAGAAATAAAATGCATTTTTTCACCTATGTCTGTCAGTCAGACAGTCTTTTTGTTTAAAATACACTTTATGGGCGAGGTCTTACAGATAACAGCAGCAGTGCTAAAATGAATGGTGATGAACAAACAGTTAGAAAATTAAAATGAAGTGACTGTCAGAAACACGTTCCATGAGTTAAAACAGTAAACGGGACTTCTGGTGCTCTGCTGTGCTGTCTTTCTGCCGTCTGGATGAAATGCTCTGGTGTTTCCTCTTCAACTGTTCACAGATCAGTTGTATTTATGTGATCAGACATGTCCAGTTAGCAGAGTTTACAGAGCACCACATTGTTCTCTGTCTAAAATACTCCAAAGCTTTAGATGATCAGGGTGAGGATTTTTAGCTGCAGCTTGTTCTCCAGAGGAATCATGCTTTAATCTGTGGATGTTCTGTTTTTGACCAAGTGCAGCCATCCAGGTGAGGCGCCGTAGTCTAGATCGATGACATCACTTAGGTTTATGTCCCAGCCCCCGCTTCTGTATGGAGCATTGTTGGTCTGTGGTGTTTATTAATATTGAGCATCCAGCAGCAAAAGTTACCGGCACTCAGTGAGCCACGACGTAAAGACCAGCTGCAGAGGAGAAGACATGCTGGACTCTCAGAGTCCTGAAGCCACATGAGAGCAGCCTGGTCTGCAGACGGTCTGAGGACAGATCCTCACCTTTTTATTCAGAATTTATTAATATAGAGTGTCCTACATATCAAAATTACACCACCATTCTACTGTGCACAAGTGGATCAGATGAGCGGTTCTCATGATGGGTGAATTACAGACAGACACACATAGATTCCACACATAATAGTAAGATACAGACAGATGAAAGATGAAGGGGAAAAAGTCTGTTTTTGTGCAGAATGTGGAGAGGATCACCTCCATCCAGTATGATCAGACCAATTATAAGCATTTAATCAGACAAGTGAATTCTATAGGTCTGCATGAGATTTAGTCACCACTTCATGTTGAGTAGATCTGGCTGCTAGGGTGAAGAAATGATTACTTCATCCTGAAAAACCTCGATGACGTCTACTGTGGTTGCTTAGAGATTTGTGACTCTGTTTCAAAAGTGTGTGAATAATTAAGTAAATGAAGGCCTACTTGCCACTCAGCATTGGAGGTGGATGGATGAAGGGTGGGGGCGTGGAGGTGGGGGTGGGTTTATTCAGCAAGGCCTCAAGGCTCTGAATCTCCACTGAGACCAATCTGGACCTGTGGCTTCAGCTGGAGGGACACTGCTGCTCCATCTGGAGGCTGGGTGCATCTAAACTGAGCTGACACACAGATGAATAAACACACACACCTGACTTGGTGGCTCAGTTAGAGAGCGAGAAATAGAGGTTATTATCTACACTCCTGACATTCTGTATGCAATGAGGGGGCTGACATCTTGCCATTACATGACAACAACCCACTGCCACTGAACGACAAAGACATTTGCCACTTTGTGTGTTTGTGTGTGTGTGTGTGTGTGTGTGTGTGTGTGTGTGTGTGTGTGTGTGTGTGTGTGTGTTTGCATCCATCCATTTTCCCTCACTGGCCTTATATCTCCTCCTTCTCCTCTCGGGTGAATTACAAACTGTTCATTAACATTGTTAAGAATCTACATCTCAGAATAAACACATGTAAAAATATTATGGACTGTTTGAGGCTGTCTGATGAATGGTGGTCTGTCTTTCAGCCCATAGGTCCATAGATTGTATTATATTTTCACATGAAACTAAGTCGTACCTTAAACTAGTCCAGACGACACAACCTTTACTACAGTTTGCATCTCAGACACATGTTTGTGATGTGAGACAGCAGGGATGAGACATTAGACCATTATTTGTGTCTCTATCTCAGCCAACTAAATGATCTGTACCATCGTACTGGGGGTTGGGTTTTTTCATTCATTGAAGGAGTGTGCTGTGTCTGTGTGTGAAGTCAGGGATTTTTATACCTACAGTAATGTTTTATTTTTGGGGACAGGGACAGCACTGTTTACATCTATACAAAGTTACACTCAGTACGGTGCATACGTATATCATATCAAGACATGTACCGTACACCATCAAAATGGCTGCCCACAGGGTTATCTTAAAGAAAGTTAAGAAACTCCTAAAAGCAATGACTCTTTGGGACATTGCACACTCTTCCACCTAGTTTCATGGACGTCTCTCAAGCAGTTTAAGCATCATTTACAAAGAAGCTTTATTTAGAAGCTGAAAATTGAATGAGTTCTGCCCACCTTCTATCAAGGTTCATGAAAACCCACCCAGCGGTTTTGGTGTAATCTGGCAGACAACTAACGCTGTGTGTGTGATTGTTACTGGATATTTTATCTTTTTTAATGAACTGATGGTGTAAAGCTGGATGATTTAAGTAAACAAACAGTCCATGTGGTGAATCAACATGTAAACATTCAGACTGTGACTGTATTCCTGTAAAAAAACACTCAGCTAAGAGGAGATATTTCAGCAGGGCAGGTGTAACATTAACATAAGGCTGTGACACCTCCAGTAGGAGCCAGGCTCTCTCTCCAAAGCTCAGCTGAAAATGACATCATGGGCTGTATAACTTTTCAACTACTCCATGTCCAACACGAGCTAAATCCTCCAAGCAATATACCTGAATATGTTTTAATATTTCGAACCGAGGTCAGACTGTGACCAGTGTGGAGCAGAGAGGAGTCCTCCGTCCCACTGCATGCTGGACAGAGTGGCTGCCAGTGAGATGGTACCACTGGTCTGAGTGGAGCAGCAGAGCTGCAGCTGTCTGTGTAGCTGCACACAAAGATGTGGACAAACCTGCCCAGCCAGGATTTTCATTCATCACATTTTTCTCAGCTGATACTCGTTACATTATGTGTACTGGATGCTCCTCTCAGCTGGGTTCCCTGCTCAATACTATCAGAAAACAATCCATACGTTACCCCAGAATTGACACTTATGTCCAGCACCGCGGTCCAATTTAAGCTGTTCAGATGAGACACACTTGTAGTTGAAGCCCTGATGAGCTCTAGTGATTAATGGTACTGGATCTAATTAGAGTGCAGAGAGGAAAACAAGGCAGCAGAAGAGAGGGGATAGACATGCACACTAGCATCCTGTCTTTTTAGTGATGACAGAAAAACACTTATCAGTGTTGAAAAAGAAGGCTATGACACCACAAGTGGTCTGATTATCCTGGGAAGTGAAAGACGAGAGCAGCGATAAAAGCTAAGCTGATCCACTGACACCGCTTCGACCCAAGGACATTTCACTATGCAGGATACTTTTGGTCAAAGTCGGACTGCAGCAAAACTAGAATGGCTCTCTGTAGAGCACCTACCTCTGCTAAGGCTAAACAATCCTACATACAACCGTTTAGCTCACTGACCCATGACCACCATGGTTCCATAGTATGGTTCCATGGTTCCTAATATTAAACACTGTGAACACATCCTGTACCCATCCCTTTATTCTTTAGCTAAATTGAATGGAGTCTCTCCTGCTCATGCCCCATCCTTCCTCCATGTTTTGTGGATAGATTTATGGAGCAGATCATGTAGAAGATACCAAAGTTACTAGAAACAGTACTAGATAAGGCTCTGCTTAATTAAGGATCCGCAGACTTAAAGACTGCAGGGGGCGACCTGTTTGTTGCACTCAGGGGATGGTAGCATGAGACCTTCTAGATTAATGTACCTTGAGAAATCGTTGACCTGAGACATGTAGGAATACTTCCTGCTTGAGGGATGAATGTCTTGCTGAGTGGATGAGTCCTGGTGGCAGAGGCCAGAGAGTGTTGAGTGGCTTGAGATGGAGTGGATGTGAAGAGCTGGTTGGACAAAGAGCCAGGTCGCCATATAAGGAGGCCTACGTGGCAACAATGGCCACTGCTAATGAATATGGAGGCAGTGTGTGAAGAGATGCATTGATGGATGGATTTAGAGAGAGACTGCAGGGTGGCAATCAAGTTGTCTGCAGAAGAATGGCCTAGAGTAGCAGATGAGGCTGAAGGAGCAGGAGAACGAGGATGCTCAGTATCATCTGTCTGCAGCTGGATTTACACGGAAACCTTTTGACATGAGATAGAAGGAAATGTGGCTCATCTGTAAGGGAGCCTCCCTGTAGAGACACAGGACCAGAACTAGACTCAGCTTCGCCACCAACAACAAGACATTGAAAAAGGGAAGGAAGCTGATAATGTCATGGTTTTACTCTTTTACTCTTTTCCTCAACGTTCTCCTGGTTTGTTTTGTAGTTATTTGTCTCATGTTTTTTTTTTATGTTTTATGTTTACTGTTTCCTGTTTTATTTTGAAAACTGATTTCTCCATGTTGTGTCTTTTGCTACGTGATGCAGTAAAAGTGAAAGAAAAAAAAGATTAAGATTTATTCACCTCATATAATTTTTTTTCCCAGTGGTCTCATTTTTCATCTTACGTTTCATTAAAAAATGCTCATAGGTTTTGTTTTTTTTATGAGTTTTTTCACAAACCAAAGCTGCCTCTGTGTCTCTCTCTCCATCCTCTCTTGGCTGGGGAGGACAGACAGCTTGGATGCTGCTCTGTGGTGTTGGGTGGAGTGACTGTTTCTTTCTCCCTGCCGTATGGATACACAGACAGCAAACGAGACCTATCCATGGTGGCTTGAGCCTGTGGGACGACACACATGAGCAGGAACAGGCACACTCTGGTGAGCTGTAACATGGCCCTTTGGCCTCTTTTCTATCACAGCAAGCCACATTAGCTCTGCTGCGTTGGCTCTAACCTATCCCCCTCTGATCAGTGGCTCTTCAGTAGTCTCTCATCAAACAGCTCAATAGCCCACTGTCCAATCCATGCTACAGGAATGAAAGTCCACCTTCCCCGTAGAGGATGTATCCTGGCGTTGGCTCGGATCACTGACGGGATTGCAACTTGTGACACTCGACTGCACCCACCATGTTTGGGTATCAAACCAGCAGTGACAGCTGTGTAAACATGGCCCCTTTCTGGCTCCTGGTATCTCTCCATCCTGTCAAATCCCAATAATCAGCGGTAACTTGAAGACCATTAATTCAACAAATAGGGCCACAGGTTTGAACAGCTGCTGTTCAAGTTGAAGAGTGGTGGGAAGTTGTTTAAGTTTCAGTCTGCCTTTATAGTAGTTATTTATTTGACACTCTTATTTATCTTTAGACTGAACCCTGATTAAATTTACAATTATTTTCCAGGAAATCTCAGCACATCTTTCAAGTGAACATACACACACAGGATGTGATTTCTGTGACTTCCTACCTTCCTCCCTCCCTTCCTTCCTCAATCACAATGTGCTTTTCTGTGGGTTTGAACCTTGTTGGAAACATGATGAGTACACAAGATGTACATTAACATTTAGTTAGTTTTAGACATTTTATAACAAAAACAAATTACATGTTTTGGGTTTAAGTTTGGGATGTTTTCTTTCACAATGTTGATGTACAATTTGGACCTTTTAATAGTGAACTGTGTGTGTGTGTGGGGGGGGGGGGGGGGGGGGTCATATGCAATATTAAGTCTTATGCAATGTTTTCACATAACTTTGATGACATTACTGTAATGAATGTATTTTATGTTGTTTTTATTTTTGTACTGATATTTCAGTCAAACAGCAGAGAGTAGCTAAAGGCACACAGATTATAACTGAACACCGTTTGCTAGTTTTAATAGCAAGCTCTTACCTTTGTTGTTGTCCAATGAGAGCTCAGTACAGTTAAATAGTACATTCTTTTATTAGAAAGGTTTCCTTCTGCTTTTAATATGTTAAAACTCTAATATCTATCTCCAGGTGGGATAGTAGAAGAAAAACCTATATTTCTATTTCATTATTGTAATTTCTCAATAATTGCCATACATTCCCATTACTTCAGATTGAACACTTTCACCTGTACTATTTCCAGAATTTTGCAATCCTAACGTTAATAAAGTAAATCATGCAGTGTTGTTTTGCTTGATTTATAGAAAAAGTTGACACATACTGTCTTTAAAGATATATTAATTGGGCATACTGGTCTGTGATGGGGAATTCTGCCAGAATTATGTGTCTTCAACAATCAACAAAACGAGGAAACATGTTTAATGAACATGTCCTCTAAGAACAAAATGTTCATAATCAATATTCTTGGTTATGTATTCACAGATTAAAGATGGAGTAGGTAATGTTTTATAAAAATAACGTTTGTCATATGTTCTAAAACTGTAACTGTGTCCCCACAGTAGTACATGAGACAGATAATCTGAGAACAAATTCAGACTCCTATAGCACCATCTAGTGGTCCTAATGCCATTTGCAAGAATCCACCATGCCTGAATCTAAACCACCAATCAGAGCCAGTGGGAGTGTCTGAAGGACTATCAATCACTCTCAAGCACAGCAGCTTCCCCTGTGGGGTGTAGCTTTTTATAGTTGCAAATTATTGTTATAGTTTATAAGCATAATCACAAAGAGACAATCTGCTTGTGGACTACAGTATCAACCTACTTTATTAAATATGGGGTTCCACAAGGCTCCATATCAGGGACTTTTCTAATTCCTTATTTTATACACTCCAATGGTCACTAATGATTATCAGCTAGAAAGACTACATGTGAGAATGAGAGAAGTGAGGAATAAGAAAGAGGCTCATAAGCATGTTTTCAATATATTTGGGTGAGCAGAATAAGTCCTGTGTGCTGAGACATAGAGGACATTGTAATGAATGGACAGGATGTGTCACAGGATGTGTCTCAGAACATATGTTAAATATTAAGAATAACTAATGTATCAGCCACTGTCTTGTGAGTTCGTAATTGCAGAAATCAGATGAAGTGTTAGCAAAACTATTTACACAGGAAAATAACCACTACTGTATAATAAAACTGGAACTCACAGAGAATTTTGCTTCAGGATTAAACCACACAACCACTGAGCCTAAACACTCCTCTAGACAAGTTCGGAATGTGCATCTGACCCCAGCAATGAGTAATGCTAACCTGCCCTCTTTGCAGCCCTATATACTATTGCCTCTCCATGGACTAACATTGGCTGTGTCTCTCTGTGTAACACAGACGATGTCTCTTGGCTCTGCCTTGTCCTCCGGCTCTGTTTGCTCAGGTGGAGGCAGAGTGACATGGCTGTGGCATTAAATGGAATGCTCCTAACCTCCACCATATTAGCCAGGCAAACACAGAGTCTTTTGAGCATCACTGCAAACAAGCTGCAGTGATGCTGCCCCTGGCTGCCAGCCACAAAGCACTGGACCCACCCATGTCTACAGCAGATGCTTCAATGTGTTTATCCACTTTTTGAGAGAGTGCATTTTCCTCTCTCTGCTGGAGGCCTTGACTGTTCATGCATTGGTTAATCAACCATGCCACTGTGTAATAGCAAACTTGATACAACACAATCCTCTCCTGTCTCCCCCGTCATGTTTTACCCCTGTCCTAATCTGTGTTTTCTACCTAGTGTTGTTTTTCTACTGTTACAAGCCCCACCAACATTCGACCCAGCCTAAACCCTGTTCTCACCCTGATCTCATCGTTGCCCCTCTTCGCCTCCAGACACATTCGGGTCATTTTCTGTTTAGTTGGCTTTGGCAGCGGCTCAGTGAGCCATCACAACCCTTTAACGGCTGGGTGCTCCCTGGCTCACCTGTGCTGTTTGTCTTATTGCCAGAGTCTGGCGCCCTGAACGCACACACACACCTGCTCCCCCTCAGCCTGTACAAGTGATGCTACAGCAGCTGCAAGACTTGGCATGCTCTTATTTCACATACACATTAGCACGCTAGTGGTTCTTATAAAGCCTCAAGGAACTGTTGGGACCAATACATACAACTGTCCAGATTCAAAAGCTAGTATGCTCTGTCTTCATTATACAGCATCAGCCTACTGTTTCTCACCATACAGTAAGTGTATAGAATGTATGTAAAGGAGCACATAGCATGCCAACAGTGAAAGACATCAGTTTAGGTCTTTAAAGGACCAGCGGTTTCCTTTACAAAACAATGAGTTCACGTTCACAAAAGATGAATTTAGTGTGCACCAAAGAAACAATGTGATTTATAAAAACATCTGGAGGCAGCATTCCCTTTATAAATCACAGGCCACCTGACTGTGTGTGGATCAGTCTCACGTCTCACCCTCGACTCACCCACATTCAACAATAAATGCTCAATGCAAAGCATATCATGAATGTTAATGTATAGAAATAAGCAAATGGTTCATGGTGAATCAAGACAACAACTAAGAGGAAGATGAAGAAGAGGGATATTGAAATCAAAGTGCTTGTATGTGTGGTGCAGTGTGTGTGTGTGTGTGTGTGTGTGTGTGTGTGTGTTATTATTTATATGTTTACAGCAATTAGACCGCCTCACATCTTACCAAATTCATTGCAGCAAATCAGTGATATCCCTCAGTCAGTGTCTGTTTGGGATGAGGCAATGACACTGCTGTTTGAATGGTTATGATAATGAGGAGCTATATCTAAAGTTTCATATGATGTGAAATTGATTGTGTGAGAAGCATTGTTCTACAATGTGGCTTCAATTCACCACCTAAACATCTGTGTTCCATATTCCCACTATCTCCAAAATATTTGTAGGCAGAATAGACTGTATAACTGGCATGTAGGGTCCGAGTTTACAGACAGGTGTGCTCATTCTCTCACCAGGTTTTTGCATGGAAAAATAATTTTGTATGTAAGGTAATGCACGCCTCTAAATCTGAAACAACTCTTTAATGGGGTAAATAGCTGTGAGGAATTGTGAGGTTAGGGGTTTGATTTTCTACTAGTGATCCCTTTCACATTATATATAGTCATTTAACCCATTGTTAATATTAAAACATGAATTAAATGCAAACATAAGCTCTTACTTAATTCAGATTTAAGATTTTCTAGGTTTCAATTTTACAATAATTACTGTATGATCAAAGTCCTTATATCCGGAGTCAAAGATATTAACTGAGCCAGATGTAATTTTTAATCAAAAGCCACTAGACTCAAGTAAATCAATCAGTCAGTACCAAGAAGCAGAGCAGGAGGCGGTGATGGCATGTAGAGAGGAGGCGGCTTGGTTTCATCTGAATGATCAATAGACCATGTCAGACAGCATATATAAACAACACTTTCAACACTGTGAATATATTTTTGAGACACTTTACCCCCCTCCTTTATTGTATTGTATTTTTAAAAATGTTATTTCCCCTCCTCCTGCTGTGTTTTTTGTACACTGTGCTGCTGCAATATTGTAAATTTCCCCACTGTGGGACTAATAAAGGGATATCTTATCTTATCTTATCTTATCTTTCATGGATGCCGTCTGTCCTCACTGCCCCCCAGACCACACAGAGAGACAGGTAGAGGGACGATAACATGGATGGAGAAAGATGTATCTGCGACACCTGGATCTGGAAATATTGACAGCATGAAGCTCTGCCTCCATTTGTCTTCAGATCATGAGGCCTGAAGCAGCAATTCTTCAAACACAACCTCCACACATACACACATATAAACACACCTCAGTTAGCTCAGATCGGGAAGATAAATGGGGACAAGTTTTTGGATCAAGTCAGCATTATCCATTTTGCTTATCTGTTATGCTAATCGTGTGATAGAGACTGCAATTTGGTTCAGATGTAGGACTCCTCATATCCAGCTGATAACCCTCTCCTGTACTTTCAAACCCGCGTTTGTCACCAGACAATTAGAGGCTATAACTAACTCATCAAGTTTCTGATTAATCAACATCCATAAATCAGACCAGTCTGGAGATAATTAGTGGTAATATGATGCTGCCTCTGTGTTGTGATTCTGTCTCTCCCTCCGCTGACGTCTCTGTCACAAGTAATTGATTAAATTAATTGATCAAATGAATCAACGATGGAAGGACAACATTCATCAGTCTTCCAGTGTTAATCTGCTATCTCTTGTCTTCCTCCTTCTGCCTCTCGCTTCTTATCGGATGTATTGATGTCAGTGTTTTTAGAGGACGCCTGGCTGCAGTGATCAATGGGCAGCATTGGGCCTGAGGCGTTAGACCTGAGAAGGTGATTATGCACATAATAGATTTTCCATATTAGTAAATGTCTAAATTAAACACAGATGACCTTACTTTGCTATTGGAAATCATTGACTCCATATTTTCTCTGACAGACTTCATTTTGCCTTTGAGGACAAAGTGCCTTCAAGTATTTGTGATCACAGAGTTGACAATGATGCAACTGAGACCCATGCTGGGCTTTGTTCTTTATTTTAATAACACTGAATTAAAGCAGGTTTGAAAGGTGAAATGTAAAGATGTTAGTCTGATCATTTCATCACTTTATATAGGCAGTTATCTGATGGTTAAAAAAGGGATGTGTGCATCAGTTATTTCTATGATGAAAGAATATATTACTTTGACAATTAAAGGAAAAGACAAAAAACAAAGATGTGTTAGCCCATCTGTTGATATTTTAAGATTCAAGATACTTCAAAATAGATCACAAATGTAGATTATTTTTAGAAAGTGTTGAATTGTTAAATATTAAAGAGCTGGACACTGTAGGCTTGTAACAAAGGATACTCCAAAAAAAAGAAAGAAAGAAAATTAGTTGATTTCTAGGGTAGAAATTTAAACAGTGGATCAATCCATATTTGGTGCTCTAGTGAGTGTTTCATGAAGCAGGACGGTGTGTGTGTGTGTGTGTGTGTGTGTGTGTGTGTGTGTGTGTGTGTGTGTGTGTGTGACTGAATCAAAATAAACTACAGTGTGTTCATGAATGTGCATATCACTAGTGCAACAGTGTGGCTCATTAACACAGCAGCAGCAGCAGGCGACTGCAAGGGGGCTGGTCTGAGGACACACAAACATGTTGACAGGAGGCTTTTTGAACGTTGGATGAAAAAGACAGACACATGATTGAAAACCTTTACACTCTCACTTCTTAATGAGAGGATTCCTCTGACACAAAGCCAAATGCTGTCCTGGAAACATCTGTCATGGATAAAGTTAGAGAGCAGGCTTTAGGGCTGTCATTCATTTAATGCAGACATGGACAATTAGACACAACATCTGGGTTAATAGTGGACAAAAGCAATGAGCACAGAACATAAGGGCAGACTGTGTTTGGTGATTAGACACTATGACCTTCAGCTGATCTCAGTCTACAGTAACCTGAGCACCTTTAGGTGATTTAGGTGTGACAGTCCTCGCTACTACCGTCATTACAATAACTGAGAGCACATCTTTAAAAAATGTTCTTCATCCCTCCAGTACAGCTGATTACTGAAATCATCCTTGTACATTTGCTTCATGAAATTTTACGGTGCAAAAACTGAATAGACTCAACTGTTTGCTCTGGATTCTCTCTCAAATCTAACCACATAGTTTTTGTGCCTAAATTTAACCGAAGTCCCATTTCATGCAAAGCACATGTTAGAAAGGCTTTGTGTGTTGGCCTCAGGTGCCAAAGGCTAACTTATGATTCTCACTGGACAAGAGTATGACAAATCATGTGTATGTTATGAGCTGGGATGGGACATTATTGTTACTCTACTGCTCAGGAAGTAAAGCCGACTGATATTGACGTCTTTAAATGATCTTTATTTGCATGAAAATCATCAGTGCTGTGCTGCATGGTTTGCTTTATTGAAAGTTGTATCACCCGAGTTTGGTAGTTGTCATTTGGTTAACACACTCACGCTCTTCAACCTTTGCAAAATACTGTATGTACCTGGTAAAACGCAACAGCAACATCAAACAAGGACTCAAACACCCCTTTGTATTTAGTGATGTTTGAGTTTCTGGTTTGGTTTTCAAAAACAAACAGATACACACATTTTATACGAGAGGGGTGTTGAATACACAAACACAGTGTGTGAGACGCTAACACACACTGATATGAGGTAATGCTACCTTTCACAGCTGAGTGTTGTATTGCTGTATTTGTTACCACTTGTCTATCAACCCTCCCGCCCAGCATGCATGTTCTCTGCAGTCATGACACACTGGCTTCCCCCCTCACTGTGACACCTAACGTCTCATTTTGAAGCCACAGTGTGTATTTCTGATATGAACACAGGACCCTCAGCAGGTGACACTCCCCCCACTCAGCCATTAGGGGAGCAGCTCAGCGAGAAATTTAATTTTGTGTCGTTATCTGGTGGATGCAAAGCAGCGGGTATAATGTATGTCAGAGACGGAAAGAAAGAAAGAAAGAAAGAAGACAAACAGTGAAAAGGAGAAGGAGGGAGGATAGAGGGCCTGGAGGAGGAAAAGGTTAGGATGGAGGTAAGGTGTAGATGTGTGTTATAGATCGGCAGACACAAGAACACAAGCAGAGAGATAGAAGAAGAGGAAAGTGTGGAGCTCAGCCTCATCGGCATGATGGGGAGTGTGTGGCAGATTAGCCTGGTGTCTGGCTTTACTTAATTATGTGCATACTGTTAATTCTGCATGGCTAGCTGTGTCTCCCAGTGCTACGAGGTGTGTGTGTGTGTGTGTGTGTGTGTGTGTGTGTGTGTGTGTGTCATAATAAAACTGATGGCTGGACCTTTGACTCTTTAGCAAAGCTTTAAATGAACCACTGAAATCTCACATCAGCATTTGGTGAGCAGTGAGAGATGTGTGTGTGTGTGTGTGTGTGTGTGTGTGTGTGTGTGTGTGTGTGTGTGTGTGTGTGTGTGTGTGTGTGTGTGTGTGTGTGTGTGTACAGACACGTGCACAGGGACTTGATGCATTAACCTAAAATAGAAAGTGAGTGCTCCCAGGAAGGTTGTCCTATAATTGACTGGATTCTGTGTGAGCAGCACTTTTTAAACACCTTTTGTTCCCCATTTTGCGGTGATTAAACAGGCATTGCTTTTAATTGCTGATCTTAGTAGGACCTGCCTCATTCAAGAGAAGAAGTAGAGGCAGAAGACAAAGAGAAGAAGAGTGGAGCCTGGCAGTTCCTCATTTTGTCAAACCTACATGGGCACTGAGTTCAACATTCTTGATGAATGCATTACTGTAAAACCTCAAATAAAAGCCATTATCAGATAACGGCTACATTTGAGCTAATTTTTTACCTTAAGTGCTGTACAGGAATTTTTAAAAAATCTCTATTAATGTCTGCAGGGGATGTATGCATTAGAAAGCAAAATTAAATCACAGAAATTTTCAAAATGTGGGTTATGGTTATATCTTTGTTCATTCCTGGGGGAGCAAGCAAAAGGCAAAACAAAGAAACAAACAAAGGTGTGGAAATTAAACATGTCTTAAAATTCCACAAGTAATAGTAGAACATAATAAATGAGAAAAGGTAGCAATAGAAATTAGCAGACAATCTCAAAGGAGGTTAGCCAAACAATAAAGAAGCTAAAGCTGAACACTAACCCATAACCTGACCCTCCAAATGACACAGGAGGTGGCTGAATGAACTAAACCTGGACAGGAACAAGGCAGATCTCCATCAACAGCATTAAACATAAACAATATAGAAATATGCCAACCTATTAAAATAAATGACCAATAAAGGAATAATTATACCATATGATATGATTCCTTCTCCCACTTCCTCTTCCTGTGGGTTGTGCTTAAAAGGTCAACATCTCACCAGTCTGTAAGACTGGAAATGACATTGTAGGTTTGAATTATTGTTGTTGCAAGGGTTGTTTTTTGTCTTCATTCTCTGATTAAACACCGTTGACTTTGAGTTTGCAGACCTCAGAACCTGTTAGGAGTAGGATTGAGTATTGTGGGAACATTTTGCAGGAATATTAGCCTGCATAGGCTCTGAATCACCTTATTGAACTGAAAGGATAGCAGCGTGGGAGTAACACCATCCTGTAATTTAGAGAGGTTATGAGAGCAGAGGAAGAGGTGGTGAGAGGGTGTAGAGTCATGAAGGTGAACAGTCACAAGAAAAAAGTAAAAAGGCATATCTTGTGAAGGTGGATCAGAATGCGAGGGAAGAAAAGATGAGAGGAAGGACCCAAAGGCAGGATCTTTTTATGAAGTGATAAGATTTGAGGGAGAAGGAGGACAGAAGAAAGTCTACCTGCTTATATTGACAAAAGTCTTCAGAGGGCAAGTCAGAGAAGTGGAAAAGGCAAGAGTTGTAGGAGACTTCTGTAGAGCTGGGAATTGAAACAACAAACACCAAGCAACAAGCAGGACAATTATTGTAATCCATGCAAAATACTAGACATAAGCAGGTTTGAAGGAGTAGAAGGGCAGAATAGTAGTAACGGTGTTTGGTATGGTGGTTTTAATGTACACAACAGGGAGGGAGGGACAAAACAAACAATGTCAGGTAACAGAAGGGTTGTTAGGGGTGTGTGATAAAACTGAAAAATCAGTTTATATCTGTATGATGTACCGGTCAATACGTGTTAAAGTATGTTTCAGGAAAACCAGTAAATTAGGAAAACATCTGCTGATCTCCAACTTTGGCCCAGCAGTCATATATTTGTGCATCCAAATGGTGATGATGTCAAAATGCCATTCTTCCTGCAGAGCTGTGACAAGTTGTTCATGTGTTGCTGGATCAGGATCTCTCTCTCTCACCCGGTGATCCTGAACGTCCCACAGATGCTCTATTAGGTTGAGATCTGGTGAATATGCTGGCCAAGGAAGGACAGCGACATTGTTCTGGTCCAGGTAGGCTACTCCTGACAGACATGAGCCACATGTGGTCTGACATTGTCCTGCATGAAGGTGATGCCTGATTGTTGTATCCTGGGAATGACGTGTGGACCTGGGACCGTATCTCTGTAACAGATAGCTGTCAGTGTACCGTGGATGTGGACAAGTTCTGACCACCATCCATTAGCAGTGCCCCCCCCCCCCACATCATGACATCACCACCAAATGGTCCACTTCCTGGATGTATGCTGCAGGAGAGCGTTCCCCACGGCGACGATACAAACGCCTACAACCATCAGCTCTGTCCAAGTTAAATCTGGACTTGTCACTAAATGTGATCTGCCTCCACTGTGCAATGAGCCATAACATCTGTAACATCTGTGCTACACGTGTCTGCAGAGTTCAGACCATCATCATCATCAGCATCCCAACTGTCTGGTCATGTAAGTTTTGTAGAAGCCGTGACATCATCAGTTGTTTCAATCACATGTTTGTTTGTTTCAGTAGATTAGGGGTAGTGAATAGAAATTACAGGGTTTTTAAAATTATGTGTTTATACTGTTGCTCAGTATTTCATTAAACTGTAAAGTATAAAACTATCCCAGTTGTCATTTTTGACAAGTTAATTTTAATGCATAGTAAAAATACTCTAAATAGTAAATATATGATGCATTTCCTCCATTTTCTGTGCATGTAACATCAAAACAGGACTTTTGCCATGACTTATATTGCAACATGTATCAAATTACATTACAAAGTATCGCAATATGTCGCAATACAGTTCAAACAGCGCAGCTCGTGACATCGGAGAAGCTGGCCGGCATTTTGCACCTGGACACAATTTAGGATAAAAAAAAAGCAAAGGTGAATTTTGGTTGTAGAGTTATAAAACTTATATCATTGGAATCTCAGCTTTCCTCTGACATGTTGTTTGTATTGTTTGGACGAAGTTACATACATCGCCACGTTGTGCTATGTGTGCGATTGGTTGCTGTTTGTTGGAATTGTGTTTTGTTTTAATAAAAATTGTTTTCATGGGCTTTTAGTCAGATTTCTTCTCGTTCAGTGGGTATGCTATATGTAGATGTTGCTAAATGGTTAGCGTGCCCTTATATGGATTTGTTGTAAGATGCCTTGCCTGCCCGTGGGGCACCTGGGCTGTTAAAATGAATCTCTGTCAATGATTCTATGGAGTATACAGTGATCCATTTAGTTTGTGAGGTGGTCACTGGTAATGTTTGAGAGCTGGGGATAGATGAGGAGGAAAGACAACAGCTCAGAGCAGCTCATTATAACAAAATGAACGTGAACTAGTTTGTTTGTGACTGTAAACTTAGTTCAAAGTATGAATGAACTTGCACAGCACTGATAACAGTACAGAGCAACAGATGGACTTAAGAACCGATATAAACCGTTTGCGGTCGGACAGCATTTTCTTAATTTTTACACATCTTCTTAAATTCACCCTATTAAGGCACCACATATAACATAATACCTCAGTAGTGATTATATCAACATTTAGAGCACAGTCTCAGCTTCCCATTAGATGAACCTCCCGTTTATCCTAGGTGGATAAAGAGAAAATTTCTGATCATTTGAATTCTGTTTCTTGAAATTCTGAAATCTCATGTACATGTTTTGGTGCTTAAAATGGTCTACCAAAGATTTGAATAAAATATTAGATAAATGTATAATAAATGTCTATAATGGCATTTTGTTCTATTGTTTTTGAGCAGGTGTCGTCTGCTCTCGACCTTTACCAAATGTTAGAAAAACATGACTGAATAATGACTCCATATTATGCATGAAGTTTCATGGTATGTGTACAAATGAAAAAATAAGCATTATAGCAGTCATTATTTTCAAATGAAATATTTATTTATAAAACAATTACATAATTGACATGTATGAGGTTGACCCTGACCAACACATATTCTCCTTTCTCCTCTCTTCCTCCACATACTCTCCACACAACAATTCACACCTGTCTTATGTGCCTTCTACTCCCAACAACATCAGATCTCCTCCATTCACAACTCTAAACAGAGATTTAGAGTAATTAACATTTAGTATCAAATCACACACAGACACAAATATAAATAAATAATGGAAGAAAATGTCAGCACAGAAAATATTCTGCACAGAATATATTCAATGGCCAAAATGGTATTTAGTAGCATTAAGCTAAGATGGTCACATGCACACACTGTGCTATTACTGTGTTATTACAAAAAATAATATATTGTAAATTGAATACTATTACTCCTCTTCAAATGGAAAATGATTATTTTGATATTTCTCCTCATTGTAACAGTCAAATATCTGAAAATGCTGAAAATCATGAGGAAACTCCAATGCTCTCTCTTTTAAAACAAGTATGTTTTATGCCTTTATTGTCACGGCATGGTCATGTTATATTTTGTAACCCCATTTTTGGTGTAACAAATTCTCATTGTGTATATTCTTTTTTGGTAATGATTTTATTTCAGCCAGAACATGCCATCTGCTGGAGGTTCAGTATGTGTTTACACCCTACACCTTCTTTAGGCCACTGCCCCATGTGCAGGTGGAGGATTCTCATTGGTTTACAACACTAAAAAAGGTCCTTTGTTTGTGTGAGATCTGTTTGACTCCCTGATGAAGGCTTGATGCTGAAACGTGTTGGAGCTTTGTATTTTAACGTCTAACATGACCATGCCGTGACAGCAGGGCATTTTATTCGTTTTAAAAGAGAGTTCCTTGGAGTTTCCTCATGATTTTCAAGTCTGCATGAATCCCTATCCAAAAAGAACCACCAACAAACTCACTCTGAGTCCTTTCCTTGGGTTTTTCTTTCTTACTGTATATACAGTATTTTCATTAGTTTTTTAAACTTGTGATTAATTGTGATTATTCACAGTCTGTTATTGTGATCATCTCAATTAAAATCGTTAATCAATTGACACCACACACTCACACACACACACACACACACACACACACACATATATATATATATATATATATATAATTAAAAGAAGCTGTTTACTCTTGTTGCTACACACTGCCTGGCATTAATACAGCAGAATTTACATAAATGAAATAAAAGTTTTAATGTGTAGGAGAAAAGTCTGAGATATCTAAGTTGGCTTAGTAATGGAATGAACATAGAAACACCTGACAGCAAAAAAAAAAGAAAGTCATAATATTGGCTGCAATATAAAAGCTATTCCTAAAAGTAATGGATGGCAATGTAAGGGTAACAGTGACAAATATAATAAATGGGTTTAAAATAGGCAAAAGAACTTCAATTTTCCACACATGATTTAGTGCAAGCAAGTCCAATTAGACAAGCAAAAAGTTCTGTGATTCATTCAGAAGCCCAAACCAGGTAGGAGAGGTGAGAGAGGTGGGCATAAGGAAACAGCTGAGTTGATGGCACTCTTTTTTCATGGTGCACAGCTAAAATCTAATTTGTCTGGAGAAGGAAGAGGCAGAGAAAAGAAAATCTGAAAACCTATGTAGAAGAATGCCATGGAGCAGAGAAGAGGAGATAATTACTCAGCAAAGCAGGAAAAGATGGCAACAAGCCTGGAAAATAAGGCCAATTGTCTTCACATCACACATCTGTACATTAATATACATATAATAAAATTAAGCTAATGTACATCTTTGAAAGTAGAGGTATGGCTACATATCAAAGCAGAGACAAGGATAAAATAACCCTTTTTTTAAAATTCCCAGTGGATAAATGTGGGTTTATAAGAAATGGACGGAGGACTATGGATTCAGGTTGGTGTTGAGAGGATGGATTAAGTAATTACAGAGACAGTGGTTGCTGTGTTTATAGATGTTGAGAAATATGGGGTCATTTTGCAGATGTCTGTGGAGAGTTGTGTAACTGTATATCAGTCTGTGTGAGTAATCAGATTTGTAGATGTAAAATAATCTATAAATGTGTCCTGATATTTATCAATGTGTACAGGAATCTGTATTCCAGTAAACTGAAAGCATGACAGACAGGACTACACTACAGCGGTGCATTTCACAACTCTGCATGGATGTTGACCCCACTGACTGTCGGGTGAAGTGGAAGAACTGGACACTCGGAGAAGGAAGGCAGGAGCTGTCAGATGGTTCCTGTTGCCATGACGATCAGACAGCAGTTGAATGAATATGAGGAATGAGAGGATGGATATATAATAATGTATGTAACTGTGCCTTCATCGTACAGTAATATGTTACCATTGATGGGGCAGGTTTAGCTCCCCATACTGAGGCTGCAGTCCTCTAGTGGCAGCTGCACGTTCGATTCCACCTATGGCCCTTTGCCACATGAGAAAGCAGACAAACTGGCAAAAGTAGCATTCAAAAAAAAAAAGAATTGTCAAAGTCAATAGTAAACTTTCAAAATCACAGGGGAAAGGCATAGTGTGGGGAAAGTGGTTGTTTGAATTTAATGGTACCTTAAATGGGTCATTTGAAGGAGAGACGTATGAAGCAGGGGTGTCCCTTAAGTGCAACTTTCTACAGCGTGGTAATATAAGTCATGTAATTACAATAATGAAGTCTGACACACATGTCCCTGGTACTTGTACACCATCTTACTGCCATCACATGATGATGATATCACTGTATAAAATCAACTGGAAATACAGTAGATGATATCCTATTTTTTAAATGTGTATGAACTATAGGAACAAGCAGAGAATCATGAGGGAACAAGACAGACCAGTGACATCATCAGAGTCCTTATCTGTACTTTAAAGCAGCAGGGCTGAAGCCAGACGTTGTTGTTTCAGCTGTGAAGTTGGTAAAGGTTGATGTGAAGTTGCTTTATTTATCATTTATCAGAGAAGCATTCACAGAACAGCTTGAGCTTCAATGTTGTTGATCACACAAGTAAGAGAACTATTTACTCATCGAGTTCTTAAAGTTTATAGAATAAACTGCAGTGAATCAGTGAACATAAACACATTCAGTATGAAGTATGGAAAACATAACTTTCTCATTGATTTTCATGTTTTTAACTGATCACAAGGATGTTTTTTCAGTTCAATATAATGTTAATTATCATTGTGTGTGAGTGTGTGTGTGTGAGAGAGAGGTAGGCTATGTAACAGTTCCATATACTGTATATCCATATATTTAATCCCTATATGTATTGTATACTGTACACCTTGTAGGCCAGTATTATATTATGACTTATTTTTATGAGCTACAGTGAGAAGAAAGTATCAGACCAGCCATATAAACTACAATAAAACAATAATGTACTCTGTATGCTCAGCAGATAAAAAAGAGAGTGAGTGTGTGAGGTTGTGTGTGTGTGTGTGTGTGTGTGTGGGGGGGGGGGGGGGGGGGGGGAGTAAGATATTTACTCTGGTTTTATCTTTTTAGAAAGCTGTGATACATGTGATATTTGCAAACAGACACAGACGATGTTGGTTAAATATGCATCCAGCCTTGTGACTGTATTCTTTTCTCATGTAGCTGACTGAACACGGTTCAGTGAGACACCAAGGTATGAAGGAGCCCAATGGAGTGATGATGGAGGCAGAAAATCTGAACGGTCGAAGCATCGAGAGTTAAAGCTGTAGCAGCAAAGTTCTCCAGGTAACACACCTGAAGAGATTTTAGAAACTGATTCAACATACATCTCTGGAAATCTTAATCTCTGTATCCCATGAAATATACTGGAAAGATAGTCCCCTATTCAAAGACTCTATGAACACATTATGGGCATGTCCAACTCCCTTTAGTTAGAAATACAAACGGGTTGAACTTAGTTCCTTCATTATTCATTAGTTTGTTTTGGGCTTAACATGTATTAAACCAGACAGTTTTTCTGATCCCATTCCCAGGATGCAATGCTGTTTAAACAGCCCTACTAGTCTCACTGAGGGGCAGGTATGTGGTCCCATCAGCAACACCAGTAGACTGCATATGACCTAATACACTATTTAATGGAGGAGGAGGAGTGTGTGTGTAATAAGCGCAGATCACAGTGTGCAGCAGATGGGATGCAGGTGAGTGAAATAATACATCATTAATGAGAACAAATATGAATTACATCACATGCAGTGATGCACCAGCAGCAGAAACTATGTATGTATGCATGTTTGTCATGTATGCATGAAGCACAACAGCTTAACTTCATCAACTAGGTCCTCAGTAGATTACAGTACAGTCAAAATATTTCCACCATCAGGATGGCTGTCCTCACATTTCTCACTGTGTTAAAGAAAGCAGAGAAAAATTAAAATGAATGAATGAATGAATAAATAACCAGCTCTAATAAAAGAAATCAGTGGTTTTGTCTTTGGGACAATGAATGAAGAGGAACTGATGTGCTGATGAGAGAGCACAGAGACAGACTACACCTGGAGACAGGGAGTGTAAAATACAACAACACAACACAGGGGAAATGAACTTTCAAAACCTAAACCATGACATTATGTTTCATGTCTCAACTTTTTTTTCATATTTACAAATTGAATTGTTCTCTCCATGTTCTCCTCATGTCTGTGTGGGTTCTCTCTAGGTTCTCTCCGTGTATGTGTGGGTTCTCTCCAGGTTCTCCTCATGTCTGTGTGGTTTCTCTCCAGGTTCTCTCCGTGTCTGTGTGGGTTCCCTCCATGTTCTCCTCATGTCTGTGTGGGTTCTCTCCATGTTCTCCTCATGTCTGTGTGGGTTCTCTCCATGTTCTCCTCATGTCTGTGTGGGTTCTCTCCAGGTTCTCCTCATGTCTGTGTGGGTTCTCTCCAGGTTCTCCTCATGTCTGTATGGGTTCCCTCCATGTCCTCCTCATGTCTGTGTGGGTTCTCTCCAGGTTCTCTGTCTTCCTCCCACCACTAAAAACATGCAATAGAGGTGAACTGGTGACTCTAAACTGACTGTAGGTGTGAATGTGAGTCTGAATGGTTGTGTGTCTTTCTATGTGGTCCTGTGATGAACTGCTGACTCAATAAAAAAAGAGAAACACAAATTATATCAGCTATAGTGAATTAACTATTACAAAATGTATCTACAATAGTTACTACAGTAACTACAGTATATGTACCTAACCCTAAACTACTGTATATCTAGTTATCATAATAATAACAGCATTGGACATGGACATCATGATTGTGGTCCAGCCACGATCCATGACCAAGTGATTAGTCAGGCTGAAAATCGGACACAGCAACCTGAACAGTTCACTATCCAACAGGTCTGTAGGATCAATGCTGTCAGGATTATCCTTAAATCATGCAGGAAATGAATGCATGATTGGCACAATTACAGATATGTGGAGACAAGACATTCTGCTTTAAGATGGATAGAACATAGAGTAACCTCTGATGGTGGTAGTAATGAAACATGTTGGTTACCAGCTGTGAAACCTCAAGAAGAGGAACAGGAAGAAGAAGCTTCAGGTTTTTAGAGACATTTGCCACATTCTTCCTTGATGACTTCACTCTGACTTCCATGTTGTCATAATTAGTGCTTCATAAAGATCCACACATTTCCAGTGGGGGACAGGTCTGGACTGAGACAGACCAGTCTAGTACCTGGACTCTTTGACTCTGAAGCTGTTGTATACAGCCTTCATTCTCAGCTGGAATCAGCAGGACGTCCTGAAAAAGACGTCTGGATTGCAGCAGATGTTGTTCCTAAACCTGTTTGTACCTTTAGCTTTAATGGAGGCTTCACTGATTTCCATGGTGATGTACTACAGTAGGCAGAAGTCACCAGCTTACACCCTCTGAGTGGCAGAAAGCTCTCACTGAGCGGCAGCGTCACTGTTCATCTTGAATGCTGCAAAAAACATGGCAGAGGTTCAGTAGATTGTGTGTCATTGTGTGTCCTCTCTCAGACTGACCTGCAAACATCAATCCTGCAGACATTACCTGACTCCACATGTTAATGGCCGTGGAACATTGGTTGTAAGGATCACTGCTGAGTCCAGCTGCATCTCATTGAAGAGGCTAAGGACTGCAGCATGTTTTGCCCCTCGGTCTGACTGAGGGAGCGTGTTTCAGAGAGGAAGTGAAAATGGTGTGTGTCATATCAGAGCTGCTAAAATGCTACTTTGATTTGTGTGAAGTGAGCACTTAGCCCCGACCACTATCACCAAGAGTGGGACCAGTGTGTGTGTGTGTGTGTGAGACAGTTGACTTTGCTAAATGACTAAAAAGTGTTTCTGACCCCATCTTCCCTCTCATTTTGTCATGGTCCTGGGTTTCAGACCAGAAAACTGCTCATTGCTCTCATGTCCTCTCTCAAACCTCCAGGGTGTCACTGGTCACTTATAGTTCAGTGAAACCATAGGTGATAAATAACATAGGGCTTATGTAACTGTTAATTCTGCATCATGCTGCATGTCTAAGTGTCCATATGGCTTCCCTGCACATGCTCCATATACTCCAATAGTCTGTTTGGCCGTTACTGACATTAATGAAGGAATAATGTTGTTTTTTTGCATGTTTCAAAATCAGATGATCATTGATTTAGTGTCTTTGGAGCAGAACACATGAAGAGAAGAAGCTGCTTAATTCATATGTAATAGTTAATATTTAACAGTGACTGACAGAAATGTCAAATTATAAGAATAATGTATGACACCAGAGGCACAATCCGTCCTTCTCTGACAGATCTGCCTTCAGATATACAGATATGCATAAAGGCTTAACAGAAATTCATTGGATGCATTAGACTGCAATAACACAAGATAGAAATGAATACAAATCATTTTAGGTATGAATTTTGAAACCATTTAGCTTCAAAGTGGGACTAGCTGTTGTTTGTTTTTTTATTATTATGCTTTACTTTCTTATATGCCCTTGGTCATATTTTGTTGACATTGGTAAGTTCTTGTAAAATCCTGCTAACTGTTGAACAGACAAACGTTTACAAACATATGTCTCGTATAAAAAGTAAAGGAAGCCTTTTCAGAAGACAAGATTTCCAATCATCCTCCACAAATGACTTTTTGCCTGACCGTTGGGTGTTGTGATGACAACTGAGGAACTCCATTCAGTGATGCAGCCTCTAAAATATAGTTTGAAGCTAGGGAGAAAATGAGTGAGTAGAATAAGAACTGATGAAGTGAAAACTTTATTTCAAATTCCAGGCAACACAAACACAAATATTGGTTTAGAGAAGATCCTTATATCTTACATTTTATATCCTTGTGGGGTTTTATGTCTGTGGGGCCCGTTTTCAATGTTTACACACCCAAAATAAATTAATAAATGAATGATAATAAAATAATAATGATTCATTGAAATTCTTTGGTCTTCACTCATTTCCATGAAAAAGATAAACATCTTATGTGTTGTACTGGACCTGAGGGAATAAAAGTATGTGTATTGTAGGTAAACTCCATCCAGTGAACATAGTAAAAATGAAATACAAAGTTTTACTGTATATGTTCACTGTCTTCCTCCCACCTGGGCCTGCTGTTAGTGTTTCAGTGTGTGATATGAATGAACATGGCCCTCTATACCGATTTCTAAGAATTATAAAGTTTAAACATTTCTGCTCCCACGAGTCCTACACTCTTATGTTCAGTTGGGTTCATTTGTAATTTTCATAATCTGTACTATATTCTTTCCAATTTTTCCATTTTGTTTACAGAACTCACAATTTATTCACAAAAACAAACAATAGCATTTTTATGGGAAATGTGATCTAACTTAGGTTAATGGCAAATATCAAGTGGGGCCTGTAAACATTCTTAATTTAGAACCTCTCACCAATGTAATCTTACTCATGTCGGTTAATTCGATGAATACTTTAACAATATCTGTCCTACATGGGCGGGGCCAGAGGGGCACGGGCCCCAGCTGAAATCTGATTGGCCCCTGAAGTGCCCCTATCCTGTCATTTGTCCTGTCACAAAAAAGTCTATTTGACTGGGTCTGAGTTTCCTCTTCAGACGACTCATCAGATGAGTCTATGTCATCAAAAGAGTCTCTTCATCTAGGAGAGCTGGACTCTTGAGACACACCGACAACTCTAGCCTGACCTTGTGGTTCATAGACTAGATCATCAGCATCAGACACTTCAGACTCAGAATCAGGACCAAGAACTGCCTCCTCATCTTCCTCATCCTGTTCTGCAAACAGCATCAGGACCATTTCAGTTGTATATCTGGTATGACTAGGACCAGCCATACTAACACTCCGGATAAAGAAAAGCAAAAGCAGAAGAATATTTTCACACATCAATTAGTTTAGTATTTGGGGTCACTTATGACCCATTTTGTGCATCAAAGGGTTAACACTGCAGTCTTATTTAGTTCAGTTGGTTACACAATAGACCATCTATCAACCCTAAACCCAAGTTAGCACAAAGCACACACCCACAACAAAGCAATTCCTACCATGTTCCTTATTAACTTTTAATGGTTATCTTTTTTTAATTATAATTATTTTAAGAGACATAATACATGGAAATCTTAAGCGCCATACAACTGGAGTACACAACATATAGTGTGCAGGCCTGTTATGGGTGCCAGTGGTCTGAACTTGTTTCTGAGATGGATACGTCGAACCTGATTGTGGGTTGTAACGTGGTCGACCAGGACGTGGGCGGTCTGTCGTTGCTCCTCTGGCTATAACTCCATTGAGATGCACTATTGTGTATTGTACCTTCACCACCATCATCCCTTCCAGCATTCCAGTGATCCTGGTCATGTTGCCCCAGCCTTGCCATAATTGCAGATGACATTTTCTCCCCAATCTGTGTTCCCTTTTATAGTGATGGGTTAGTTTAACAAGGGAGTGGTCATTTGAGATGACCACTCTATCTCTCCTGATGAGCAGGAGGCTCCTTCCATGGTAGCCTCTGTCACCACTGTATGAATGTTGTGTGAATGGGTGAATGCTGACTGGTGTTGTAAAGCTTTGAGCAATCAGTCAGACTAGAAAGGTGATATGTAAGTACAGTCCATTTAAATAACATACATAACATACAGTTATTTTTCTGAACTTATAATTTGCTAAATTATACTGTAATTGTGTTGCTGCAAGATCCTTTTACTGGAGTTCTGTTTCACAGTATTATTAAATGATAAATGGACTTTAATTGTATTTAATTTAAATGTGCTTTAATTGCAGCTTTCTGCTCAAAGTGCTTTACGACACCAGGCAGCATTGATCCATTTGCACACATACATCCATACAGTGGTGACAGAGGCTATCATGCAGGGCACCACCTTCTCATCAGGAGAGATAACCATTCAAACAGTACCAACCACATAGCAACCAGGCCTGACCCTGCTTGGCTTCACAGATCTGATGACACTGGGCGTATTCACGGTCAAATGGTCGCACACTATTGTATACTAATACTTTGCAAGACACACACACACACAAAACAAGCAAAAAAGATAATTTTACATGAATGCTGTTGAATTTAATGACATTAGTACATGTACACAGCACTGCACAGAGAGGACTGTTGTATACTGACTTTATGTTCCAGTGTTTCTCTGGTAGCTCGCTAGTTAATAGATTAGCTATAGATTTCTCTTTCATAGTTGGTAACCTACCACTTGGTAAGAGATTTTCATGTCAGCATTGGCACAGAATTGTCTTACCTTAACATTTAACATTACACCAGCTGTTTGAGGTGTGAGTTCTAGAAGATTCTTCTTCAACAGTTTCTGCACTCAATGCAATGCATATTAGAGAGTGAACCGTGATATAAACGGTATGTTATTGGGCATTCTGCTGTGAATAACAGTAGAAGTTAGAGAAAGGTCTGACAGTGTGGACTGAGCTGCAGTGACTCACAGACTCACTGCAAGGTGATTCAAGGACCATGAGAGACTCCAGACAAATCTCTCTGACTTTAATCCAAGTTCTCCTTCCACTTCTGATGAGAAGTACTGTCAGCCTTGACCTAAATTAGACCCCCCCTCGTCGCCCACCATTCCCCTCTCTGATTTCATTTCAGGCTCTGCTGGGTCTTGTCTCTCTGAGAGGAGGAGCGGTTTGGGAAAAAGCTGTCGGTTCCAGGCTAACGTTCTGCGAAGGGTAAGGAGGGGAATATGAGCTAATGAAGTCAGTCCTGAGTGGGAATAGTTGTGCCTTTTTTTTCTCAGCCCCACTTTCAGTTGTTAACATGACATGTTAGACCTCTGTAACCGCTCTTGTTTCTCCTCTCGCTGTCTCTCCATTTTGGTTTTCATTATCAATCAGTCTTCAGCCACTGCCTCCCTCTTTCTCCCTCACCCCTCATGGCTTTCATGGTTCTTTTTCTCTTTTCTTCCTTTCCTCCAACCATCCCTGACATCCTGTATATACGTCTATCTCTGCTAATATAGGACCTGAAAAGGGCACGGAGGTGACACTGTGACAGGCGAATCAAGCTCTTGTTTTTTGGCATCACTCACACCCGTCAGGGACTTTAATATGATTCCAGGGGCCATTTGCATTCCATTTGTGGCCATTGAAAGTTATCAATCAGCCTTTTTTCCCTTGGCGACGTTGACTGACAACCGAAAGTCAGCCAACAAAAGAAACGAGCAGCAGAGAAATTCAGCAATAGTATTTTAATATGAACAGATGATCTGGATTGGAAATATGCAGTCTCTCTGTATATGTGCACTATATGTTCACATTTATTAGGCACCTTTTTTCTAAAGTATGACAAACAACCAAAAACCAAAAAAAACAACCATTAGAACTGACTGAAGGGTCTAACCTGTTAATATTAGAGTAAGGTTAGGTTTTTATTCGTCACATACTGTACAGTCATACATGTACAACTACAGTGAAATGCTTCTTCTTCCTGTTCTTGAAGTGGGTATAAAAAGCAACGGTTGCTCTGTGAAACCTCTGCCTCTGGCTCCCTCTCCACAGTGTGATCCTTGTTAAGACCCTGGTCCCTCTTGCCGGGTCTTGTCTGCTGACACCTCTCCAGAGCTTTGTGGCATTAGGCTTCAAAGGCAGCTGTGACATCATCTAACAGGAAGATGAGAGGATGGTCCAGATCAACGCTGTCAACTATCACAGAAACACTCAGCTGTGGGCGAGAAACAGCAAAGGATTTGACATCGTTAAATTAATGCCTTTCCGATGGTGTCAATCAAAACTGAACATGAAAGAGCTTTTGTATTAGATCACAGCCCATTCTACAAGTGTACCTAATGAATTAGCTGGTGGTGTATTTAACACAACTGGGAGGAGGTTGATTAGAAGAGTTGATTAGGGTTTTTTTAATCAGATCCTAATGCATCCAGGAATGTGTTTCTTTTTTTGTAATTAACTTTGCATGGTAGGGATTATTTTTAAATTTTTTTGAAAACGTGTCAATAAGTAAGCTTTAGTTGTCAATTAAGAAAATCAAACATATGTAGTCAACTCATATTTATATATATTTGCATGATTTGGTGAGTCATTACCACTGCAGAAAGTACAGGCCCAGGTGCTACCACAATCATTTCATCTCATTATTTTACTCTTCATGGTACATTTACATCATTGGTGGATCATGATCCACCATCATTGTCATTGAATTCAAATCAGTCGCCCTGCAGCAGCGTCTGTACGGAGGCTTGAAGTTATGGTATGCTTGCATTGAGAAGTGTCCCTTCAGTCATTTCTATGGAGGAGTATTGTGATAGTGTGATATTTAAAAGTTAATAGATACATGATGAAAATGTTACATTATAATAGCTCCTACTGTGTAATTATTTTTGAAAATAGAATTCTTATAATTGATTTTCTTTTTATCATTTTTAACCTCCCCCCCACCTCAGCCCAACTCAAGCTGCCTGATGGTTGTTGCGTGCATCAAGTCTCCAGGGGCTCATTTTAGAATGTATGGCACATGTTTCAACAGCCAATCAGTTCATCGAGGTGAAAAAGCAAAGAAGAAGGAAGAAGAGGATCACACTCTGAGGAACAATCAAGTCTTTAATCAAGATTTAAAATTTAAATTTACTGCTAAACTGACAAATTCAGTCCTAATCTTTTCATCTGCTCTGTGTGCATTCACCATCAGTCTGCCACCTTATGTCTCACTCACTCAACCACACACACTACACACAACTTTTGTTTTCGTCTCTACATTAATACTTATGGAGCTGTACCAATATAATCACTATCACTAAAATTATATTTAGATTATATTGAGCTACAAAAATAAATAAATCAATAAATCCTGAAGGGCAGGCTGTTAGAAGTATTGGGAGTGTTGCTATGGCAATGATTAATAGTCTGATCTAGTGTCAGACACTTTGCACAAACTTGAAAAATTCAACTCATCTTGCTGCAAAGCTTTGGTCCGAACAGGTCTTAAAATGATCTTCTCTCCATTCATCTCTACTGGCATCAGAAGTCAGTGCAGAAAACATAAGCAGCAGCT
>CM075189.1:6948089-7020589 GCA_037577475.1 Chaunax sp. Z400
AGCCTGTCACATGTAAACGCATGCATATAACCACAAAATAAAAGTAAAAGTGTGCAGCATACCTTGCTGTCAAATCTGTTTTAATGGGCCTGCTTTCTTTGACTTCATGACATGAGTGTCCTCTTGAATAACTGTGCAGCCCTTTATGAAAGTGTTGGTCCTACTTTCCAAAAGCAAGAGTATAGAAAGACAATCCGTGGTGACAGGACTGCAGCCGTCAGAGACCGGCACTCTGTTGAGCACCGACTCTGCTTGTTTACAGTTGTTAATGTCTCAAATTAAATGTGGCAATGATTTATTCATGTTAAGAAGATGATTTTAAATTTTCATCTAATTGGAGGACAGGATGAGCTGAGAGAGGACAGGAGGAGGAAAAACAGCCATAATGTGTGACCTGCTTAGTGTTCATGTCAAGTGAAAGGAGTCTTCTTAAATCAGTTGATGGAAAAAACAGCCTTGAGCTATGACTCCGCCATGACTGGGAATTCACCATCACTGCTCACTTATATAAAATGATGCATTCAAGCATTCAGTAACAGGGTCACATGGGATGAAGACGCAGGGGATGAGGATCTGAGAGCAGACAGTGATGCCTGAATAGCACTCTGGAAACACTTAATTGAAGTATGTTTACATTTAGTGTAATGTAATGTTTGGTGTTTCTAACCAAACCTCCCACAGATCCGTCTCTTCATGTGGATGTATTATCTTTTGACTTCCTAGGTGGATGTCGGCCAAGATTTGCTTAATTTTGTGTGACTCATTCACAAATTATGAAACCACCAAAGACAACAGATTACAATATCTGGAACAGACAGCATTCAATATTAGATGAGATGGGTATAGAGCTCATACCTCCACCAAGGCCTATGAATGACTTGAGTATGTTTTGCATGATTAGGAAAAGTGTTGGAAAATGCTCAATGTAGCAATGTTTAAAGGTTTACTCCTACTTAGTATTTTCCTTCTCAAGGCGAGTGAAGAATTTTTTAAGTAACCAGGATATTTTTATTCAGTAGGATGAATGTTATTCTACAGCCTGATATAACGGTCATATTTTTAGCACAGCGGAATACAGAGAACAATTCTGATTTCAAGCCCCTGAGGAGCGAATATTCTGAAGTAAACAAAGGGCCATTTTCTAATTCAGTGACGTCACACGTGACGAGGGCTTTCCCAGGTTTCTACGTTCTTCTAATTAGTGAAGCGGTCAATGCGAGTTGAATATGTCGTTATTTTTGCGTTATGAACTCATAGAAACACTCAGTCATACTCACTGGTTGTGGCCTATCTTCCTCCATTATATTTGCGGCAGAGCTTGTACTTCTGCAAATGCGCATAAGCGACGGGAAGCTGCAGGGACACGGTGACCAGGTAGGAAATCCACAGAATTCCCTTTAATTAGGCATGCTTTTGTTAGAATTATGTATTGAAACTTGACCCAATAATAAAATGATTTTTATTAATTGATATGCCACATTTTGGGTGAGAGTATACCTTTAACAAAAGAAGACTATATATTTGGATCAACCCCAACATGTACTGTTTTTTTTTCCTGGCCCATGTCCCATCGTTCCACCATGTACCACCACTCACAATGTTTAAAAAAGTGAAAAAGCATAACAAAGGATTCTATAGATGGATCAAAATTCCTTTAGAATATTTACCTTCCTTCTGTGAGAACATATATGATCCCTTATCTTTATAAGAAATACACACATGCTGTCTTGTTATTTGTAGAAAATGCTCGGGGGTGTGATGTCCAATGAGTGAGACATATTAGTCACACCTGATCCTCTAAAAACTCAGGTGTGCTCCATTAAAAAATGGCCCCAGGCTCCAATATGCTCCAGAGCAGCCAATCCAGGCATGATGGGCATGATGAGGAGTCTGTGCTTCTTTCTGAGGTTGATCCACCCGTGGATGTTTGCTGTCTCTTCGATGTGGGTATTTAAAGCACCACCCACCACTGAACTCAACCGTGTGAAGCCACATCAGCCAATTCTCTAATCAGCTCTGACGGCATTGTGACTGAAGCCTCAGATCCAGAACATGTTGTTTGCTAATTAATACAGAGCCTCTGGTTGCAGATAACAGTGTGCCATTCACACAGACAGTGCTTTTATCTTCAACTATAAAACATGACATTAAATAGAGCAAATGACAGAGTGTGCTTCCACTGAGCTAGTGCCTTATTTCTTCATGTCAAGGGCCTTACTTAGTGGAGTGTTTTAGTTTATTGTCACATTCCTGTGACCTAATAACACAAACAGATGATGAGACCTGTGACACTGCTGAGGTGTGGATGTGACATTACTGGTGACAAACTTTTAAAGTTTGTATTTAACTCCTGCAGCCGTGACTTTAGACTCTGTTAGGTTTGAGAGCATGTGGCCATTCTAAACATGCCTGCTGGGATCGGGCCGTTTGTTCGGCCTGTGATACAGTATCAGTTGTTGCAGCTTTCTAGAGAAACCAGCTGCTGACGTAGCTGAGGACATGCCGGAGTCAATCTGCAGAGCCCTGAAGCTGCACCCCCCGCTTCTGCACAGGGCGCTGTTTGCCTGTTAATTCTAAATGTATTAATAGTGAACGTGTTGCATATACAAATCCGACACTTCCTTGGACCCTCAGCAACTCAATGTAAGTTTGAAGT
This sequence comes from Chaunax sp. Z400, assembly GCA_037577475.1. Taxonomy (NCBI): domain Eukaryota; kingdom Metazoa; phylum Chordata; class Actinopteri; order Lophiiformes; family Chaunacidae; genus Chaunax; species Chaunax sp. Z400. The sequence goes on from CM075189.1 coordinate 6,950,746, forward strand.
CGATCAGGTGAACAGTGTGGTGCTGGGGTTTGGTTAGAGCTCAGGGGCAGGAGAGAGAGAGTGTGGGGGCAGTTCAGGGAGCGGGGTCAGAGAGAGGGAGTTAATTATGACAGGTGTGTTGTGTTGCACTGTTTGAAGCATGCTGGAACTGAGGGAGATGAGCTGCTTGAGGATGTGAGAGTCTGGAGAACACAAACCTAAAAAGAGACTAATTGAGCTGAAAAGCTGGAATTTATGTTTATTGATTTCTGTTAAAATAAAGAGTGTTGCTAAAAGTCACCATTGGTCATCCATCACTGAGGAACCCACACACACACACACACACACACACACACTTACACACACACACAGTAGTTACAAACTACTGTTACAGTTCTAGTTCTAGAGGTGGGTGAACTACATACAGATAGACAGACTTCCTATGACCAAATGCTAACCAATCATACATTGATCTGACTGATTTATGAGGGGGGGGCAGTGATCTGCATTCTGATGAAAAGTTGCATTACTTTATTTTTGTTTTGGAATTTTGATAAATTTTGTAATATTAGCAATGTCAGAATATTTTTGGACGGTACCCCTGATGAGGTCAGACTGCACCCCAGGGTGTCATGGCTCCCCCCGTTGAGTTGACCTTAACTCCACAGAAGGTGTGAATGTGACTGAGAATCATTGTGTGTCTTGTGTTTCAGTGCAGAGATGACTTGGTGACCTGTCCTGGTTGCACCTGGCAGTTGAAGACAATCGCTCAACAGATTGAAAGAAGAGACTGCAGGATCTGTGTCTGTGAAAAGGCTTTTGAGAAGTTGAGACAAAAGAAATAGCATCATTAACTACCCAACATGTTCTTATCTTTAAGTTTTCCACATCCTCCCCTAAAGGAACATTTATGTTCTAAGTTAAAGACAGATATGGAGACAGACGGAGCCTTCCATAGGACGTCTGCGTTCATTCTGTATTCAGCCGGGCATGGTTTTGGAGAACTTATGGATGAGATGGATGAAACAGAGCAAAACCACCAGAAATGTTTGAGGGCAGTGTAGCTACAATTCAAGCAAGGCACGACAAATATGTACAGACACAATGAAAAAGAAAGATGAGAAATGAAAAAGTGTAAAAACTCTCCGTCCTCAAGTCTTGATGTACTTAATGTCCTCACAGACCAACACTGAGCACATTGTTACTGCCTTTTACCACTTTGCATTTACCAGATACATTATCACATCCTCCTATGACCATCACCGTATTTGTTGTTGTTGAAACTTTAATGGTGCCTCTCCTCTACGACTCTCTCTCCCTCTTTCTCTCTCTCTGCCCCTCCTCCTTTGTCTCTCTGGGATTGGCTACACCTGGCAGGGTGGCTGACTTCCTACACACCTGATCTGCATTCGACCATCGAATCCCCACAATATGTAACCCTGATCTCATCCTCCACTTGTTGCCAGATTATACAGTCTACTACAGTGTTGCTCAGGCTCTACTGTGACTCAGACTTTGTTACACCTCCTCTCCAGAGACCATTCATTGCTACTTTAAACTGCTGAACTTTTTTTTCTGTGCCTGAGTCTCGTTTCTGGGTCTGCCCTTATTCAGAAGGTATGTTCCTCTACCCACTGTGATCAGCATCTGGTCAGTCAAAGCCTGCCATGCATGTCCCCGCCAACAGCAGCAGTGACCTGGCCAAGCCCTGCCAAGAGCTCCCCTCAGTGGCCTGGCTCTGGACCGCAGAGGCTGTGGTACAGAACTCCACCTGGAACTGTGTCCAAACCCAATCGTGCTTACATGCAATATGACTATACTGTATTATAATTTGTGAATGTGTAAAAGAATATCTGAATGTGTAGTCAGATTTGCAAATGTGTACAGGGATATTAAAAAACGTATTCACAATGTGTGTACTCATAATGAGATTTGTACATGTACACAAATTGTAATTGTGCACATAGATCAGTATATGTGTATAGAGATCTGTAAATGTGTTTGTGTAGACAAGTCTGTAAAGGCTGGTACAGTCTGTAAGTGTAATAAGAGTTAATTTTATTTTTTTTCACAAACACATCAAACCTCGTTTTTAAATAAAGTTAAACAGTTTTTATAGTACAGGTTACAGGTTATGTGTTATCTGTTTATGTATGCTAATAAAGAACTTATTCTGTAAATAGTTCTTTCATGCATCAAATAATTAGTCTGAAGCTAAATTATGAGCCTGTTCTGTAAAGATTTTTTTAAATGTATATAAAAAGCGACCAGACCTAAATAAATCCAGACCTAAATAAATCCAGACCTAAAATAACAACTTCTGGTTCAAGCCCGGCTCCTTCTGAGTCTGAATGTGGACACAGATGATTCAGCTGGTTGAGCAGATGCAGATACAGATAATGATATATTCACTCATTCACTGAAACATTCTGCAGGATGCTGTACAGCTTACCCAGCATCCTCCACCTCCAGAGAGTCCAGTTTCACCCCGACAACGTCACCATCATTCAGCAGATGTTGAAGGACCTGAGCCTCCTCAGAAAATAGAGACGGCTCTGGCCCTTCTCGTAAAGGGCTTCGGTGTCCAGTTTATTATCTATGTAGACACCGAGATATTTATAGTTCTGCACAATGTCCACACTGGTCTGGTAGGCAAACTGGATTGTGGCCAGATGTTTGCTAACCAGGGGCCAAAGCGGTTCCAGTACCAGTCTCTCCAGGGTCTTCATCATGTGGGAGGTCAGTGCCACCGGTCTGTAGTCCTTGGAGCCACTGGGGCGTGGTGTCTTTGGCACAGGAACGAGGTCTTCCACAGCACGGGGACTAAATCTAAAATGGCTTGGATGGAACTGTATGCCTTTTTTTTACAAGGTGTTGTATGATTGGTCAAAGCAGCATCGTTGGCCAGTCATGTTGTCAGCAATGTGCCAAAATTGACTCAGGTCAGTACTGTAATGCTAACACATGTGCCACCCAGCTGAGAGTTAAGTCTGGGTGGGTTATTATCCTGCAGCACAGAGCATATCATTAAGTATTTGACTCATTCAGCTAATGTGATGTAAAGCTGTCAAACAGAAAAACAAAGAATTCATCACAGTGCATACACATTCATCTTTTCTGAACAGGTTTGTAGGAGAGTATGCCTATACATCTGCTCATCTTGTGACGTGTAAATAAACAATAATCTTTTTATTTGGAAGCTCAGAACTCAACAGTCTCTCCTGTCCTCCTCAAATATCCGTTTGACTTAGTTTCAGTGTTGAGAATGTCAGTGCTTGTTTAAAATGTCACTACATCAGGGACTCTTGGTGATATGGAGTGGTGCTTTTTGAATAGACTGTGCGCCAAATCTTCTGTTTGATTTCCAATATGGCAGAGACTAATGCACATCTAAAGGATAGCACTTCTGGAAAATCCATGGATAAATCATCTTTGTATTGATCAGCTTGTGATTTATACATTTCATCATCACATGTTAAGTTCCCCTGGGTGTAAAAATCCAAACCTTTGTTCCACCTCTTGCATGGAAGCTGTGTCACCTATAAAATGGTAGTGTGTAAAACAACAGATTCTGACATATAGAACAAACTTTGATCAGCATACTTTTAATACTTGCTGTATTACATCTGCCAAGCAAGAAATGTTTTAACCAAAGTTTGTTTGTTTGTTTGTAGTATTACCTCAAAATAAATGTAAAGGATTCTTTACCGTTGCACAATAGGGGAAATTTAAAAAAAAATCCTTCTAACATGGATAATGTCTACAATGCGGACAGAAATCACACAGTGACTCAATGAGATCTAGTACACATCAGAGTTTGATCTGAACCCAGTCATATTCTGGATCTGGTGATCCAGAATGTTTAAAATTCACTACTGTGAAATAACAAATAATGATACAGACTGATATATACAGTATATAGTACTGGTACTGTATATATATATATATATATATATATATATATATATATATATATATATATATATATATATATACTGTATATATTGCTTTTAGGTGACATGACATAGTGGGGAAACTGAGCTGCCTTAGGAGATTTTTTTTTTTCCTTGTCTCGTTCGTGTCAGGATTACCTTAAAATCCAGACACTATTCTCTGTAAGTAATTGTTTTTCAATCAAATAAAAAAAAACTTAAGTTCTAAATTCTAACCATAATAGGCCTCAAGTCTTCCCAGCCATGTCCACATTGACACTCGTTTCCTCTGTTTTCCTGTTTTCTCACTTTCTCATGATCGCTACGGCAACTGCATCAGTCTTTGTGTTGACATTACACAGTGGCTTCTCCAGAGATCACGTGAGGCGGTGCATTCATGGCTACCTGTATTGTGTGATGCTCCATTATTTTCTAATCTTGCAGTTTGTGTAAGTTTGATATTGGAGAGCAGATAATCAGTGGAGCTTTTCGTTATGTGTGTGATGAAACCTGATTTCATAATCTATTAGGATTTTAAAACGCCTGTAGTGTGTAGTTTGACTTAATGATGGTGCATGGTGTAAATTTTACACCAATCCAGATTGGATAAAAAAAGTGCATAGTGATATTATGTTCCTCTGAAATGATGTTTACTTGTTTACCTGGTAGATCTTCATAACTAACAGAACACAAAAGAGAAACTTTGGCTACAAGCTGAGCTTTTATTGGTCTGTTATGGGACAACTTGTTATGTTATGTTTTTTAGTTCTCCTTCTCAGGCCTGCATGATTCTCGCCTCCAGGTCTCTTACCAAACCGTCTCCTACTACCACTACTGCTCCTCACCCCCACCCTTCACCACCTCACCCAAATGAGCTGAGAAGTGGAGCTAAATACACTTGACCTTGGCAGATGGTGGGGGCCACCCAGCAGGGGCCTGGCTCTGGCATCATGGGTCGCTGGCTTGGTGCCAGTGCTGACAGTGCTCAGAAGGTTTGGCAGGGATGATGGTCTTTGGGTGAAGATTGTTGTGGCATGTTCAAATAGGAGATGAGGCTGCCAAGAGCAGAGAGCAAAGGATGTTTATCAGGGTCTTACACAGACATCCCACATCGATATGGAAAACACATTCAACATTACACACAATAATTTAACACACAAAAAGTCACAGACACGGAAGCACACATCAGGAATGGATAGAACGTTGACCATTTAATTTCTCCCTCCTTCCCTCACTCTCATATGGAGACGAGCATTTGACATTGACTCACTCTCCTCCCTGTATCATTTCTGACTCCCTCTATTCAAGCTGACTCTTTGCATTGCATTGAGCGAAGGCAATGAATTGTAAAGGGCAACACAACAGCAACAACAATCCTCCAAATGCATGGATGCCTCCTCCAGACTCCCAAGGGGAAGGGGAAGAGGGAGCTTCTCTGCCCACTGCCCCAAAACAGACACAACCTACAACATCCCAGCAAAGACCACAGATGGTGGATGGCCATGTTTCTCCCAGATCACACCAGGCTCATTACCACCCAGCTCTGAGCTCATGGGACTATCACTGGACTTTTCTCCAGAGGAGAGGTACAATCCTACAGCTGTTGTAATCTCTCCAACCCAGGAATGGTCCACAAAGGGGACTGTGTGACACACACAGTGCATAATCTGTGAGAAAAATACTAGTTGCTATAGCTGGTGATTTGAATGGCAATGATTCTACCTCTCTCCCATTCAGTTGGGGTAACTGTGTGCCCAATGTTATCATATTAAGACAGAAGAGCTTACGACAACTCTTGAATGAATAAGAAACGTCTCATTTAGTAGCTCTGGTTTTGAGGTCAAATTAAGAAAGAAATAAACCTAAAGAAGACGTGACAAGCTGCAGCAGTTTAAGTCTATTTAGGCTCTTGGAATAAGTGGTTTAAGACTTTTTTACGACCTAGATTGTTTTTCTTATATATGAAAGCTTACAGACTGCAATTATCTTACTGCACTGTTAGAGAAACTCACATGGCTGTAGTCTGTTTCTCCTCAAATGAAGTGCTTCCTTCTGTTTAGATAAATGTTTGCAGTGTGCACAAACTATCTTGATGTAGGAAATATCCTGTTTACCATGAATCAATGTAGACTTTGCTTCAAATATAAAGACAGCAGAGGAAACAAGCCTTTTTATCAGTGTGTCAGAAAAAAACAGTCTGACTGCCTTGAGATTACAGCGATGACAGGATTACTCTGGCAGAAACTGCTTGTTCAGTGAAGGGAAGCATCAGTTTTCCAGGCTAAAAACACAGCCGTTTGGAGCCACTTGCAGGGGCAGCAGTAATGATGGCAGACATTGGCAGGGGGGCAGTGAGACTCATTAGAGTCATTAGTTTCAACTCATTTCTGTGTCAAGTCTCCCTTGCCATGCTGGCTAAGAGGGTGTGGGGGATAGGCTGGGGATGATTTGGGCATGGCAGGGAGGGTGCCGGTCTGTAACATCCATTAGCATCAGGGTGTGATGGATGCAGCTGGCTGGGATGCTACTGAGGCAGAATCTGCACAATCAGCAGCCCAACCTCAGCCTTTGTTCCCCTCCCTTTTCTTCTCTCTTTCAAGACCAAAGCAGAAGGATGGATGTTGGAGCAAACAAAAAGACATGAAAAATAAATGTGAAAAGGCCCTCTTATGATATGAACTCATTACTAAAGGTCAAAGCACAGTGTGAACTGGGGAGTAGCATCAGTGGGTCATCTTTTTAGACTCTCACAGGGACTCCTGTGGGCTCCGTGGCTATTATCTGCACGAGTATTTCTGCTGTACCGAGATCTCAGGGACCTCTTTCAGAATGTTTTCACAGTTGGTTTACAATAAGCAGTCTTTAAAAGGGGCACCACCACGTCATGTTTGCTTTCGATCAGACTCTGCAGTGTTTACCTCTTTAAATCAATTCATTCATCCAGGTGAGACTGATGCTAACTGAGCCTGATCACAGCTCAAGAAACCATGGTGGATACTCTGATAGAGCAACAAGGACTTCTAAAACACAATCTGAAAGGGTTTATAAGCTCTGTTGACCCTTTGGAGTCTGAGGGAATTTGTTCTATTTTCACATCTTCTCCTTTTTAAGCTCTATCCAAGTGTCAAGTCAGAATTTACAGCACAATGTTAGCCTTCTGAATGCATGTTTACATGTTGACTCACTAACATCGATTGTGTCTATTTGCATGAATCATCTAGCTTCATAGTGCACATTATTTTATCTTAGTTTATATGGCTGGCCTGACACTTTGTGCTCATTACAGCTCCTAAAAATAAGCAGTAGTATAATACTGGCCTATAAAGAGTTAAAAACATATAGGCTCTAAATATTGTGGATATATTGTACATTAAACTGGTACATACTTGTCTCCCTCTCACACACAGTCGGCATATAATTATTAAAAGAATGTTATACTTGTGTAGACATACCATTGGTAGTAAAAAAAAAAAAAGCGCAAACAGAAAAGTCACACTGCTCTAATTTCAGTGTTGATAATAGTAAAAAAAAATATATATATATTTACTATTAAAACTAATTTGTACATTTTATTGTTTACATCTCAGCACTATATGTGTTATCTGTTTATGTCTGTAAATAGTTCTCTCATGCATCAAATCATTAGTCTGGAGTTAAATTATGAGCCTTTTCTGTAAAGATTTTTTTGGTCTATATAAAAATTGACCAGACCTAAAAATTTCCAGACCTAAAATTCTTTCTTTTAAAATTCTTTGCCGTCATTCAGGGATTAAGACACAATGTGTCATGGTCCTGTGTTTTGAGTTTCTTATTTCCTGTTTTATTTTGAGCATTTATTTTGTCTGACTGTTTTTTTTTCATGATACACTTCTTATCTGTCTGTTTTCCCTCCCTTAAGATTGTTCATGGTTTTCTCCTGTGCTCCGCCTCCTCCTGTTCCCAGTCCTGTTTCGTCTCCCTGTGTATCTAAGTTTGTCTTGTTTGATGTGAATCTCTACTTTCTACACATTACAGCATTTTTTCCCTGTGTTTTCCTTCATGCTCCTCTGTGCTTTGTGTTACTGTTGCCATTGTGGACTCTCGGTCTTTTAGATTATGCGTTGTACCCTGTCGGATTCCCCTGCACTCAGTTCCTCCTGTATTTTGGACTTCTTTTTCTGTAATTGGATGTAACATGGACACATTCTGCCAGTAAGTTTGAATTTTATTATTAAATCATTGGACTGCAATCTCCCTGTCTCTGTATACATCTGTATCTTCATTTGGGTCCTCAATCTCAGAACTTTATTTTATTGAACATATAAACACAAGAGAAGGAATCTTACCATCAAAAACAGTTGAAAAATCATAACCTTGATGCTAAAATAAAGATCCAATATTTTATAAATCGCCAGGTCTTAGAAATAGTGGACAAAACTGTCCTATAAGAAAAAGTAACATCTGGCATTCTTAACTGGTGATTCACACGTTTACTTTCCCCTATATTGTGGGAATTCCTGTCAGCCCTTTCTGAACTTTTTGCAGACATTAAAGGCTGTCCGACAAATAATTTCCTTTTTCTAAATGGTAAGAAACCTGAATAATGATCTTTCTTCCCTCTGAAGACAGAGGCCATTTCACCAGCTAGCTATCCATCTCTCTGAAGGTGCATAAAACCTATAGGTTTTAGCATTGATTCAAGTCAAAATAATTAAAACATTTTTTGTCTTTCAATGATATGTAGTCTAAATAAGATTTAATGACTGGAGTTTTTCCTTATCTTTAAGCCTTCTCCATCTGCCCCCTAACTGTGAGGACATTGCCTGATACTAAAAAGTGTGAACACATTTATGATGACTTTTCTATGCTCAAGCCTCATATTATATCGCAAACCTTGTGCTCAGACTCTTGGCTGCTATGTTGCTGAGATTTGACAACAAATGTATCTTTCATTTCAATATATTTATGATACTATACATATCTATGCAATATGTGTGTATGTATGTATATATATATATGTATATATATATATATCTATATATAGATATATATATATATATATATATATACACTACCAGTCAAAAATTTGGACACAGTTTCCCATTCAAGTGGATGGGAATATATATATATATATATATATATATATATATATATATATTCATTTCAATATATTTATAATACTACACATATCTATGCAATATGTGTGTGTGTATATACAGTATATTAACTCTCCCTGGCCTTTTTGGCCTAATAATCCTTTATTTTGTTGTCATTTATACAGCTATAACATGTATCTCAGTGTGGGTTCTGTCAGTGATGAAGCCAATGATGCTTGCAGGAAACAGTCTTTATATTACAAAATAATTCAAACTTAAACACAACTAATATCCATCAAACTTTTCAGCTTCTTTCCCACAGTCTCAGACAGTCTATCTTCCTCTGTCTCAGGCAGCGGCAGGCTGACTCTTCTCAGGTCCATCACCCTGCTGCAGATAAGGGAGAGAGAGCAGTTCATCAGTTCAAGACAAAGCACCTGTTATAATGGACTATCTCTCCCTGGCACCATTCCCTGAACCGCTCCCACTCTGCCTCTCCTGCTGAGCTCTAACCAAACACTGGGACAGACAAGCAGAGGGAAGAAAAAGCAAGTTTGACTGCCAAACATATAAAAATGGTGAAGGAAGAGAAAGGGTGATTGTGTGTGATGAGATAATGATGGAGAGAGAGGCAGAAAGAAAAGCACAAAAGGAGAGGGAGGGATAAACAGAGACAGAAGGAGCAGACAAAGACTACAGGAATGTTATCCCAGTGATGAACAGCTTGAAAACAAAGAAAGACGAGAGAAAAACAGGAGGTGTCTGTCAAAGACGGCTGCCCACTGGGACAGTGTGGTACAATCACAATCATGTACTGACCAAACAAAAGCGATGCAGGGGAGCTCGGCTGCCTTTTTACGTTCATGCAGCTTTGTGTTTTCCTCCTGATTCTAATCCCTGCATGAGGATTTAACAGCCTCAGGGATGATTTATGATGCCTGCAATCTGACTAAAATGCGAATGGCATGAACAGCAGGAGCGACAACTGAGAAAAAAACAAGTGCATTAATTGATGTTGCAGTGAGAGTTTGGGGTCAGATGGGTTAAGCAACCTGAATTTGGAAGTTGATCAAAGTCTTTGCAGCTTGAGAGAAATTGGTAGATAAACAAGCGAGATCTTAAGAGTAACTTGAAACAGAAAACCTTGAATCTTCATGGCCAGCACTGACAGGAAGCTGCAGGCCAGCTATAATGTCAAGTTTCAAAGGCTGAACACAGCTAAGTTATGGACATGTAGTGTGAAGACAGACACCTTTACAGCCCACATAGGAATTTATGTTGGACATTTGCTTGACAGTGATGTGAGATTTGATCTGTCTGTTCCAGAGTTTTCTGAGCAGGATGAAAAAGGCTGCCAGCAGAGCGACATTGGGAATCGACGGTGACGACGGTGGTGAGCTGGCGAGGATCCTCCTATGTCCTGATTACTGCTGTATCGATTAAGAACCCAGTCATGTTGTAGGTTCATTAGACCCATGAACACTGGGTGAGTGTGATAATTTAACTGGATGGTGGTCATTGTGGCAATAAGAGCAAGTAAGAAATATTAGCATATGAATATGTCTCCAGCAGAGCAACAGTGTGTTCAGTCCCTGTTTAAAGTCTGTCATAGAACGACTTAATGCTCACCTGTGAGAATTGTGTCTGTGTATTGTGTTAAAGTTGGAGGTAAGTCTATTTGTGTACATTTGAGAGCTACTGCTTCCTTCAGAGTGACAGAATGAAACAGTCACTGAGGACTGTATGAAGCTCTCTGTTTGCTCCCTCAGAGATGAGTGGTCGCATTCATGACATTTACAATATATCCCCATACCGCCAGGTTTTCAAAGCAGAAGGATCCACTTCTGTGTAACATCAGTAACATTTTCTTTAAATCTGCTCATACACATTAAACCTGGTCAACTTTTTTAGTTGTAATGCTGGAAAAGAAGTAATTTATTCAGCTGCGTTTAAGAAAACTATTGTCATGTTTCTATGAACATATTTTTATGTGCGTGTCAAAGAAAAAAAACAAAAAAAGTTCTACGCTTGCTTGAGGTGGTTTTTGTCCTTTTAAAATGAGAGTTTATTTGCTTAATGAGACATAAAAACTCTGACATAGTGAACATTGAACTCATATGACTGATCAGAAGTTAACGCTCAGAGAAAAAGATGAAGACAAAAGAAAGAAGCCGTGCATCTCCTCAAGATTACTGTAATTTTCCCATTCCCAGATTTATCCCCACATTCCCTCCCAGATACCCAAAGCAGCTGTTTTTTTAAATTTTCTTTCTTTTTCTTCCTTTTCTTTTTATTTGAGTTTCATTGTCAGTTCAGTTAGGGGAGACTTATAAGAGGAACACATAGGAATGAGATCATGAGATGAAATATCATGATGATTTATTGTGAACAGAAGGAAAAGACATTGATGGCTGGAGTCTGACAGTGTTTCTGATATGAAAGATTTATTTTGCCCAGATATTCATTTCAGGTTCTAAAGAATCTAGGAGTGGTTTCTGAGGTTTCCTCTTGCATACTGATGGACTACTGTCAAACTAACACCCTCATCCTTGTGACCCGCTGTCTGTCAGGTAAGATTTTAAAGATTTCATGGTCTTTATGCACAATATATTTTTCAACTGCATTGCTAGAAAGTTCCTTCAGACGCTTCCTGTTGATGTTCTGTGCTGCAGGGCCTGTTGGAATCTGTCCAGTCTCAGAGCAAGAACTGACACTTTTCTGTTCCAAAGCCCAAACTCTCTGTTTCCATCTATCTGTCCCTCCATCTCTCTGTCAGTGCCTCTCTGGGGAAATCGAGGCTCTTTGCTGACACACCTCTCTCGCTCACAGACACATTCACTTTCTCTCTCTTCCTGTACATCACTCTTGTTTATTTCACCACTCTAACCATCTCCCTGCCTTTCATCCCTCCATCTCAGGGGTATCTGAGGCCAGAGCAGCTGCAGTCCCATCAAGAGTCACTCAGTGTGACAGAATGACAAGAACGAGCATCACACAGGCTCAGGCCTGCTGGACCGGCCAGTATAGTGCCAGACACAACACAGCAATAAACAGGGATAAAGAGAAACCAGCATGTTGACTATTCAGCATCCTAAAGCCCTTTCTGTAGCACAGTAATGATAAATGTGAGGCTTCATTATCGTTTCGTTATTTTTGCTCACTTCATTTATGGTCTTAGAGGAATAATCGTTTCATTTTTCCCATATTATGTCTGTTGTCTTATTTATTTATTCTTATTTATTTATCTTATTGCCTTTTCTAGAGTAGGATGGGTAGATTGATGTGGATCTCATGTTGTGACTTCAGTTTGGATGTGGAACCAGGACCTGGTTATCACAGCTCAGTGTACAGACCAACAGTCAACCTGGTTCTCTAAGTTTAACAATATTCATTACTGCTGGTACATTCTACAGTTTAAGTGAAGTTCACCATTCATCAAAACTTTTATTGCTGTATGATTTTTGCCACATTTGTGTTACAGGGTTTGGCACTAAAGGATGGGTTATGGTGACAACAGAATCCAAAGGATGTATTATCTTTCGAGGCACAATGTATTCTGCAAAAGTCACGGTGTAGTGCTTCAGATTTTCAGGTACGTAGTTAAAAAATGTTAGCTCATCTGATCATGTCACAGGTAGGTAGAGAGGCAGCAGCTTGAATAAAAGTAAACAGCTGCACTGTCTGCTACTGACTGCTATTTTCACAATTCATTTTACAAAAGCATTCTAAAGCCACACAAACAGGCATCACACACGGTACAATACTTTTTTCTCTTCCTTTGTCAAGCCATCTGAAGCATTGTTCAGTGGAAGACCAACGCTCATAAATATGGTAGTAATGATCTAGAAATATCCACTTGACTTAAATGTACACCACTGACTTTCTTCATTTTAAAAGGCCCTTTCTATAGAATTATCAATAAAACATGAGGAACTCTTCCTCTTGCATGCAAAAAGAGAAATCACAACTATAGTCACACTCTCCGTTGTATAGTTTCATTCTGCAGGAGGAATCATGATGTATGTTTGCAGGTGTATGTGTATGTACTGCAGATAAGTCTGTATCTTGTTTGCTTACCTCCTTGGTTCTCTAGATATATGCTTGTCTTGTTATTGACAGATTCATGGTTGGGCCTGTAGTTGTATTTATGTTTATGTTTTTATAATGTACTTTATACAGTTCATATTTTATGTTTTATTGTACAATTTACAATGCATTTGTGTATTACATTGTAATGTATTCTAGAAGCCCACAGAGTTTAAATACCCTAAATACCCTGACTTGGGTGTTTAGCTAGCATGCTAACATGTCAGCTTTTTGGTAAACTTTCAATTTTCACCATTACTCATATTTCATTAACTTTCCATAATCTTCATGCTTCATTAGTTTTTCACATTTTTCAGACTTCATTAGTCTGATTCAACTTCTTGAGGCAGCATCGCAGGCTGGCACAAGCTTTTCAGTAAATTTGAACATTTTCAATAATTTTCATATATTTCATTGTTTTTTTTTTTCCATATCTTTCAGACTTAATTAGTCTGATTCAACTTCTTCAGGCAGCATCGCAGGTTGGCACAAGCTTTTCAGTAAATTTGAACATTTTCAATAATTTTCATATATTTCATTGGGGTTTTTTTCCTTATCTTTCAGACTTAATTAGTCTGATTCAAATTTTTCAGGCAGCATTTCAGTGCAGCGCAGCTCTTCAGCATGAAGCATTCAAACCCGCAATTTCTTCAGAACTTCTTCAGTACTTATTTTTATTATTCTTCCGTAGGATTTTCGGCCCTTAACTACTTCAACATACTTCAACGTAGAAACTTCATTCAAGGTTCAAAAGATTCAGAAAATTCATGACATTCCGGCTATTATTCAGCTTTTTCATATATTTCATACTTTCCAAGTCCCGATTTTCAACGAAAAATGATTTTTTTTTCTATGTGCATGAGGTGATTGCAGCTTTTCAAAGCTGAAACAAAACAAGTGAAAGCACACACACTCAAATAGCTGCATATTTGCCTTTTATTCTGATGTTTTATTTTCATGGAAAGCATCAACACAAAAAATCCAACACAAAAAATGCATTTTAATGAATTTGTGCAGCAAATTTAAAATTTAACTGGCGATGAAGGACGCACTGTTGTTCATGCACATGGGATGAATAAAGTATCTATCCATCTATCCATCCACATATCCATCCATCCATCCATCCCCTTGAGTTGACGAATTGCGTGAAAAGAGAGGGCGCTGTGTTGCAGAACTACTCAGTAGTGATGAGGTGCACGATCATGTGGATGATGCGGGAGCCGCGGGGGCAGCTGCACAGGTCCATGCTCGGGTTCCTGATTTTGTCCTCCAGCAGGTGGTCAAGCTGCAAGCGCAGCTCCTTCAGCATCTCGGCTACATGACGAGTGGCGGCAGTAAACCAGATCCACCCATCATCAAGGGAGAGGACAGACTGTCCTCCGTTGTCCACCTCAATGTTGACCTGCCTGCCTCCAAACAGCACCAGTGCGTACATGGACACCATGCTGCAGTCCCTGATAAAGACGGACTTCGTTTTCACCTTCTCTTGGTAAACAAGGAAGGGGCTTTTGTAACAACGAACTCCAGAGATGACAGACGAGGGGTGCACCTTGACGCCTTCGCCTTCGACTTTGCCTTCGCCTTCTCCTTCGCCTTCTCCTTCGCCTTCGCCTTCGCCTTCTCCTTCGCCTTCGCCTTCGCCTTCCCTTTTTTGGGTCCGGAAGATCACCTTGTCCTTATTCTTCATACTCATCTCTCCTTTGATGGTCATTGTGAAGCTCCCCTTAGGAGCATTTAACTGGACCACATTGGGATAGAGGGCAGCACAAAGAATGGCAGACATCAGCTGCATGTTTTCAGAGTACAAGTTAGCCTCTGGGCCGGTAGCTTCCAGAACACCATCTGTGCCTCTAGAGCTCATACGCTCTATAATCTTGGCCCTCAGCCCCTCTTTAATGAAGCCAATGTCAGACAGCAACTCAGCAAACTGCCTCTTCAGACTGGCGATCTCCTGTAACCCTCGCAATGACAGGAAGTTCAAACTGCAGTAATCGCGGCTGGCCTGGTTGCCGTCCTTTGCAGCGCAGCACCATCCCTTGTATGCCTGCAACAAAGTTAGATGGTCACTATTGTCCAAGGCAAAGGCCATTTTTTTCTGATTGGCTTCCTCCCGCTTCTCCCACGGACACATAAACGGTGATTTGAAGGCCAAACTGGCAGCGATGGTGAGTGCTGGGTCAAGGCAACAAAAGATTGCACCGAACAGCATGAGTTTCCCAATGCGCACATCCACAGGGAGGCAGGCCAGGAGGTATCCCAGCGGGGTCAGCTTTTCATCCTCGGTTAGGGCTCCCAGGTCACGCAGGTTCGCCTTGGCCGCCTTCGTGTTCTTCATATCGGGGGGCTCAATGAGCCGAGAGAAGACCGACCCCAACGTCTGCTCAGCAAACAAGTCCAGGTTAGTGATCCGCATGCAGAGTTGCTCCAGAGGCACTCTCTTGATCTCAGGTTCCTGATGCTCAGCCAGCTTGTGATGGAAGTGGTGGCTTGTGAAGAGGTGAAAGCAGACCCCCCTGGCCACGCGACCCGCTCGACCCCTCCTCTGCAGCGCGTTGGCCTTAGAAACCCAAGAATCCTTCAGGATCTCCATGCTTGTAGATGCATCATAATTTGTCTCCTTCATCTTGCCGGAGTCGATGACATATACCACGTCGTCAATGGTTATCGAGGTCTCAGCAATGTTGGTGGAGAGGATAATCTTTGTGACGCCCTCTGGGGGCCGGCTGAAAACCCTCTGCTGCTCCTCACTGGACAGGCTTGAGTGCAGCGGATACACCACACACCTGGAATTATAACCGCTCTTGAACAGATTCTTGGTCATGAGCTTCTTGTAGAGGCTCTTTATCTCAGCCAGGCCTGGCAGGAACACGAGAACTGCACCTGGAGGGTAGTCATGTTCTCCCGTCACAATCCACACCAGCAGGCTCTCCACCAGGTCCATGTTGATCTTGTTCTGGTCCATCACAGCAATGGTCCTCAACGCAGACTCCCCAACACCTTTGTATCTGATGGCGAGCTCCTCTAGACTGAGCTCCTCATCTGAATATTCTTCAAGGTTCTTCCTACAGGCAGACATGAAGTTTTCAGACGGGGTTCTTTCAGACGTGTCTCTTGGGTCTGCTTTGGTTCTTCGTTTGGCTTTCAAAGGATAATTCTTTACACCCTTACGCATGTAAGGGCTGTCATCCTTACGCATGTAAGGGCTGTCATCCTTAATGACATACTTGGCTTTATCGATGGCATCTTCAAGAAAAAACTGGGAAACAGGAAAAGTATGCCCTGGTATGTGGATAGTGGGACAGCCATAAAAATACTTAGAGAAGAGTTTGGCATTAAGTGTGGCACTCATTAGAATGACTTTAAGGTCTGGCCTCTCCTGAATCAAGTCTCTTAACACCAACAGCAGAAAGTCGCTCTCCTCAGTCCGTTCGTGCACCTCATCCACAATGACATGTGTGACGCCTTTGAGATCCGCCTCACCCACCAGTCTCCTCAGTAACACGCCTGTGGTGCAGTACAGCAGTCTGGTGGCAGACGTCCTAACACAGTCCAGGCGGATGTGGTAGCCCACTGAGTGGCCCAGACGCTCTGCACGCTCCTCTGCCACTCTTTGGGCCACAGAGATGGCAGAGATGCGGCGTGGCTGCGTACAGAGGATGTTGGCCACTTGCTCGGCTCGACCATTTAATGAGGCGTCCAGAATGAACTGAGGGATCTGAGTGGTCTTACCACATCCAGTCATCCCACTGATCACCAGCACCTGGCACCGGTCTAACAGGTTGAGGATGTTTGCTTTCTCTTTCCAAGCTGGCAGCTTCCTCCTCTGCTCCAAGATGGCTATATAATGCCTGGATGACTGCTTCTTCTGAAACTCTCCACACAGCTTGCCGTTTTCTTTCAGTAGGTTGTCTATCTTCAGGTTGTAGTTATTCACCATCCTCTTCCTCGGACTGGCATAACTCCCGCTCTCGATGGGAACAGCCTCATCCTCATCTCTCTCATCCAGCTTGTCTGCCTCTGCTGTCTCTTTCAAGTCTACTGGTCTCTGGTTGTTAGGTGGAGCAGTCCATCTGCTGGTGGTATGATTACTGCTCCTGCTTTCCTCAGAAGCTCTGCTCCTCACACTCTTGCAATTTGCTATGGCAAGAGAGGGTGGACGAACCAAACGAACAGGCGGAGGTGTGCTGTATTTGTGATGACTGATAGCCAGCAGTTCTGTCATGATAGTTTCATCCTCACATACGGTAATCAGAGCGTAAACAACAGGTTCGCTGATCGTTGCAGCAGCCAGCGCTTCTCCAAACAAGCTTTCAGTCACGTTGAGCCTCCCTGCAGCCGCGATGGACTCGTCAGTGGTGCCGAAGGCGACCATCGGTGCCTGAAATGGGTAACGGTTTCCTTTGGGGAAGCGTATCTCTAGTTCATATGCAGGAGGAGAATAGCTGCTGAAGCCAGGCTGGCTCGGACCCATCAAGTCTGGGGAACCAGCCCCTGATCTCCCTTTGGTAGGGAGCTGGTGCTTAAACTTGCATTTGTCCCCAAACCGGCAGCTTTGCCCTTTCAGGTAGAATTGGCAGACGCCGCGGACATTAACAGCTCCTCCACCACCTCGACTCCTGTCTCGACTGCCATTCCCGGCAGCGTTGTCTGAGAGGAACGAGAGGTCCAGGGATACCGTCCAGACTGTGTTGGCAATGCGCTCACTGAAGCGTTCACCATAAATGGTAGCTAGACCCAGAGCTTCTTCCTGCCTCTGCCTCAAACATTCATCCATTGTAACCTCTTCAAGGTCATCAGGGGAAACTGTTTTCTGGCCATAGCTCTCGCTGAAAACCTGGTGGAGGAGTTGTTCCAAAGTGGCCCCGAATTCACCTCCTCCAGATTCCAGTGTCTGCTTGCTTCGCTCCCTATCAAACCCGTACCTGCTGAGTTTTCCTACAGCAAATAAGGAGATGAGAGGTTCAGGGGCGGTTTGCTCATCATATGACTCATATGCTGGGCTCTCTGCTTTCTCCACAGGCTTGTCATTATCATCATAGTACTGGTACTGCTTCTCCTGCCGCAGCAGCCCCTCGAGTTGTTCTTGGTTCTCATCAGTCATGTTTATCCTCTGTACATCAGCCAAGGTGGAATCACATTGTTCTATAACAGGTCTGCTGGAACGAGAATCAAGGCTGTAATCATCGTAATCGTCCCTGCCAGCAGCTCCTCCTTTCCTGCTTGCATTCATGCCAGCAGCTCCTCCTTTCCTGCTTGCATTCATGCGAGCAGCTCCTCCTTTCCTGCTTGCATTCATGCGAGCAGCTCCTCCTTGAGCAGAATCAAGGCTGTAATCATCGTAATCATCGTAATCGTCCCTGCCACTAGCTCCTCCTTTCCTGCTGGCATTCATGCGAGCAGCTCCTCCATCTCCTTTGGGCTTGTTAAATCTTCTATTCATTTTTTCACTGATAAAACAGTTGCTTAACAGTTAAGGAGATTAAAGCAGTATAGATGCAAAGGACCATGAATATAGTGTTTATGTTCAAACCTGGACACTGCTGTCACAATGAACATCAAAGCCGATGAACATCAAAGCAGGACAACAAAGGAAAAGGACGCCTCCTCATCACTAAAGCTAACCAATGCAACCAATCAAAGACAAGAACGCCTACCCAATCAGAAGCACAACAGGGTGGGTTGTTCCACTTAATTTTTGTTACTTCCACCCTTGAGGCTACATCCCTTAAGTGATAAATGGCAATTTTGTGTTGTGAACAATGAATGAATCAAATCAGCTTTAAATTAATCAAATCATTTGATGATGGACTGGTGAGAGCGCTTTTTTGGCGGTCCTGGATGGGTAGTTGGAATATACTCCAAGGATTACTCTATCGCCCTTCAGGGAGATGGGACGGATTTGACTCGAACTGTGTATCGCAGTAGCTGCTCACAGAGAGCATTGGACTATTAAAGTGCACAGGTGGAAGCACTTAATGGACATTTACATTCATTTGCATAAGGGGGAAATTTCTGTTAAGTACGGTTACTGTATTGCTTTCATGTATTGCATATTAACCCTAAAGGTGCTGTTTCAGTTTAATTAAATTGTCATTGTTTATCAATCACACCTGATTTTTCTTAAAAAGGGTCATATTCTTCCTGTGATTTTTTGGTAATGATCATATTTATACTCTGTGATTGTTAAAAACTAATCGACGGATTTTGATGAAATTTTCAGGAGATGTCGGGAGTGGTCCAAGGAAGAATTGATTTGATTTTGGTTGTGATTCGGATCACTGTCTGGATCCAGGAATTTTCATTTATTTTTTATTATTATAGGATTAAACTGCCAAGTAATGGAAGGAGGGAATTTTTTATTTATTTTTCTGTGTACCTGTGCAAAGGCAGACTGACTATTCTTCGTCAAACTTATTCTGCCTTATTGGTGTGAATGCTGAAGGCATTATTTCATTGTATTTTTCAAATTGTCTAAAAGAGGCCTATGTATGAGAAATCAACAGCTTAGTTTACCTTAACAGGCATAGCTTAGGAGCAGCATGCCACTTAGAGCACTGACCAGCTCTGCTATGATAACAACTTTGTCTTTGTGTGTGTGTGTGTGTGTGTTTGCTGTTTCACATGTGCAACGAAAGAGAAAAAGGAAGGCATTTCAATGGAGCAAACAGAAGTGACAGTGACAGACCGAGGGAAGCATAAACATGGTGCAGACAATAAGCAGCAAAGTTTAGAGAGTTTGACAGATAAATAGTGAGACAGTGAGGAGAAACTCTGAGAAGGATGAGGATGTGGACAGGCATGGATCAATGGATTGACAGATGAAATGGAAGTGACCTGTCTCTGTCCCCGCTCTTCATCCAGCAATGTCTCTCTGCTATTAACAACTTGATTGAAAGAAAAAAAGAAGAACAATGGCAGAATGATCTCAAATCTCAAATTGCAGTTTTCTGTCCAGACTCATGTAACAAAGACTTTAAAAGAATAAAATGTTCATATGTTTGGCTAAAAAAAGCTGATTCTGACATGGAGAACCAACAGATTCACAAATGTGGATGTTTCACACACATTTAACCTGTCAGCACAGAAGATTACCATAGTAATGACGGTTCATGCTGGGGTCCACAGAGCAACACACACAAGACATTTAACATGCATTAACAGTCAATAGCACACAGCAATCAGTCAACTCCAAATCAGTAAGTAGTAAACAGTAAACAGAACAACAAATGGTTAAAACATGACATAAAATGATAAAAACTATACAACAGCAAATCAAAAAGGAGATGCTAAAATACTCAACATGGTATTACCTGTTTAATAGTTGTGTCTGTTTAAAGATGAGCGGTCCTTCTATTGATGGAATTGCATCTTAGTGATCAACATTATTATTATGAGTTGACATGAAAGCGTTTCAACAGTTGTGACGCCCTCTTGTTCAATAACTATCCATGACAAAGAAAAGCCAATTATCAGACCCTTAGTTTTTAAAGTGTTCAGCTTTAGCCTCATTCAGAAACCAGCATCACATCTTCTTGAGGTCATCTGTTCATCTGTTCAGTCGTATCTGCACAATATATAGTTGTATCACCTGCGTAGATCACCGTGCCTTTCGTTTAAGTTGTAAAGTAGAATCAGAATCACTTTTATTGTCCAAATATGTGCATACAGAAAATAAATGATTTCTATATGATGCAAAACACTGGTACGGTCCTTTAATCAGGATCTATTTTCCCAGTAAAGAGCTCAGGTGCTCCCAGCCATCCTATTTCAGTCCCGTGATTTGATTCCCTTGTCTTCCGCTTGGCATCAAATTGTATTATTACTGACCCAGCATGCACGGATACATCAGGATATCAATACTGATTGCTGGCCATAATTACAATGTAATGTTTGAAAGAAAGGGCATTTGAATGAGACGTTATCTATGTCTGATTTCATAAGCACCTTAGTTTAGGTCACAGGGACACATTATGCAGAGTAATGGACTGTGATAAAACAATAGATGAAGCACAAAGTACTGATATTAGAGTCGGCCTTTCTGTGGAAGCAACACTGCAGATAAAATAAAAGAGAAAACATGGGACCTGCACACATATAACTGTGGTTTTTATAATATACAGAGAGGCAGAAATGACCTGAAGCTGGAATATGTTGATGATGTTGATGAAAATACAAGACAGATTATCTGAATGCTGTATCACTCTGTGGAGTACAGCAGCTCATAACACTGACTGAGGAGGACTGACTCTGTGAAGACAAACCTTTGATTGATTTTTTATCAATCCAAAACTTCCACTGTTTGTTTTCTGGTCACTCCCTGCAGCAATCTTGGTTATATTTTGTCGGCGTGTGACGCCTGTGGTGTTCTGCTCTGTGGTCCTGTTTCCAGTGTTTACTCAGGAAAAAACGGTGAATGAAATGATTTATTTTATCAAGTTGTAATTCACTGACCTTAGTTTATTTTTTGTGAAGAAAACATTTTCATCGAGTTCACACTGTGCACCCCCTCCACATTTAAATGACGTATTTGGTGCTCTGAAAAGTGTGTGTCTAGTAGGATCTACATCCAGACACCACAAACATACAAACAAACAAAAGAGTTTTCTTTTCATCCTATGACTTTTATTGGGTGTGAATGCTTTGCATCACAACCATATGTTCTTCTACAAAAAACATTCTTTATTTTTATTATTATTCTTATTCTTCCATCAAAATTTCAAATCGTAACTACTTCCACATTCTTCAAGGTATTCACATCATTCAAACTTCATTTGATTCAGAAAATTCGGGAATGGTGCCGATCTATTCAGATTTTTCATATCTTTCATAAATTCCAAGATATTCCCACTTTTAGGAGAAAAATTCCCCATTCATTCTCTGTTTAAGCTTTTCAGAAAATATCGAACTAATTCAGTATCATTCATATTTTCACTAAATACTTCCTCAAACTTCATGAAGTTTCAGGATTTCATCCATTCCTAGAGTGAGAGCTGGGGTCTGCTGGAGTGGAGAGAGGAAAGGAAAGAAAATAAAACAGAAATGGACTACCAAAATCGCCCATTTGGCCACAATTTTAACTCTACAGTCATGAAAAGTACTGACAAGGTAGGAAAAATTGTCGTGGCTTGATTAAATGTACCTACATAAATGTAGCACCTACGGTTTGGGCTTCATGACGATCCAAACACCAAGAGTAACCTCAAACTGCTCCACCTGCGCCCATATTAAATCTTGTCTCACAGTCTGCCAAAACTCTGAGATGATCAAAAACATAAACTGTGATAACTCTGTCATATTTTCACTTAATCCACACAAAAAGCACATCATTGCGTTCAGCTGGGTCTGAGGATGTCATGGTGATATCTTAGCTAGCATGCTAACATGTCAGTATGCTATCTAACATGCTAACTTAAGCTTAAATGATAACGGCAATTTAATGTTGGCATGTTAGCTAGCATGCTAACATGTCAGCTTTTTGGTAAACTTTCAATTTTCACCATTACTCATATTTCATTAACTTTCCATAATCTTCATGCTTCATTAGTTTTTCACATTTTTCAGACTTCATTAGTCTGATTCAACTTCTTGAGGCAGCATCGCAGGCTGGCACAAGCTTTTCAGTAAATTTGAACATTTTCAATAATTTTCATATATTTCATTGGGGTTTTTTTTCCACATCTTTCAGACTTAATTAGTCTGATTCAAATTTTTCAGGCAGCATTTCAGTGCAGCGCAGCTCTTCAGCATGAAGCATTCAAACCCGCAATTTCTTCAGAACTTCTTCAGTACTTATTTTTATTATTCTTCCGTAGGATTTTCGGCCCTTAACTACTTCAACATACTTCAACGTAGAAACTTCATTTAAGGTTCAAAAGATTCAGAAAATTCATGACATTCCGGCTATTATTCAGCTTTTTCATAGTAGCTGCTCACAGAGAGCATTGGACTATTAAAGTGCACAGGTGGAAGCACTTAATGGACATTTACATTCATTTGCATAAGGGGGAAATTTCTGTTAAGTACGGTTACTGTATTGCTTTCATGTATTGCATATTAACCCTAAAGGTGCTGTTTCAGTTTAATTAAATTGTCATTGTTTATCAATCACACCTGATTTTTCTTAAAAAGGGTCATATTCTTCCCGTGATTTTTTGGTAATGATCATATTTATACTCTGTGATTGTTAAAAACTAATCGACGGATTTTGATGAAATTTTCAGGAGATGTCGGGAGTGGTCCAAGGAAGAATTGATTTGATTTTGGTTGTGATCCGGATCACTGTCTGGATCCAGGAATTTTTATTTATTTTTTATTATTATAGGATTAAACTGCCAAGTAATGGAAGGAGGGAATTTTTTATTTATTTTTCTGTGTACCTGTGCAAAGGCAGACTGACTATTCTTCGTCATACTTATTCCGCCTTATTGGTGTGAATGCTGAAGGCATTATTTCATTGTATTTTTTTTCCATATTTTTCAGACTTCATAAGTCTGATTCAACTTCTTCAGGCAGCATTGCAGTATAGCGCCAGCCCTTCAGCAGTCACACCTCAATTTCTTCAGAAATTGCTTTTCTAGTTACTTTTTAATGTTTTGTTTGTTTTTGATTGGGCCAATGCATAAAATGGAGTTGAGGCAAAACTCTTGGATGGACAGACCCAGGGCTCCAAAGGTAGGCCCAAAACTATTTTATCTCATTATTCATTTTAATTTTATATTAACATTATTTTATTTGTATACTTTTTAAATTTTTTGACCAGCTGTTGGTGCCAAAACATTATAAGAGAATCAAAGTGATAAAATATTTGTTGTCGTAGTTTTGTTGTATCTGTATCACATCAGTTTGGATTTTGGTGCTGGTCACTAAGTTCAATTCCTGAAGCAGTTGTTTGTTTTGGCTCTTGAACAGCTCTGTATGGTTTGGTAGTGGAGGAATGCCTCTATGACTGCATTAGGGGGCAGCCCTTCAACCATCATTTGTTATGGGGGAGAAGTGAGGGCATGAGATAAACTATTTTAAATCACTATCACTGTTTCACACTTCTGTTCTTTGTCTTGGTAAACAAGGTTCCTGACAATTTATGTAAGAAAATATATGTTATGTAATGAAGGCAATAATTTATTAGTTTTCTACTTAATATTGAAAAAGGCATAAGGTGATAAAGTTTGTATAATTTAATGATAATTGATATATTACTTTTCAATGAAGTTGAAGTTACTTCATTAATTTATCTGTTGGTAGTTTCACAAATTAAAAGAAAACGTTCTCACTACTCCTGAACTTAATTTCTAATGAGTCATGTTAGCTGTAATGTTTACATACTGATAGATGCAATGTCTCGTGGCACCAACTCTCTCTCTCTCTCTCTTGTAAAAGTCAATCTAGCTCGCCCAGCATCAAATCTCTATTATTTATTCTAATTAAAATCAACATAAAGAACGTTTTCTATGGCATATAATTACCGAGAAACTCTTTGAAATAATGCAAAACTATGTCACACAGCCAAAACACCAGACTGCAGTCTGGGGCTTTACCAAACATCCTTCTGATACATGGGAAGATGAACCAACATCATGGCCAAGTGTAGAGCATGGAGATATTTACTGCTGCTTGATAGAAAGTCCTGGTAATAAAGTTTTGTTTTCTCATATTAGCATCTCTTCTGTTCAAACTCTTGGTCCCAGACTGCATGACTGTGTAGTTTCCTCCAAGCACAGGCAGGACCACAGTGGAAATAAGTATGTTATAGGGTATTCATCTATATTTGTATGTATTTATATATGATTTCTTACCAAATAAATTCAATCAATCAAAGAAACAAGCAGCTTTCTTGTTACTGGTTTATTGGAAAGCTTCTTCTCTCCAAATCCACCATGAAAACTGAAGGCAGTAAACAAGAAAATACAAATAATGTTGGTGCAGCATAAACAAACCATAGCATGCCCAAAGTAAAACACATATAATCAATCAATCCATGCTATGAAACCGAACAGTATTTGGGTTTCCTTATAATCTTTCTTGCGTTTATAAAGTTTTTTTCCAACATCACAGGTTTTTTGTTCACAGCTGCCAGCCATCGATTTCTGTGTTCTGGGGAACGATTTCTCCGTGGAAAAGTAAAAAAAACATACTTCCCCTCTTGTTTGAGGTTATGTGAACAACAAAACACAGCTTCACAACTCTTAGGTATGGCTGTGTGAGTTAAACGGAGGTTGGCAAACAGCTTGTACGTGCATTACCATAAGGTATGCTGGGTCATTGTTTTCACTGGCACGTCCTGAGAAAGTCTGGAAAGAAAGTACCCTTATGATACCAGTCAGAATATGATCCACAGACACAACCAGGGTCTCATTCAGAAGCTCTGATTCTCTAGTTTATGAGAGAAAAAAGCTCATCTCTAGCTCAAACCAATGCAGAGCTATGAAGCGCTAAACATAACGTGATATTTGGAAGTATACACACCTCATCACATCCCCATGGGGATGTGTAAACATGTATAACCTCCTTCCATTCTTTCCACTACTATAACATCATATAACGAATGATGGTACTAGAGCTGTGCACTTCCTGACAGGACTGACGGTAAAGTGACTATATGGTACTATAGGATGACAGGATGTTGAGTATTGATGTCTCTGACAGATCAAACAGGCTCAAAGTGTAAAAAATTAACAAAACATATGAAATCAAGTTTGGAAAAAAAAATAAATCAACAGAGCTGTTCCCTTACAGTTGAATTTAACAAATAGGAACATTTTTACATTTTAGTGTCTAAAATTGTTATAGTAAAATATTTTCAAACTTATTCTATATCTAGATATTTAAAAAAAAGTTTTATGATGATAAACTGTTTTAATGACAATAGCTTTGGTATAGTCATGTGCTCTGAGTGCTGTCTAGTTGATCATGTTACACACCACACACATTATTTTTATGGCCAACTTTTTTTTCTCCTTTGTAAACTAAGAGAGGCACATTAATGGAAGTTCATCACAGCCAGATGAAAATGACAGCTAGAAACAAGTTAATGACCAAGACAATTAATAGCATGAATTATCCTCCCTCCTCCTCCACCTCCTGCTCCATTCCTTAAATACATGTTCTTAATTAAGTAGCAATATTAATTAGGACTTTGTGATATTAAGAAATGTGACAGAGGATGGGGAGGGGGAGCAGAGACTGGTTGGAGTAAATGAGTTTAATACAAATGACATGCAGGGAGATGTGTTGGTGCACTTTAGCACCATGTTTAATGGCACCCAGAATGCAGATGTGATGGAGCTGAAGGATGATGATGAGGAGGATCCATGTTTTCCCAAGGTAATAAACTATTAATGACTTCTGGAGGAGAGCAGTAGGTGGGGTGGGGTGGTGGTGGTGGTGGTGGGGGGGGGTATTAGAAGTAAACAGGATCATTAGATTTTCTGTGCATTACCTGACTAATAAAAGCATTCAGTTGACATTATCTCATGTGAACAAATTGGAATAGGCTGTGAGCCGACGGCTCATATTTACCTTATCAATATTTGGCTGAGTGTTGAGAGTCTGGTCAAATCTAACCGAATAAATGAAACAATCAAGCCAAATCTTTTTTCAAAGACGGAGAACTGTTTAGTTTGCAGCCGGCACACTTTTCTTTATTAAATTTAATGCTTCTTGTATTAATATTCCAGTGCATTGAGTGATAAATGAAGTGCGATGTTAGCTGCATAATAGAGTTCCCTATCTCACCACTGCACATAATCCACCTAGCTCTAACTTGGAAAAGACTTAATAACCCCACACACAATCATGCTGGCACCAAACAGACACATTTGTTGAATTTGATTCGTGTGGCATTCAGTTAGTTTCATAAACAGTGGCTGTTGTCTGCACTGAAAAATGAAATGAAATGAAATGAAATGAAATGGAAAAAGCACTGAAAAACAACTATGTAGACCGACTGCACCAGCATCATAAAGAAGCCTTCCTCCTTTTAAATCCTGAGGCACTGGTACAGCTGAAATGTTCATGAATCTCTAAATCTGAGAAAATGATTTGTTCAAGTGGGTGGAGGTCAGTGAAGATGATGTGGATTAGGCTGATGTCAGAGCCAATTGTGCATCACTAGCTTGTAACAAGCAGAGTTTATATGCATCGTGAAACCACCTATGTCTATTCTGACGTATTATCTGAATCATGGTCCATTTAAATAGCAGTAGAAATACGGCATCATTGACTTTAACCCAGGTTTTGTTAGTCAATAGTTTAGCTGACCACATCTCCAGTTGGAGGTTATTAAAATGAATGCTGAGTTGTACATTTGCAAAAACTATGTCGGACTCTGTAGTTTTCTCTGGAACTCTTTCAAATCTGCAATTTATGTTTAATCAGGATATGTCCTTTAACTCCCATATAAAACACATTTCTAGGACTGCCTGCAGCAAAAATTAATCCATGCATTTGTTTCTTCCAGGCTGGACTATTGTAATTCCCTATTATCAGGCTGTCCCAACAAGTCTCTAAAGACTCTCCAGCTGATCCAGAATGCTGCACGTGTTCTGACCAGAACTAGTATCAGAGATCATATCTCTCCTGTATTAGCCTCTCTGCATTGGCTCCCTGTAAAATCCAGAATAGAATTTAAAATCCTTCTCCTCACATACAAGGGCTAGAATGTTTACCATTGCTTTCCAGCACCGTTAGCTGCTCTGGCATTATTATGGTCATTTATTCAGCCAACCGACCAAAGCCATGATTTTTGTCCCTGTAGTTATTCATTTATCCTGTTATATACTGTATATTTTTACATCCCAGGTCCATTAAAAAAAGGCTTTAATATTATAAATGGTGACTACTCACAAACTTGTCTGGTGATAAAAACACTGGAAGTACTTTACGTTTTCCATATTGATTGTCTATCCCCTTTGCCAGACAGCTCTCTGGAAGGAGGGGGTGATTTCTCAGAGAGCTGTCGCACTGCCCTTTCCAACAGGAAATGAGATTAAGGGATATTTATGAGGATTCTCTCAATATGCCAACGCTGTTCAAGTTGCACTGAGAAGACCTGATGCAGCATCATATGATTTCAATTGAGCTCTACCCAAAGATAGATTTAGAGGGTCACTTTGTACTAATGCCCCCAAATGCTCTCACTGGGTCATCGAATCCTATACAGTAGTGTAAATTGACTGGGCCATAAATGAGGATCACATTCACTTTTATAACGACCGAGCATCCGAGTTATATTATTTTAACGTGACATTAATACCACTGAGATGCTAGCTTTCAATGGTTATAATATGATGGAGGCTCTCTGGTGACACAGGCCTGTACATAACACATTTATGTGAGAGATCAGGCATTGCATCAGCCTCTCTTTGAGAGCAAAAGGCCCTGAAGAGGTAGACAACTAGACAGAGACAGTTAGTGAAGAAACACAGAGGAGAGGATCTAGAAAAGAGAGCACTTAATGGACTTTGGAGGGTCCTTGACCTCACCTCAGGGGGTCAAGTTTCCTGCATTAGCTCTGGTCAGAATGTGGTAAGTATCCACACAGTGTAAGGGTTGTTGAGCAACTAGGCCAGATGCTTAAGGGGGTGGGGTGGGGTGGGGGGGAGGCTCACATCCAACCTACTCCACGAATTAGAATCAATGGAGGTAGTGGAGAGACGTTTGGCAGGCTGTCCTCCCTGTCTCTGGGCCAAGGTGGGTCACGTCCTCAGTTAGACTTCTTGGAAATATTAAGCCAAAGCAGGAGAATCAGAGGAAACTGACAGAGAAGCAACTTTCTCCATATTCTTCTCTCTCTTTCTGTTTCCCTTTGCAAACAACCACCACTTCGTTGTATAAAATATGAGATGTGTGTTGGACTGGCAGGATTTCTTTCCCTCTTGAGCTGACACGCTAGAGATTTCAAATTCATGACATGGACCCGCATAATGGGTTCCAGGGGACATGCAGAGTAGAAGAGAGCAAACGGAAGAAAAAAAAGACAGACAGAAAAAAAGTAAACTCATTTGCAAAGGGGACAACACTTGTAATTAAATTTCAGGCTAAAAGCCCTGCTCATTATGCACTCTGATTTGCATCCCTCTTAAATATGCATGGCTTTATTTTGCATGAGCAGGCACAGTCGTCACATGACGTCACACAAGCTTTCCTGGGAAAAAGAAGGACAAATCGGCAACATTTGACAATTTGTGACATGAGCCTCCGTTAGGGCTTGTTGATGGTTTTGCACACATTTCATGACATTTTCTCTTCCATTGTGATTTTGAACTAGAGTATTGAGCATAAATCTGCAGGGCTACATGTATTCTTCATACGGTGTTTATGTTTTGTGCAGAATAATATCAAGGGGCATGTGACTGTCAGAGATCACAGCATGCTCCAACAGTACTAACATTAAAACATGCCCTGCTACAGACCAGATTGATTTGTCTTTCAATATATTTCCATGTGCTGCCATGGTACACTCTCCCCAACACTGTGGTACTGTGTAATTTCTGGCTTGATCTGATTTATCTCTCATTCTAATATGGCTTTATAAGAATCTCATGAGCTACAATTGATTTCTGTTGTGTAATGTTATCAGTGCACATGCATTAAAATACACAAGAAAGAATATTGCAGGTTTCAAAATGGAGATTCTCTGAAGACAGATAGTGGCATTAAAAGCTCAGTGGCAATGAAAGCTCAGTGGCACTGCAGCATAAGAAAATGGACACAACACTCAGTTCTAGCTGACTATAGTAGACACTGAATGACATGGAGTGAGAGCTTCTGTTTAGTGTGATCTGTGTCAATTGTCACGTACCGGTTCTGAAGAGGATTTGCTGACTGCACATGACGATGCCGCCACTCATTGGCCGATTTAGGAGCTTGGTCCCTCAGCTGGCCTACATATCCAAGAGTCTTGATAGTTTCAACAGCTGGATTTTCCTCGGCATCCAATCGTGAGCTGAGAAAAACCCAAGGAGGGTACAAAACAATAAATCCAAAAAGAGTAACCAAACAATATCTGGTCATTTTAGCAGCTTTCCTGTTATACTGGAATGATCAGTTTGTTTCCTTAGTTCTCTGTTGTAGGGCTAGTGGCACAGTGGACAAAGCCTCTGACTACGGGTCAGAAGATTCTAGGTTCAGCTCATGGCTAGCTCGATACAAACTTTAGCTTGTGAAATGCTTGTTTTCAACTCCATATTTACATAAAAACCCCAGCAAAGGAGCACTTCCTGGACTCAGAGTGAGTTTGTTGGAGGTGCTCTTTGAATAGGGATACATGTAGACATGAACAATGTAGGGAAACTCCAAGGCACTCTCTTTTGAAACAAATAAAAGGCCTTTATTGTAATGGCATAGCCATGTGTAAGTTTTACATTGTATTTCAATTTATTTCAGTCCAGCTGGGTTTGAGTTAATGACCATGCAGGCTAATTACTAGCATGCTTGTCAGTGGTTCCTCAGCTATGGAAATGTGTAAAGACACATTTGTTACAAAACGAGTAAAGATCTTTTCTTCTTTTGACTACC
Source organism: Chaunax sp. Z400 (assembly GCA_037577475.1). Classification (NCBI taxonomy): domain Eukaryota; kingdom Metazoa; phylum Chordata; class Actinopteri; order Lophiiformes; family Chaunacidae; genus Chaunax; species Chaunax sp. Z400. The sequence goes on from CM075189.1 coordinate 6,981,332, forward strand.
TTACACTGAATGTGTCTCTTTGCTCCAACCCAACTGGTTCCTTCAGGAGATGTACACCTGTCAAAAACACGTCATCTGTTTCCTGAAACAGCTGGTCAAAGTAGTTTTTATCAAAAGTTACACAAACAGGAGGGAATATCACAGCTGGGACTGCCTCTGGTGCTCCAGTGTCTCGCAACAGGATGTTGTATTTAGGATTGAGTCAAAATCGAATACGGTGAGTGAATTCATGGTAACGATGGAGAATGTACAGTATGGCTGACTGATGTCACTGAACAGGTTTTGAACAGTGATGGAGCTCTATAGCACAGAGGGAGAAGATGTTCAATCAGTTCACTGGTGTTGGTTTAACGCTGCCCATGAATTTAGCTCAGTAATAAAAATGGAGAATTTTGCCAGCTGTGTTCCTTTAGTTGGAATGCATTGAGCTCTTTGTGCCACCAAAGTTAAACCCAAACAGACAGTCAGAGGTGGGATGTCATAGACTGCAGACACTGGATGAATAAGCATCCCATTGTGAAGCTTCTGTGTTTTAATAAATCACCAAAGCAAATGCTTTGTGTTCTCTAAATGTTCTGATCTCTTTCGATTAGCATCACATTTAGGGCCCGGTGCACTTTGAGGACTCAACACAACAGCATTCTCCTGCATATTTAACACTGAGGGACCAGTGGCGGAAGGATCGCATGCTGTAAATAAGTTAAAAACACAGATACTGTGAGAGTGTGTGTGTGTGTGTGTGTGTGTGTGTGTGTGTGTGTGTGTGTGAGAGAGAGAGAGAGAGAGAGAGAGAGAGAGAGAGAGAGAGAGAGAGAGAGAGAGAGAGAGAGAGAGAGAGAGAGAGAGAGAGAGAGAGAGAGAGAGAGAGAGAGAGAGAGAGAGAGAGAGGCTTGGTGGGGGGTTGTAGAGGAGAGAGAGTCATGGAGATTATCCATGGCTAAAAGTGTAACAATGCCTCTCTGTTCTAAGTTGCATAATTTAAAAGCCATCCCCGTACTGCAGTGTTCTGCTGCTCTCCAGGCTGGGCCCCGAGACACTTCGCTGAGTCGTCCACCATTAAGACTTCATTGTACAGAGAGAGAGAGATTGATGGGGGAAACGGCTCCACTTTGCTTGGTCCTCATTGGAGCAAATCACAGTTTCATGTTTACAGCACAGCAACCTTTTTTTTTTCCCCCTCCCAGAACACACTTTGCATTTTAATGAGGGCCTGGCCTGCATACTAAGTGCACATTAAGCTGGCTCTGTGGGGGTGGGTGTGGAGATGCAGCATGCTCAAAGTGAAGCAGCACTCGTCAAATTTTAAAATGAGTAAAAACTGAAGTTTTTCCGTTAGGGTGCAGGGGGTGGGGGTAGGTATAGTAGGGAAGCTGCAAGTGGATGTTGTGATGATTTTAAAGAGGTCATTTGGTTGCACTTTTTGGGGAGGCAGGAGGCAGGTGAGAGCTGGTGAAGGGGGAGAGCACTTATAGGGATTACAGCAGGGGCGGGGGTGTGGAGAAGAGTTACATTTCAGGGCTTCCTGAATAGTTTATTGTGAGGGTGATTACAGCTGAAGTGGTTGGCAGCTAGTTCTGTGGTGAAGAGGAGGACATGAAGAGTAAGGCTCACACACACACACACACACACACACACGCACACACACACACGCACACACACTACCCCCACCCCCACCCCAGAGGGGGTCATGTGACAGGTGGGGACCAATCACAAAAGCTCATTTTCGCTGGCCCGCCTACAGCTACGCTTACAGCAACTTTTGTTATTATGACATCATTGTGTATCCAAGAAAATTGTCTCTATAAGACCAGCTCAAATAACACATTCCACATACTTCAATAAATTTCATTAGTATTAATATATTTATTTGAATCCACCGAGCACAATGGGGAAAAACGACGTCAGTCCCTTTATTGATCCAACCTCTGGGCTCTCTGATGATGAGCCAGACACAACACACACAGGAAGAGCCAGAGGCAAGAAGAAGAAGAGTGTCCCTAATGACCCGATGGGAAATCCAGGATGCAACAAGTTTATGTGTCTGGCTGGGGTCTCTGATGATGAGCCAGATGGTAATGCAACACATTAGCACTGTTAGCTCATAAGCTATTTGCAAACTATTTGCTCTTATGTATACTTAAATAGGCTACCTTGGGTTTTTTGCTAAATGGATTTTGTAGGTATGTGTTATAGTACGGAGCCCTTCTGGTGACATTGGGGGAAAAAATATAATGCAAGGCCACGTGTTAGTATGTTGTGGCCAGAACATATTAAACCTATTGTCATCTCCATGCAGTAACTGTTCATTGTTGTTTTAGCCACTTTGCTGGGTTCTTGCAGACTTGTTTCTTTATTTAACACCTGCACGATGTGATCAAACTGTAAATTTGCTGCGCTACAGCTGCTCCATTCGCTAGTTCGCGCGCTCAGTCTGCGTCTCCATTCATCTGACTCTCGCTGTCTCTCCCGTCTACACACATTGCACAGGATATTATTTATATTTAGCTGTAACATGGCCATACGGAGTGTAATTCCTTTACAGGTCTTGTTATGTTTAAATATTAAGTATGCACAACGAGGAAATGGACTTTTTATATTACTGAGAGACTGCATTTTATCACCACTCCAGCATTCTAATTTTGTTACTGTGCTGGATTGAAATTAGTGTGTCATTATCATCCAGAGTGGAGGTAGTGTTACAAGAATGCTCTGAAACCTCTGTACTCGATGTGCAGTCTGTGTGCGTAATGTGCATGACGAACTAGCGAATGGAGCAGCTGTAGCGCAGCAGATATACAGTTTGATCACATCGTTCAGGTGTCAAATAAAGTAACAAGTCTGCAAGATGACAATAGGTCTAATATGTTCTGGCCACAACATACTAAAGCGTGGCCATGAGTTAGTAACTCGTTCCCACGAGATACTTAACGCGTGGCCACGCTTTCTTTTTTTTTTTCCAATGTCACCAGAGGGGCTCCATAATACTGCAAAGGGCTCTGTACTATCATTTTAGAGTCTATAGATTTTCCCTGGGTGTTGGGAGTAAAACACCTCCTTTGGTATTGACAGGCAACATGGGCTAGAAAAGTTGTTTTTATAAGTAGCAACTTGAAAAGCTATGTTTCTGACGCATGTTGCAATCTTGTAAAAAATACTCCAAAATATAAAGGGTTCTTTCTTGTCATATGCCCAAACACCCCAACTAGTTTCATGAAATCATTATGCTTAAATTGTAAGCAAATTGTGACACCTTTATGAAATCATTTTTGCCTTCTCATTCACTAATGCTGACTTTCGGTTTACAGCTAAGCCCCCAAAGAGCATCTCTCCTCCAGAGGTGAACAACGGAGAGAGCCAGAGCCCCCAGTCTCAGACAGAGGAGCGGGAGAAGCTACTGTAGGAAGAAGTCACCCGGCTTGGAAAACTCCTCAAAAAGAAGGACAAACTCCTTGAAAAGAAGGATGAACTCCTCGAAGAGAAGGACAAAGAGCTCAGCAAGAACAACACGCAAGCCATAAAACTGGCAGAGACTCTGAACTGGAACAGACAGATCAGCACCACCGGGGGAAAATCTCAAAGAATAAGAATCCCTCCAAGCAGGAGAGGCTTCTGAAAGACTTTGCTGACAAAGAGGAGAAATTGAGGCAGAACCTTCTCCAGGAAGACGAGAGCTACAGTACGAAGCTCTCTGAGTTAGAGGAGAAATTCGAGAAGAAGTTTGCTGAAAAAGAAGATACTCTGAAACAGCAGCTCCTGGAGAAGGACGAGATCTACAGGAGGGAGCTCTCTGAGCAGGTTTGGTTTGGTTTTCAAAAATCCTTTATTAAGCAATCACAAAGTAAATACAAACCAGAGTCACTTCAACATTTGACTGTACAAGCAAACAGAAAAATGCTCAAAAATTGAGGAGCAACTCCCCATCAACCCCCACAGAGCATGAAACACCACCTACTGTCCGAATGGCATTGACACCCTGTGTATTGTCCAACGTGTGATAATAAGCATGCTCGATCTTTAGTCGGGCCTTCAAAAGTCCTTTCAGGACCGGCACCGGTTCCACACTGCCAGCATTCTGGGCCTGGTGCTTGCATGTAGGCCATATGGCCAACTTCGCAGAGCCTGATAAAACGTTCACCAGTGTATGTACAGTTTTTTTCTTTACACAAAATTTAGGACCAAAAATGAAAAGATGGAGTGAAAAAACCTCCCCCAGGACTTGGAACCACCTTTTTAAAAGTTCCAACAGAGGGGACAAACGAGGGCATTGCACAAATAACTGTTCCAAAGTTTCAATCTGAAAGCAGAAAATACATTCATCTCCCACCCCTGGATCCAGGTGTGCTCTGTATCTGTTTGTGGCTATTGCCCCATGTACATTCCTCCACTGGAGGTCTGCTGTCCGCTTTTCAATGGGGAACTTGTACAGGGACCGCCAACTGCCTTTCGGGGAAGAGTCTGGAGCAAAAAACTCAGTCCACCTCGACTCCCTTAGTCCAGACAGAGTCCGCAGGTTCAACACTTTGACACAAATTTGATAAATTTCTTTCTTTTTTGTTGTTTCCCCAGGGGAGGAGTTGTGAGAGACAGCAGCTGTCTTCCTCCCTCCTGCCACTCCCCCAAAGCTGGGCTGATGGACAGAGAGGGGAAGCTGTACTCATAACCCTCATTCCATTGTCCACACAAAGTCCTGTTCTCTGCAAAGGCCCTCAGAGGTTAAGGCAGGGCAGTGCAGACCTCCTCCACCACTCTGTTTATCACCCTAATGGAGGTGATGTTGCTGCTCTCCCTGAGGACATCCAACGATGATGATGATGGTGTCATCATTAGAAAATGGCCCAGTTTGGTGCAGCCAGCTGCTCTGAAACCGGACCGCAGGCTGGCAGAATGTAGTGTTTGAGTCTTTGTTAAGGTGTTAAAAAACAAAGGTTCCTCAAACAACCACATGCCAGGAGTATCATTAGCTTCTCGAGTTGTACTGAGAATCTGCCAAGCCTGCAAAACTGAGCTGTAGAATGGTGTCAGCTCAGTATCGTCCACTTGGCCAGGTTGCAGAAGGAAAAGCTGTTTATCGTAGCCCAATCTCCCGGCCTTCCTCAACAGCAGACAGGCTACGCCACACCATCTTGGGCCACAGCTGTACAGCAGTCTTTGAGCAGTCTGGAGTCTGAAGGAAGCTATCTTGGACTCAATGTTTATCAGTCCCTGCCCCCCTTCAGCCACAGGCAGGTAGAGGGCTGCTGACCGGATCCAGTGTTTCCCAGACCAGAAAAAGTCCACAATAATCCTCTGTACTTCCTCCATCAGACCTTTTGGTGGTGTCAAGGCAATTAGTCTGTGCCAAAGGGTCGAGGCAACCAAGTTATTGGCAACCAGAACTCTCCCCCTATATGGCAGCTGGGGTAGCAGCCATTTCCATTTAGACAACCATGCACACACCTTCTCCTTAACTCCCTCCCGTTTTTTGACCACGAAACCCTCAGTGCCCAAAAACACTCCCAGGACTTTCAGACCTTCTTTTTCCCCTTCAAGTCCTCCGGGCAGACTGGGCACTAGCTGATGTCTCCACTGACCCAGTAAGAGAGCTTTACTTTTTGCCCAGTTTACCCATGCAGAGGCAGCTTTTTCATACAAGCACAATGTTTCCTGTAGGCATTGGACATCTCCCTGGCTAGTGACAAAGACATTGACATCGTCAGCGTACGCTGAACCAGTGGGAAAATCACGATCACTATGTGAACTTACAGAAGACAGTGAGAGACCACTGAGCCGCTCTCTCAGCCTACACAGCAAGGGCTCAATAGCAAGGCTGTAAAGTTGCCCCGAAATAGGGCAGCCCTGCCTTATCCCTCGCTGTACAAGTATTGGTCGACTCAGCCCTGCTCCCATCTTCACCAAACACTGTTGAGTGCTGCTGAGACACTGTGCTGACTGTGGGTGTGGTTCCTCGCTGTTTCTGTCTCGAGTGAAATCTATTGTGCAGTTAAAATCCCCACCAACAATGAGGTGGTCCTGATGGTGACTGAGTAGGTGATTTTTCAGGACAAAATAACTGCATTGGCAGTTGATTTGACTAAGATAGCTACTCCTGCACTGAAGTTGGTGCAATGGCTAAGGACACATGAGCCATCCCACCATAATCCCCAGTCTGTCTCATCTGCTGGGACTGTGTGTGTTTCTTGTAGAAACAAAACCTCAATGCTTTTTAGAGCAGACATTTCTAATATTAATGCTCTTTTTTGTTTATCCCTCCCACCATTTATGTTTAGAGATCCTATTTTAAGGCTCCTCATATAAAGGTCAGAAAAAAGGAGACAGCAGGATGAAACAATTAGCAGACAGTAAGAAGGGGGATACACCGTGTGAAACATGATCATTTTTACATTTTAGGTTTTCGAACCGGTCTCCCCTTTGTAGCCTTTCTTATTGTTGTTACATGTTTTTTGAGGCGGAAGCGTTTTTTTTCATCAAGGTCAAATCCAACCAGTCTTTTCAAGGTGTCAACTGATCTGATGAATTTATCAGGGTCGCTGAAGTAATCACTCACTTTCACTGACTTTTTAAAAGTTTCATCCAAAAACTGATTGATGTCATCCAGTGAATATACATCAGTGTTCCTGGTAACACTTTCAGTCACTGACACAGTATCAGAGTCATACTCCATGTCATCCCCTTCAACAGACACCTGACAGCTGAGCGGACCCTGCTCTTCAGTGGCGATCACCGTCTGCTCGATGACGTCACTGGAGACAGCTACCTCATCCTTCTCTGGCTGGACCTTAGCACCAGCAGCCTGAGAGCTGCTCAGGTTCTCATTAGACACAGCGGCCCGTGGTCTCTTAAGCTGGGGCTGGTCCTCATCATTAACATCTACATGAACATCTGAATTAACATTAACTGAATATGACACTGTGGCGTCGCTCATCGCACCCTCACCGGCAAGAACAGCTGCCGCAGCCGCAGCAGCCGGGCCGGCGGACACGTCGGCTGTGTTGTGAGCCACCGACTCGACACCGGGGACGGCATCTTCCGACAGCTCTGCAGCCGAGGCCGCACCAGCTGCCGCCCCAACGCGAGCGGAGCTGCCCGCCGCGTCAGCGGAGAGAGCCGCTACCTGCCGATGTGGACAGGCATCACGTTTGTGTCCAACGTCACCACACTCCAAATACTTCATGGTTCCTGTGCTAACATACACCATGTAGTGTCCGTCTCCATGTTTGACTCTGAAGGACACCTCCAGAGTTTGTGAGGGAGAGTCAAGGAACATGAACACCTGACGTCTAAGAGACAACACATGCTTCAGTTTAGGGTTTTTACACCCTAAACTCACAGTTTGGAAACCACTGGCAAATTTACCGAATCTCCGGAGTTCGTTCTCCAACAACTCGTTCGGTATGAACGGTGGAACACCGGTCACGGTAATTCGCGTTGAGGGAAGTGACAGCGGTGAAACCTGCATATACAGGTCCCTGAGGAACACGCCCCTCTCTATCAGCTGATAGAGAGGAACACGCCCCTCTCTATCAGCTGATAGAGAGGAACACGCCCCTCTCTATCAGCTGATAGAGAGAAACACGCCCCTCTCTATCAGCTGATAGAGAGAAACACGCCCCTCTCTATCAGCTGATAGAGAGAAACACGCCCCTCTCTATCAGCTGATAAACCAGCTTCTCATCTTTAACAAATACAACAACCGCTTTATTCATTCTTGAGGCGAACGATAAGTTGTCCTGCCCGACCTGTTCGCCGGCCGCCAACAAAACCTCCTCCACACTGACATTAGTGTCAGGTGGGATTATCCGAACTCCGTGCCGGATAGACGGAGGTGGCGTCACGGAGGACGCCTTACACCTGACAAACTCCAGTCAGTAACAAACAATTCAAACAGCTACAAAATAGAAAAACACAGCTCTTACCTGATCAGGCACAAAGCATAGAAGTTGAAATAACAGTGATAAACAAGAACGGGGATTGAAAACCATTCAAATTTTCCGCCACTCGCGCTTCCACAACCACGACTCAAGCTCACACCCGCACTCACGCTCACCGGAACCGGAAAGGAGAGGAGAGGGGAGGAGATCCGAGAAGAAGCTTGCTGAAAGAGAAGAGACTCTGAAACAGCAGCTCCTGGAGAAGGATGAGAGCTACAGGAAGGAGCTCTCATCCTTCTCCAGAATCTGAAGAGGCTCAGAGGAATGAGGAACTCCAAGGCATCAGAAAGGAAAACACCCGGCTACAGGTGAGCTGCCTCATATTTTGATTTCAATGACTTCTTTTAGATGTTTTCATATCATACCTGCAGTTTGAAACTGAAGGTTGGTGATTCAAAATAAAATCATGACTAAATTTAATGTGTAATTTTCAATTACATCAGAATTACTAATCAGGATACATATAACTGTTCTGTGTTTTAAAATACTGACATTTAATCCCTACATGTGTTGTTGCTACGGCCACTAGGGGGTTCAGTGAGCCCCTGAACCAACAGCAGCACCTTTGAAAATGAAATCAAACATGCTGTCTTTTTCTATTCAGGAGCTCCAAGAGCAACATATGAAGAAGTGGAAGAAAATGTGCTTCTTGATGCATATATTTCAATGCAAAAAGTAGAGACACCATGATCCCTCTGGACCTAGCCCCCCCCCCCTAACTTCTCCTCTGTTTCCTATCTTAAAAAAATTTAAATAAATAACAGAAATCTCAGTTTGTGGATTATTGTTTTACTCATTTGTATGTTGTCCATTCTTCCTCATAACCACACACAAAACAAAAAAAAAGGGATACTAGGAGTGAAACAGATTTGCATTGGTTATTAACAGGGGTGCACATAAGATTTTTGGTCTGGTTCTCAAATGAGCACCTGAAGATGTTGCTTGGTGCTCATCTTTTGCACTGCATGAAGCAGACATGTTTTAGGTCAGGAGTTCCCAAATCCCTAGGCTGGACTGTGCAATCTGTACTTTAGCCACTTTAATCAACCTTTACTGTTGTTTTACTACTTTAATTTTTACTTTAATTGTATTACTCTATGTATACTCATGTTGTGCTTTTCACTGTCACTGGTTTGTGGAAGAGCAGCTGATTCCCTAAATTTCCTTTGGGATCAATAAAGTCTGCCGTCTAACATTTTTTTAAAGTGTTATTTATGTAAAATTATAATATTACATAAGACCAAAAAAATCTTATGTAATATTATAATTTTCTGAGATACTGAATTTGAGGTTTTCATTAGCTGTAAGCCATAATCATCAAAATTAAAAGAAATAAAGGCTTGAAATATTTAACTCTTTGTGTAATGAATCCATAAAATATATGTTTCACTTTTAGAATGGAATTACTGAAATAAATGAACTTTTCCATGATATTCTAATTTATTGAGCTGCACCTGTACTTTATTTTTGACAAAACAGCCCCAAAAAACAACCCATGTTTTGGTTGTGACTGCACAATTGTGGTAGTGACAGTCATGTTTCGGTAGTGACCACAATATTCTGGATCAGACTGAAAACATTTTATGTTACTAATAATAACTCAGAACTCATAAATGTTGCACATAGGCACATATGCATATCTTTAAAGGATTTTTTTAAATTATTGAACAAATATAAATGAAAAAAGTTTTTCACAATTGATGTTTATTGCTTTGAACTGAACAAATCTGAGAGAAAAACAATTACATAGTATTTAATGGAAACAACCAATGAAACCCATTGAATACAAGTGTGGTTCTAGGAGCAGAATGGTTCTTGGTGCTATGTTGGAACCTTGTTGGAGGAAGACGGAGAGAGCAAATTGTTTTCATTAATTTTTAGAATTTAACGTACTGTTGGAGCCTGAGTTATGATTTTGATGGATTTGCCCTCAAGTCCAGTGGACCCAGAGACCATATATGTATTATTAATGTGTGGGGAAAACATCCATTTACATATTGTTCACAGAAAATGAGCCAAGTCCAATAAATAACATGTTGAAACAGTGAAATAATTACATAATTTCCTCATAGTGAACAGTGAAAATGGGCCCTACAGACCTAAACAACACAAAGAGTTAATAATGCCTCATTTGTCTTTACTACTTCAGTCTTATTTCTCATATTTTTTATTCCATCCATTTTCACTTTAGATGCTTTAAGAAGGTATATAGCCTCTCTGCAAATACAAAATTTGTTTGTTTACATTACATTTACACATTTAAGACTGGACACAGTATCATTTAGATATAATATTACTGTTTTTCAGACCCAACATTTGCTGTCACATAATGGAAAATGGTCATACATAATTGGGATAAGCCAGTTAGACACAGTATCTGTTGAGCAACTGAAGTTATACATCAAACAAGAATGGGACAGAATTCACTTTAAAACCTCAACAGTCAGTGTTGTCTCTTCTCAAACACTTACTGAGTGTTGTTAAAAGAGAAGGTGATGCAACACAAAGGTAAACATGTCTTGTGTTGCAGGCATCAAATCCAGAGTGAGTGCATTCCCCAAAAAATGCTTTGTCCAGAATTCAATTGTATGTAGGTCAAAAAGGATTTGTGAAAGGATTTGTGTCCAAACTTTTCATTGTACTTTTGGCTACAGGGTCAGATCAAATCAACAAACTCCATTCAGGACACATTTACATTTTTAATGTACTGCTTAGTAATTTATATGTGTACTGTAAATACATACTGCAGAGCCTGTTGTACTGTAAATCTGATTTGTATTCTTTGTTTTACTGTGTACATGTTTCTGGACCTCAGTGCTACTGGCAGATACAATTAAAATATGGAGATAGAAATGATAAAATGCCCTTGTTAAGGATAGTTGATGCATATTTCATGATTTACTGGATTGCTTTTACACAATTCGTGATAAAAAGAAAAAAAACATGAGATGACCTATTTCTTAGTGTAATAATCTTTCTGTGCCTCTATCCCTCCTCACCGCTTTAGTGGCTTCCTGGTTCAGCCCTCTGTTGGCGTGGTGACTACATTGGCACATGCCAAGTCTGCTCAGACTCAAGCCAAATCCTCCGTTGAGCACCGGGAGTCAAACCAACACTGATTTGTTCTGTTGCCTGGTGAGAGCTGAATCACGGCTGACAATATCAAACTGTTTCCTGGGGCTGTGACAGCTGTCAGCGCCCCGGCACACAAACGCATTAAAGCTAAATACTACTCCATTTAAGTCACTGTTAAACACGGGGGCCTTCTCTGGTTTATAATGCATCATGATTGTGTATAATACATCAGGGCTTTATGAATATATTTCTCCAGTCATTGTTCAGTGGTGATAAAACAGAGAAGTTTATTGGGGATGGATTTGCCATCCCCCAAAAAATGATTTTATCCTCATTTAAATGCAGCCATATTGAATGGAGGAGGATGGCGGGATCCAGGCACAGCCTCAGGGTTTTTTCTGCTTCCTTTTTGTTTCACTACAATGAACCTATAGTGAACATACTCGCCTGTTACTATGGACCATCACGAGTTTATGGTGAGCATCCCCAACTCAGGGCCACTCAGCCACTAGGGTCCAATACCCTTTTTGGAACATGTTTCTGATGAAATGCTATAAACAAAAATATTCAGGTTTAGAAGCTTGAAGTGGAACAAGTGTTTTTTTTTGTTTTTGTTTTTTGTTTTTGTCTTTTGGTGGAAGTTGTGGGTCATATTTAAAGTACAATAGCAGCAAACCCTAGAATGGAATATTACTACTGTCATCTTTGTTGCAGGATTATCTCTGCCAAATTTCATACTTACTATTTACGCATTTGTAATTCTTTAATATTTCCATTTGCATCATTCTCACTAGAAAAAAAAAACTCCCAAAAAAGGGGATTTGAAATATCTGTGACCAAACAGCACTGAGTTGGGGGCGCTTGATATCAATTTGTGATGGTCCAAGACATCATAAGTCAAACAGGGAATAGCAGTGAAGAAAGATAACAGAAAACATCCTGAGGGCTGAACCAGGCTTCTGAACCAGGCTTCTGAACCAGGCTTCTGAACCAGGCTTCTGAACCAGGCTTCTGAACCAGGCTTCTGAACCAGGCTTCTGAACCAGGCTGGCTTCTGAACCAGGCTTCTGAACCAGGCTTCTGAACCAGTGCTGCTGCTGTTTATGTAATAGACCTATTGATGCATGTGCATCATGTGTGTAGACTGGGCCAGGCCAGGTCATAAAAAATTATCATTCATAAAAGCGGGTGGGTGAAATAATAATCATATATGAAGACAATATTAATTTACATGCAGCGATTCTCCTGCATTTAAATCTCCTTATACACCCACAGGATAAAATGTAAATTAAAGCTCATTGTTCTTCCACACATCCAAAAGGTCACACACAGCCCAGGTTCACAGGGAAACTGACTGACCTAAAGCAGCCATTCATAGTGTACACACTGAGACGCTGTCTGTGCATCTCACTCTGTGAATGATGTGTGCTTTAATTAGCAGGACAAACATCAGGCCGTTGACTTTAGACAAGTTTTTTGATGGTCAGTGTCTCAGTCACATTCTGCTGCGTACTGTATCCTGTGTTAACACATGATACAGGCATCTTTGAAGCAGGCACAAGGTGTGAAAATGACAACTGCATTAGTCGGAAACTAGAAAGGACGTTTTGCATCAGCCCTATATGTAAGTCTATATTTTTTTCCTTTGCTTTGTCAGTTTATACCTTGTGGGTTAACCAGTCCAGCATTTCTTTTGTGATTTTCCATCTTTTTTTTGTGGTCCTGGATCTTGTGTGGTATTTTTGCACTTTGGATCTCCTTGCCTGTGTTAGACTGCTTTCCTGTTTTTGAGCCTTGCCTTGTTTTAAGCATTTTGGTCAATTCCAATTTTGCAGCTTTTACAGCCACACTGTAGATGCTGTAACATGATTAATCTCACTTCCAAATGCAGTCTTATATCAATGATGAGAGTTTAAATAGCTGGAACACTGTATAATTCAATCCAGATCACAGTTACACACAAACCACATCCTCCAAACTGACCGTAAAGATGAATTAACACTCTCTCAGCAGTTAAAGAACAAACTGAACATGAAACCCTGGAAGGGATTTAGTACTGGACAGGACATGTTTAAATATTTGTTTGACAAACTGATAAATAGGAATAGAGGAAACCAAAAGATTTATCCCCTCAATCAGATGATCAGGCAGATCAATCATGTTACAGCTCCCACAGTGCGGCTGTAGAAGCCGTTTTGACAACCAACCCACGTAGTACAGTAAAGCCTCAGTAGAATACTGTCATGTTCTAACACTCAGAGAACATTGCTTACAATGTAACCTACAGTTATACACAGGTTAATGATTTACACTTTCAGGTTGGTCTCTATTTCAGTGAATAAAAATTTACACTCATCATTTTGTGTTGCTCATTAAAATAAAAATTTATATGAGGACGCCAAACCCATATAAGAGTAATGACATTACAATGTTCACCAATCGTGTCCAACAAGAGAGCTTGGTCACAAATAGAGTTGTGCATGGCTCTCCTCAGCTCTCTGCCCATCAGTGATACCATAGCCTTTTTTTTAGTTAGTTTAGATAGTTTAAAACTGCTGTCACAGAGTAGCTGAGAGGTCGGGTTACAACACTGAACCATACATTTCATAATTAAATGTAATCACATCAGTGTTCTTTCAGCAGCCCTTGCTATAATTAGACCTCTGGGAATGATGTGAGGACACCAAACTGTTGATTGAAGAGTTCAGTAAAAGTTGTTTCACCCACAGACGTGGAGATGATCCCTGGTTTTGTTTGGTTTTCATTGTACTGCTGTGTTCAGACAGAAGAGGATTTTTGCCTCATGTTAATCATAAAGGTTTGATCACATGATAAATCACACAAGTGTTTATTTACCTTGAACAGCCAGAATACTTCAGTCTTCATTAGCTGTATGATAGTAGGCAGGGGTTTGTGTGTCTGTCAACCTCTAACGAAACTCAATACTAACCAGAGACTCTGCTTATCTCTCTTGTCCTAATATGACCATTCATGACATGTTTAAAAACAGGTTTACTCTGCAGAGCTCCGCTGTATGCACAAAGTTTCACCTAGAGGCATCACATAAGCAAAGTATCAAAGATCAGTAATAAAACAATGCTGAACATTGATGCAAATTTTGCCTCAGCAGGCCACACCCACAATTTGTGTGTGTTTGACCACGTCACAGTGTGAATTTCTCTTGAGTGTCATTGGTATCATCCTGCAACTTTGCACTGACTTTGTGTATAATCTCACCATACAAAAAAGAAAAAATCTCCTGTATGAGTCATGAGTAACCAACCACCAGCCCGACCTCCTCCTTTGTAAAACACATCACGCTGTGCTGTTGCTCTGAGCATCTCAGAATAAAGCTCAGAGCCTTCTACACTCAGGTGGGACCATGGTTCAAAAAATGGTGAGGACCAGTATTTAGTAATTTGTCATACACAGTGTCAAATAATGAATTAATGAATTAATATATGTCACTATCCTGTCAACACGTTTACAACATCATTGTTTTCTTTCTATAAGATGCATTTAGAACATTTGTAGTACACATTTCAGCTCCTTTGTCAATGCTATCTCTTTGTTAAAATGACTGTTTATTATTATTAGTATGGTGGTACAATAATCATAGGATGATGAATAATATGGATGAGGTTGAAGGCTGTCCTTGCATTGTGTGTTATGTTAATTTAAAAAAAGCTGAATGAGATGTCTTAACAGAAGTAATGATCACAGAAACCAAAACCCGTCTCAGTATTAATGTGGATGCCTGGTTTCAAGACAAACATTTGACAGGATGTTTTAATGTAAACACACAATGTTTTTTTCACATAACTCTGCAGTCATACATGTCTGATGACTGGAATGTTCATATTTTGCAAGCATCACTGTCTTTCCCTTTCTCTACTATCCATCCCATATAATGGGAACAAAGAGAGCCATTCATGGACAAATACACAGATGTCACACTGAGGACAGTGAGGCATTAATGACTAGGCTTTACCTCATTCCACATTCTATCAAACGGTTCCTGGCAGAACTAAATGTCCGTTTGGGAACCTGAATACGAGGTGCCTTAATTGACTTTGAAGTGAAAGAACATATACGAACACAGATATCCAGTGTTGTGAGAGTGAGCTGTAGGTGAAATACCATTGAAGGGGAAAGAATGTGAACTCTTTCTTTCCTGCCATGTGTTTAGCCAGGAGGGATACCACACCACACCACCTAAACTGTTGTGAAGAAGGTCTGGGCCACAGGGCTGCTTTGTATTTATGTATGTGTGTAGGTGTTTTCAGATCATATCACACTCACAGTGAAGCTACGTAAACCCTGTTCCAGCCGTACTATGCTTTAATCCTCTCTGACAGGCTGTGTGTAAACACCACTGACATTTGGAGCAGTTGGAGGTGACTGTGGGTTGAGAGGGAAAAGTTGAATCCTGAGCAGAGAGGTGAAGTGGAGGCCATTACTGACGCTAGTCAACTCTGTGTATTTACACAAACTCACAGAGAATGACAGAGGGCAAAATGGCACAGTACAAACTATCTGCTCATGCATGTAGAAATGTGGAGCGTCAGTATAGAGGAGGTGCTGCCTTTATGCTCCTCATTCCTCTGCATTATTAGATCAGGACTGCCCACTGGGTAAATACCTGTTTGAATTTCACACCGCCAATAGGAACTCTGAAGTCACATATGCTGGCTGTTGGTAGCTATATTAAAACGACTTGTGTCCAACGTAAAATACAACAATTAATCACTGGTCTGTTCCATTTTTAAGGCTACTGTTACACACAACAACATTTCACAAAGGTTTTTAAAAAAGGAGGTTGACGGTGTTGCATTGGCCCTAGTATTCGACCAATCAGAATCAGAATGATCTTTATTGTCATTATACACAAGTACAATGAAATTCTGCATAGCTTCTCTCCAGTACAGGTAGAGGAATAGAAACAGGTGACAGCAGTAAGAAAGAGAAAATCAGTGCAAAAGATAAAGAACAATCAGTGCAAGATAAACATAAGTTGCATGGTGAAGTGTGTGTGTGTGTGTTTGTGTGTGTGTGTGTGTGTGTGTGTGTGTGTATTACTGTACAAATGATCAATAAAATAAAATAAACATATTTATGGAATGACATAGCAGTCTTGAGTATGGTTGGGGATATGTGTGTTTCTAGTCTTGATGGTGATGATGGTGTGTATGTGTGTGTGTGTCTTTTCCAGCCTGTGATAGGTGTGTGTGTTCACAGTCCCTGTTTGTTATGTGGTTGGGCAGAGGGGGGTGATGGAGGCTACAGCTCTTTGGTAGAAGCGGTTCCTCAGTCTGTTCGTGCAGGATCTTAATGTTCTGAACCGTTTGCCAGACAGTAGTGGTTTAAACAAGTGGTGGCCGGGGTGAGCCTTTAAAGATCCTGCTTGCTTTCCCTCTCAGTCTGTTGGCATAGATGGTGTCCAGTTTCTGGAGCTCCATCCTGATGATGTGCTTGGCTGCTTTCACCACCCGATGCAGGTCCTTGCTCTCTTCAGGTGTGCAGCTGGCGTACCACACAGTGATGCAGTTTGTCAGGATGCTCTCGATGGTCCTGTAGAAGTTCAGCAGCAGGTTCTGTGGAAGCTGGGCCTGTTACAGTTTCCTGAGGAAATAGAGTCTTTGTTGGGCCTTTTTTATCAGGTGTGAGGTGTTGGAGGTTCATATCAGATGTCTAGACACATTAACTCCGAGGAACTTTAGTTTGTCCACACTTTCCACAGGTTCTCCGTGGATGTAGAGGGGGAGGTGGGGACTCGCTAATGATCATCTTCTTAGTTTTTGTGGTGTTGCGGATCAGGTAGTTATCTCTGCACCAGCCGACTAGATGGTCCTCTCCTGTGGAACCATCTTCCAGTCTGGGTCCAGGAGGCAGACACCCTCTCTACATTTAAGAGGAGGCTTCAAACTTTCCTTTTTGATAAAGCTTAGAATTAAGGCTGGCTTAGGCTAGTCTTTAGCTCTACTGCTATAGGCCTAGACTGCTGGGGGACTTCCCATGATGCACTGAGCTCCTCTCTCTTCTTCCTCAGACACTCATGTCTCATTAATTCATGTTACTAACTTGACTTCTTCTCTGGAGTCTTTGTGTTTTCTCATCCTGCAGGTCACCGTGGATCAATCTACTGCTGGGACCATGGAGATACCCTTTGACATCATCATCATCAGTATTAATGTTATCATTATTATCAGTGTTGTTATTGTTGTAGTTATTATAAATACTAAAAACTGTAATCTCTCTATTATAACAGCTGTTATTGTTATTGTGATATGTTGAACATGTCTGTGTCTCTGTCCCCCCATCTATCTTCCCATCTATCAATCTCTCTCTCTCTCCTCATCTGTCTTTCAATCTTTCTCTCTCTCTGTCTCTCTCACCCCAACTGGTCAAAGCAGAGGCTCCGCCCACATTGAGTCTTGGATCTGCTCGAGGTTTATGTTAAAAGGTAATTTTTTCTCTCCACTGTCTCCATGTTCTTCTCATGGAGGATTGTTGGCTCTCTTTATAATGAAGAGTCGGTCTAGACCTGCTCTTCCTGGAAAGTGCCTTCATATAACTTTTGTTGTGATTTGGCGCTATACAAATACATTGAATTGAATTAAACCCTCCAGCGAGTTCAGGGTGTACCCCAGGGTCTCCTCCCAGTCGGAAGTGCCCGGAGAACCTCCCTGGAGGCATCCTAATTAGATGCCCGAACCACCTCAACTGACTCCTTTAAATGCTAAGGAGCAGGGGCTTTTCTTCAAGCTCCGATGTCCGAGTTCCTCACCCAATCTGTAAGGCTGAGACCAGCCACCCTCCGAAGGAAACTCATTTCAGCTGCTTGGATCCATGATCTTATTCTTTCTGTCACTACCCAGAGGTCATGGCCATAGGTGAGGGTTGGAAAGTAGATGGACTGGTAAATGGAGAGCTTTGCATTAAGGCTCAGCTCTCTCTTCACCACGACAGGCCGACACAGTGCAAACTTTACTGTTAACGCTACACTAAAATGCTTGTCCAGCTCACGGTCCATTTTCCCCTCACTTATGAACAAGATACTTAAACTCTCCCACTTCAGGCAAGAACTCACTCTCAACCTGAGGAGGGCAGTCCACTTATTTCTGGCAGAAAAGCAGATATTTAAAGGTAAATGACTACTAGAAAAACTCAATTTGTTGTAATGTTGATAAACCATAACCAAGTATGAGATGCACACCTTTAGGGCTCCTGCAAAGCAAATGTGAAATTTCATTGAATTCTGTCCATAGGTGTTTAAGAATATGTGGATACCCCCACCCCATCACACCTATTCTAAACAGATGGATGAACTAACAAGAGTAACCCTATATGTTTCCTTTGGTGGAGTCATAATAAAACAAGTGACTTATATTACTCAGTGGAAAATGCAGCTCTGGACATCTGTGTCATTTTAGTGTGTCTGTTTCATTTTCAAATTTTTGTTTCCACAGTTTTCTTTCACCTTCCCAGATGCTCTGCTGTTTACAGGGAAGTTTACAGTACATTCCTGTAAACAATGGATTTCTGGCATTCATGCTGTAATCACGTATTATGCATTGCAATTGACATGTAACTGACATTAATACAGATGAATACTGTTCAAATTTCACTGTAAACAGTGTAGCATTGTTACAATACAAAATACAAATTTTGAAACATAAGGAAACATGAAGTTTCAACATATCCATAGTTTTCAGGAACACAAAGTCAACATTTATTTGGGTGTTTGGGTTGGAACACAAACTGATTTTTAGTTTTGCTTTCTGTGCTAAGTTTCAAGCCATAAAAGGAGATGAATTGAAATGGTGAGTGTGTGAAATAAAGACATCCAATGAAACAGTCTCAACCTTATTTTCATTCATCCCACCTCCTCATCAGTGCAAAGGTTACTGCATATATTTTTTTTTAAGTTAGAGGTTGAGAGAGGTAGAGAGATGGAGAAAGAGGAGAGAGAATAAAGCACTGCCTGGCTTTCCTCCATTTGGGATCAGTAGGGCAGCGAGTGCCTGAAGAGAATGGTTACATTATTCCCCTCCTCCTACGTACCTGAACTTGTCACGGCCCCAAAACATACACGGGGTGCCCTGGAGGCCCACCCAGCACCCACCTCGAGCCTCAGACCCATACGCCTTGAGATGGAGAAGGGTGGAGAAGGTCAGAGTGCAGAGAAAATGGTTGCATGGGAGGCTGTGAGGAGACAAAAAAAACACAAAAAACCCACATCTCTGGAAATGTTATATTTATTTTAAGACTTTGGGTGAAAAATATGAGCTGGAAGATGTCCACAGTTACTTTATATTGGAGGAATCAGTAAGCATTTGTTGAAAGCTTCTAAAAACCAAATGCATAAAGTGAAAGATTTATTTCATATTTTTAATGCTGGTAAACTTTTTTGGTTTGTTAAACTGGCTATGACCTTTCCTGAAAACAATGTATATGTATATGTATTTAATTTTCTCCAAGAGATGTTTAGTTATTGCTGCATTAGCACCCATACCACTGAGCAGTCTACTGTATCTGGAAGGTGGGCTGTGAATTGGCTAGTCTGTAAATGTGAAAACATTCCTTTCTTTGTTCACCATCTTCAATCGTGCCAATATTGGAAGAAACACAACAGACTTACAGCCAACAGCTCTATCCAACAGAGTGGTGACCTGCAGTGTCGTCAATGTGCAATGTTGTGTCAGTGTGGAGTGTTTTTGGATGAAAGTGTAAACTGAGTTCAACCTAAACGAGGCTCCTATTAGCTCAAAGAAACAAACTACGGCTGAACAACAATGATTAAAGTGGTCCTGATTTGAACTTTGAAACATCTGATTTTCCTTTGCAGCATCATAGTAGATGTAACAGAACATAATAACAGGATTTACTGTGGAGGATTTCACATAGCAGTTAATGATCAATCCATAAAAATAAATACACCAGTGTTCACGTGTGTAAGTAGTGAATGTGATGCAATAGCTGTTAGGCAATAGGCATAGATGTTGCCAGCTTAAGACCACAAATGTGCTGGTATTAAAATGAGGTGTGGTCTTAAAATGAGGCAGGGTCTTAAAATGAGGTGTGATTAGGTACGTTGTTGGTTCATTTCTGTCTTGAGGCAATAGAAATTGAAATGTGGTCCAAAGCAAATGCTGCAGTATTTTTACTGTTATTTAAAGGGTGTATTATTCAAACAGTGAGACGCAACTATAAACTCCTCTCTGGCAAGGCCCCAGGGGTGGATGAGATTCACCCCTGGGGCCTTGCCACAAAGCAAACCTTAAGGCTCTGGATGTTGTAGGACGGTCTTAGTTGACACGCCTCTGCAACATTGCGTTGAAGTCGAGGACAGTGCCTCGGGATTGGCAGACTGGGGTGGTGGTTCCCCTTTTTAAGAAGGGGGGCTGGAGGGTGTGTTGTAAATATCGGGGATCACACTCCTCAGCCTCCCTGGGGAGGTCTATGCCAAGGTACTGGAGAGGAGAGTCCGTCCATTAGTCGAATCTCGGATTCAGGAGGAGCAATGTGGTTTTCGTCCTGGTCTAGGAACGCTGGATCAGCTCTTCACTCTCGCTAGAGTGCTGGGGGGTGCATGGAGTTTGCCCAACCAGTCTACATGTGCTTTGTGGACTTGGAAAAGGCATACGACCATATACCTCGTAGTGCTCTGTGGGGGGTGCTCCGGGAATATGGGATATCAGGCCCGTTGTTACTGGCCATTTGGTCCCTGTATGACCGGAGGGAGACTTTGGTTCGCATTGCCAGCAATAAGTCAGACTTGTTTCCAGTGAGAGCTGGACTCCGTCAGGGCTGCCCTTTGTCACTGATTCTGTTCATAATCTTTATGGACAGAATTTCAAGGTGCAGCCAGGTGGTGGAGGGTGTCCGGTTTGGTGGACTCAGGATTGCCTCTCTGCTTTTTGCAGATGATGTGGTCCTGTTGCTCCATCATGCCATGACCTACAGCTGTCATTGGGACAGTGTGCAGCTGAGTGTGAAACTGCCGGGATGAGAATCAGCACTTCTAAGTCTGAGCCCATGGTTCTCAGTCGGAAAAGGGTGGATTGCTCACTCCAGGTCAGGGATGAGTTGCTGCCCCAATTGGAGGAGTTCAAGTATCTCGTGGTCTTTTGCACGAGTGATGGAAGAATGGAATGGGAGATTGATAGACGGATCGGGCCAGTGTCTGCAGTGATGCGGACTCTGTATCGGTATGTTGTGGTGAAAAGGGAGCTAAGCAACAAGGCAAAGCTCTTGATTTACTGGTCAATCTATGTTCCTACCCTCGCCTATGGTCATGAGCTTTGGGTAATTACTGAAAGAACACGATCGCGGATACAAGCGGCCGAAATGAGCTTCCTCTGCAGGGTGTCTGGGCTCACCCTTAGAGATAGGGTGAGGAGCTCAGTCATTCGGGAGGGTCTCAGAGTGGAGCCACTGCTCCTCCACATTGAGAGGAGTCGGCTGAGGTGGTTCGGGCATTTGGTTAGGATGCCCCCCGGACGCCTACCTGGCGAGGTATTTCGGGCATTTCCCACTGGGAGGAGACCCCGGGGTAGACCCAGGACACGCTGGAGGGATTATATCTCTCGGCTGGCTTGGGAACGCTTCGATGTACCCCCAGAAGAGCTGGAAGAGGTGGATGGGGAGAGGGCGGTTTGGGCTTCTCTGCTGAGACTGCTGTCCCCGCGACTCGGACCCGGAGAAGTGGAAGAAAATGGATGGATGGATGGATGAGACGTAACTACATAGGCAGCATCGATACATGCTTACAATATACTTGACACACTATAGTGATATACAGATCGGCGCTGGCATCATCCGCATTTTCATCTAACCACCATCCACCCAAATGAACTATTTACTGTATGAACCTGGACTGTTTCACTGTATGAATCTGGACTGTTTCATTGTATGAACCTGGACCGTTTCACTGTATGAACCTGGACTGTGTGTGGGACCTGTAGGGTGTGTAGAATAACAAAGAACATTCATTAAATTTAGTTCCTGTTGGCATTTTGGATGATTAATGTACCTTGTGTGTAAATGGTATAGACGGCAGGGACGTACTTATCATTTCTGTTGCTGGGGGATCACTGCAGCTGCAATTTCCCCATTAATGATGAATTTTTCACCCACCTACATGCCATCTGCTATTAATCAGAATGATTAAAAATTTATATGACCTCTTCACCCGATCTGCAGACAGCTATCCATCTGATTAACTTCACCTATTACACACAGCTGCTGAACTCCTCCTCCTCCTTATAATATTATTGGTGCATTTGCTCATACCTATTCAAATGGAGTGGCTGTTTGGACAGATGATTGGGAGATGGTGGAGGCAGAGGGTTCACCAGCAAACGACCACATACCTGTCCTCCAGCGAGACAAATAGCACTGATTCCAGACGCAAAGGGCTTTTAAAGGGAATGGGAGACGACACTCTCTTTGGTTAAATTCATTTTACGCCCAAAATCATAAATGGACTGTACTTATATATAGTGTCTTTCTGGTCTGATGAACCACTCAAAGCTATTTACAACTTTAGCCAGCATTCACCCATTCTCGCACAAATTTATAAACTAGTGGCAGAGACTGCCATTCAAGGCTCCACCTACTAATCAGGTTGTTTACCATATCTCAGCAAGAAAAGCTGTTTCATTGTACACAGTAGGGTGTCACCTGGCTACAAAAGCTTTCACAAACAAGTTTCAACCTCAGTTTGATTCAAAGCTGAATACGTTTGAGAGCAAACATGCTTTTCTCTTAGTATCATATCATATTTAGTGAAAGTGGCTGACTACGGCAGGGGCTGAGGTCAAATCACCGACCTCTCTGGACACTTAGTGTGTGTTTACAGCTCATCCTCACACGACTACTGATCCCAAAACTCATGACACTCTGACTCAGGATTAGCAGTAATTGTATGATCAAGTTTAACTATCCACAGAATACAGTATAATATGAAGTTGTGCCTCTTTGAATACAGATAACATTTTATATTGCCAGGAGACCCTCCCAGTAAGGCCTCCATGTTGCCCATATTACAAGACCTCTCCATGCAGAGCTGTGTATAATACCTGTTCAGTTCAGCAGCTCTTTACTCTTCCTCAGAGACAACAATAAAACCTCCAGTAACACCCATTCAGCAGCATGTCAGTGAATTTAGCTCTCACTGCTTAAGTATATGTGTTTCCTATCAGGTAATTCCCTTGGAACTGATTCACCACAGTCAGTCTCGCTGTGCAGACAGCAATGTCAGCCAGCCTGCTCTCCCAAACAAAACTATTACCTGAGAGTTTATCACCATCCGCTTCTTCTAAAAACCCTGTAATCCTCCAGCTCTTTCTGTTCCATTGTGCTGGTGTGTCTGTGTGTGTGTGTGAGACGTTTTCTTTGTCTCACACTTGTTGCTGAATAAGAAATGAGGTGCTGAGCCCATCAGCAGGGGGAGATATTCCCCATGTAGGCCTTCGTACTTCCACACCAACTCATGTACAAGCAAACGTACATGTACCTCAACTGTCTCACTGATGCATCATGGGAATTATACAGTATAAATGGTCAAATGAAGTGATGTACCATGGTAGGCTCAGGGGAGCCTCAGCAATGGACAGACTCACATTATGTGTGTGTGTGTGTCTGTGTGTGTGTGTGTGTGTGAGTGTGTGTGTGTCTGTGTGTGTCTGTGTGTGTCTGTGTGTGTGAGTGTGTGTGTGTGTGTGTGTGTGTGTGTGTGTGTGTGTGTGTGTGTGTGTGTGTGAGTGTGAGTGTGTGTGTGTCTGTGTGTGTGTCTGTGTGTGTCTGTGTGTGTGTGTGTGTGTGTGTGTGTGTGTGTGTGTGTGAGTGTGTGTGTGTCTGTGTGTGTCTGTGTGTGTGTGTGTGTGTGTGTGTGTGTGTGAGTGTGAGTGTGTGTGTGTGTGTGTGTGCCTCTGTTGGTTTCTGATTGGACTCAGGAACAGAAGAAAGACATGCCCCTAGTGATGCCTCCATAAATGTATTATAAATTAAACCCATGAGGCCCGTAATGACCTTTTGTTAAAATGTCCATATGGTTCCCATCAGGATTACACGTCTGGTAATGTACGTGAAGCAGTTTAAGAGTTTAGAAACCCTGCCATAGAAAAAAAACGTTGATCACAATGAAACATATGAGAAAAATGCAAACATCTCGCTCAAACATCTCAGAACCATGTCGATGGCACGTTGTGAGCCTTCTTACTGTGGAGCCTTGTATTTTTAATGTTTTTGGATTATTAAAAGGAAAATTAAAGGTCTTTGGGGTAATATTAGAAATGTTAATGTGTCACTTTATGCATTTGACTGACTGTTTGAGTACAGGTGTAACACCATAATGGTTGAGAGATAAAATAAACTGCAGCCTCATGGACAGACATGAGTGTCACCACTGGGTCTCTGCATTGTGTCCATGTGATGGAGAAGATCTTTTTGTGGCTCATCAACAGAACCTCCATGTCACAGTTACTGCCTGCTCCCACTCCTACACAAATAAAATAAATGATATGACGGAGGCTACCTTAGTTTCCACCAAATTTAAGCTAGCAGCGTTTATTCTTCAATGAAGACCGTCCAAGTGCCACTTATTTGAAATCAAAATATTGACAGGCAAAGACAGACATTATACCATTACGGGAAATAATAGTACAAACACAACATTTAAGAAATAATGGGATGGATTAAGAGGAAGAACCACCCACCGCTCCCTCAGGGTGATTGTACAATGAAAGACAGGGAAAGGGGCAAACGGAAATTATAGCAGAGACTGTAATTGTCCACTACTATTTCATATCATGCTGTCACTAGGTTATGACTAAGTGGGATAAACTTGGAAGTCCCCATTTTACATTTCATGGTGCCTTATTTTACTTGTGCAGTTGCAGGCTCAATGCTCCTGCTTTGCCTGGGTCATTACTGACGGACCCTCCATGCCTTACATTCAGCTCTCTTCTCCCTTTCACTTAAATCAGTGGTTCCCAAAGTCTAGGTTGCGACCCACAGGTTGGTCACAGGAGATTTTATTTGGGTTGCCAAATAAAATAGTTATGATTCTATTTTACTATTATTCTAGATTCTTTCAGCTAAATGAGGGAGCGTGTTTCTAGCTCCTCCACATATGGAGCTCTGCCAATCATAGCGCGACATTGGAGCCAGGCAGGTGGTGCCTTGTTCAGAACCCATTTGGGTTTGTACCCAGGTGTCCACCATAGTTTCCACCGATGAACATATTTTGCAGGTGGTCACACAAACATGGATGCCTGGCTAATAAAAAACAAAGGCATAGCTAGAGACCAGGGACAAGACCCAGCTAAGGACCAGACTGCTGCAGGTAATGTTAGCTTAGCTACCACCCAGAGACTAATGCTACACCTGATATGCTGTTGCTCTCCTCTTGTACACCTGACTGGAACAAAGAAAAAGAAAAATTCACAAAAAACACAAAATGGACATCAAACCGCATGTTGTAAATCATGATATACTCACTAACAATAGAATATGTCAGACCAGTGACTTAAACTAAAAGCTAAAAATCATGAGATAAATGAGGAGATTTCTGGTAACTGAAAAGAGGCAGTGGACTTACCATCAGCCTTTCTTCATATATCTTCAGGCAAGAGGTCAAACGAAGTCGAGTGATGTCATCAGTGTGTATTTCATATTAAGAGGTTTTTGTTACACGGTAACACCAGTGACAGGACTCCAGGGGATAATATTTATTTATTATTTTTATTATGTCACTTACATCATTTATTTGATAGTTATGTATAAATTATTACATTTTAAATGGTAGAAAAACATGTTTTTAACCTCAGAATATGGCCCTTACCCTCTGTCATGACTGTGGGGATGAGACCTTCTGTGGTGCCTGGACTTCTATATAATATGTCCCTTAGAGTTCTCAGACCCCCTCATTATTATTTGTACATCAAATTGTTACATACCACTGTCTTACAACTCGACACATATGTCAAGTATGTCATGCATTCCGTTGTCTCTGTACTTTGTACTCTGCACAATTACAATTAAGTTGAATCTGATCTAATCTAATCAATCACTTCCTGTTTTAAGTTGTAACTTCATTTCCCTTTGTCAAGTGTTTTGCTTCCTGTCCTTGTTTCCATCTCACCTTGTTTGTCTGTTGATTAGTTTTTTTCTGTGCCTTATTTGTCTTTGTGCAACCTCCTCTGTTATTGTATGTCTGCATCTGGGTCCTCCTCTTCCTTGTGTTCTTCATCCTGTAACGTTGTGAGGTGTAGGTGATTTATGGATGTCCATTATTTGTAATAGACATTTAGGATATTAAGTTAATACACTTAAAGGGTGCAATTTGAATGAAAAGTGAGCTAGTCCAGCTCTAAGGTTTGATGTGCTGTGTTACAGCCACTGATGCTGCCGCAACCCCCTACTCTGTGGTTGAATAAGCCAAATAAATGGGCCAAAATACAATAACTAACTTGTTTGTCTATAGAACACCAACATGCACCCTTCACCTCATGCAGTATATCTGTCTGATGTCTCCACACCCCCTGTTCACTGCCGACACCTTTGCAGGAGCTGATTCTAATGAAGCCTTTGGCCTCACAAATTAAATACTGGCCTTTTAAATCCCACGTCCCTCAAATAGTTGTCAACATTTTAGAGAAAGCAACAGAAGGAGCCCACACACACTGCTGTCAGGGTTTGTGTTAACTGTCATTACAGCTTTAGGACCGTTGACAGACAAGTCCAACTGCCGTCTGTCATTCCCATGGATTAGAAAATAATTACTTGCCACTGCTGCATGGTTACTCACATAATCTGCCTTCAGAAAACTGAAAGAATCAAACTAAAAAGCATATTGCTCAGGACCTTTTCAGGAACAGCAATATTTGAGCACATCTACATACATTCCAACTAAAGGAAACCAGTTCCAGTTTGAGTTCCAGGGCAGTCAAGCATGTCCCCTAAGAAGTAGAAGACCAAGCTACAACAGGACTCAGCTCATGGGGAGCATCTACCCACTGGCCTCACACAGAAACCTCTCTCCAAATATAAGCACAGATTGCTTGTACATAGGTACAATTATACCAGACACTGTTTAAAGGAATGTTCTGGACCCTCAAAATTGTGACATCTGGAAACATGTTACGAAGAAAGGTTTAGGAAGTAAGAGTATCCTTCTTTTCTGATTCTAACAAGTCTTTAAACAAATCATTTTAAAGATTTCAAGTTTACAGACTCGACCATCATCCATAACCTTGATCCTTCTCTTCATAACAATTTTAGATCAATTTCTGAAGTCCAGATGTTTTAGAATAATTCAATTCTATTTTTAGGTTTTATAATAACAATTGTGAGAAGTTGTGACAAGTCACTGTGTTAAAAAATAAGTAGTTACTGTGGGAAAAGCATTATATGGTCTGATCATGTATTAGTTAAGTTCTATCAGTGGGAGAAATCAGAATGCAAAAATTATAAATTAAAATGAATGGCTTAGATATCATGATTCCAATGTAAGTCCAGCTTTTACATACAGAGGCTCTGAGCTACAACAGTTTAATGACACAGAAGAACTCCTGCTTTTCATGTATTTCTGCTGTTGTTCTCAGAGTGGGAGGACAGAATATTCTCCTAATAAGATGAAGAAAGCACTTTTGTGAGCAGTAACATTTTCCTCTGGGGCTAATGGCCTTTGGAAGGCTATATAGAAA
Organism: Chaunax sp. Z400; assembly: GCA_037577475.1. Taxonomy (NCBI): domain Eukaryota; kingdom Metazoa; phylum Chordata; class Actinopteri; order Lophiiformes; family Chaunacidae; genus Chaunax; species Chaunax sp. Z400. The sequence continues at coordinate 7,009,047 of CM075189.1, forward strand.
TGTATTCATTGTGTGAGTTATAATTATTATGTATGCTGCACTGTAAATGTTGGCAGTGCAAAAGTGACATCTGAATAGTATCCCTTTGTATTAGTTTAATATAGCAACATGCTGTAAACTGCAGTACAATCTGGGAACAGTAATATATGATTACAGCATGAATGCCAGAAATCCAGTGTTTACAGGAATGTACTGTAAACTTAACTGCAAACAGCAGAGCATCATGGGAAGGTGAAAGAAGAGAGTGGGAAATACAATTTCAAATGAAATAGATACACTACCAGTCAAAAATTTGGACACAGTTTCCCATTCAAGTGGATGGGAAACTGTGTCCAAACTATTGACTGGTACTGTAAATACAACCTGCTCAGCCTTTAGATGTCCAGAGCTATAATGAACAGTGAGTAGGTCACCATTTTTATTATGACCTCATCACAGGGGTCATTCAGGGTTACCCTCGTCTGTCCATGTTTACGGTTTCTTGATTTAACTTATTTTCACATTTTTAGGTATATTTGAACTTATTTGATTATCATGTCATGTTGCTAATATTCTACTATGATAGAGGTTATGGTCTGTCCACATTACAGTAGAATCAGTTCAGTTTTTCTAGTGGTGGCATCATCTTTCTAGTTGTCCCTTAAAGTGTCAAAATGCTAGAAATAGCACACCATTATCCTTGTCAAAGTGTTCTAGTAATTTTCAATTTTTAATTATTTATTTAGTATTTCTTTTTTATTGGTATTACTGTTATTATTAGCAGTAGCCTTGCCATTTAGTAGGGGCAGCTGTGGCTCAGGAGGTTGAGCAGTCATCCAGTTATAAGAAGGCTGGTGGTTGCAGTCTTCAGTTTAAATAATGCGTTGGTGTGTGGTTGGTTATTGCTCCTGATGAGCAGGCGGCAGCCTCTCTGTGTGAATGGATGAATGCTGCCATGTATTACAAAGCACTTTGACTGGTCAGTCAAACTAGGAAGGTATGAGTGCAGTTAATTTATTATTGTAGTAGTAGTGTCACAGTGTCATTCTTTAAATATCATCATATACAGGATACACACTGTAGATTCCATATTGTAAAATATTCAGTAATTCACTGACAAAACTTTGACCAGTATTGTGTTGTAAATGTACAAGAATACAGTAATCAACTGTATATGTATTTTGTGTCTCCCCCCCCCTCTCCCAACATACTATATCTTTGAAAAAGTTTCTGCCCAATAACAACCATATGATCATCATCCTTCACTTTGCTGTATTCAGTAATTCTCCCTCCCTGATTATTCCTCAACTTCTCTCTCACACACCTTGGTGCAAGTGTGAGAAGCTTTGGAGTGTATTGCATTAATTAGAAAAAAGATGGCCGGGGCCATAGCCGCGCCATGACGGGCCGGGGGGACCCAGCCCCCTGTATGACCTGCTCTAACTGGGCTCTAACTTGTTTTAAAGCCAGACTTCCAACTCCAGACCTCAGAACTTAGGTCACGCCCTCACCGCTCCATCTGCTGGGAAAAAAAAAGTGAGTAAGACAGGGATGGCGGCTGAACTGCACCCCTGGCCACAGATGTTTAGGACGAGGAGGGGGGAGATGAAAAGGTTGAGTGGATTTCCTGATCCAAGACACAGATAAAGACAGTAGACCCTCCCCTCTAGTCAGCCACTGACAGCGCAAGTGGAGGGAGAAGAAGGTGAACCGAGACTCTTAAGGTTCTGGTGAAAGGGGCTTCTGGAGCACTTGGGTCTACTGATGGGGGATGATGCTGCCCTCTCCCTTGGCCCCCTCCTTGGTTTTGACAAGGTGGTTGGACAACAGGTTGTGAATCTTTCCCAGACTTTCTTTGGGATCTGGGAAGCAGCCACCTGATCCCTTTGCAGAGTCATTTTGCATGCTACTTGGCGGAAGGTGTCCATGGTCCCACGTCGGGACCAGTGACCTGACTATCAGTGGCCTGTGATGGGGTGGCGCCCCTTCCTGTCAGATTGCTTAGTGTTTAGCAGGCTAGCTTGAGCGACTTGTTCACTATGGTTGCTGGCCTCACATCTTGCATCAGTGAGTCTCTGGGCAGCATCTCAATGCCCAAACACACAGTGGTATCTGATGGCATTTAGCCATCCCACCACCTCAGGGGTTTGCACATGTTGTACATTTGTACATAGTTCGTTTGTAGCATGGACTGGTGATGGTTCCTGATAATGTGACTGCTCTGCTTCTTCATGATCACCACTCTGCTAGTTTAGGGGGGTTTAAATATTGTTCATTTGAATGCAGCTCATTGTTGGAGCACTTGTGATGTTATCGGGGTCTGTGGCAGCTCTGCTTCTTTGCAAGGTGTCTTACAGAATCCCCAAGCATATGAAGCTGGGTGGAGAGATAGTCTCAGTACAAAAGAGAAGTGTAGGTTACACTATCACCACTGTTCTCTGAATGAAGAATCAGCTGTCAATCTTAGAAAATCAGTGATGATGGAAGACTGGTGCCTTATATGGACCATCTGTGCATGGCAGGACAGCTGGTGTTTCTCACAAAACTTTCAATGTCCTCTGTCTGTTAGTGATGCAAGCCTGTACATGTGGAGTATGTAACTGGGTAGAGTGATTGCTTTTCACTCAGAGATCCACGGCTACAACGTAACCCACAGTTCAAACACTTTCATAGGATATAGTGTGCCAAAGCAAAAAGTTTAATTTATTGCACTGAAAAGGGTATCTTGAGACTTCACAGTCACTTTTCCAGCCATTTCCTCCAGTTTGTGATACTATTCAGTTTTAACCCCAGTGGCCTATTACTTTGTCCATATGCTGCTTATTCCGAGGCAATTCAAGCATTTGAAATGATAAATGCTGGACCCTCTCTTTGTAACGACAGGCCCCTGTCAATCACACTAACTGACAGATAGCCTGCATTAGCATAACATCTGTTCCACTTGATGTTTCTGTAGGGGGATGACACATTTTTATACAAAGCTTCACTTTCATACAGGGGCCTCGCTGGTTAATACACACCTTCACTTTTTATGGAAATGAATCGTGTGAGTTGATATTCAGTATGAAGATGGGAAATGGAAATTTGTCAATAGCTCTTGAACAGAGCAATTAAAGATGTCCTGTGGAGTAGATTTGTAAACAAACAAAAGTTTGTGTTTCTCCTTGAGGTGCAAACATGCACATAATCGCTACTGGGGACAATGACCACCTCCTCTTGAAATGGAAATGTATCCTCCCCAATGTTTTAAAAGACCAGTCATTAAATGTCCCCAAAACACGAAAAGAAAGATTAAGATTCAAGTTTTTTGTCAATTCTGCATTTCCCCCACGCCATTCACAGTCTGATGAAATCTCAGTGTTTGTTGAATTAGGGTTTGGGTTAACATCAGTTTCACTAAAACACTTGTTGAATATAAACCTGTGTTCTCCTCTTACACCATTTTGTGCATCGGAGGATCTCTATGGCACATGTCCCTTCCCCCTCTGTGTCCCAGAATGATGTTTCAAGGTACACGTCCTGCATCTCTGACACATTCAAATCAGAAAAGACAGAGTAAACTCACCACCGACATTTTCAGGGGGATCATCTCCATTTTCCCCGATAATTCCATGTTGAAAATAACAAAATTAATATATAAATCCCTCAATCACCACCTGTGCACCTTTTTCATCATCTCAACCAGAGCTACATGCTACTTTCACCACAAAAAGAGCAATGCTCACCACACAGATTTCATTTCAACAATAAAGGCTACAACTTTTGTGTTCATGTGGCCCGTGAAGAATGAAAAACACTAGTCAGTGCTAGATTCACTCATGTTGATGAACGATGATGCTGGTTTCCAGGAGAAACACTGTGTTGAAACCATAGAAATGAGTGAATTCTTAACATGAGAATGCCCCGATGATGTGTCCCAATGCAGGATTCTGTCAGCTAAATTGGATGCAGCTGCTCAATATACTATATATATATATATATATATACACTGTACCACCACTGGCTTTACATTTTCATCACAAATTGTATTAGAAGTCCTATATTGTTTATCCCACTCAAGGATATTGTCAACATGACAGACTTCATCATACAACAAAGGCAACCTTACTAAACACAAAACACAACTGTCAATGATAATTTGATTTTACTCATGAGGGAAAAAAAAGATTATCCAATGCCTGAATCACCAGTGTAAAAAGGTATTTTCCCCCTGAGAAACTAAATCCAAAAGTTTGAAAAGTTTAATATGAGATACACACAAACTGAAATCAGGAGAAATCTGAAATCCAATACTTTCTCACAGCACTGTATGCTGGTGACTGACTGTAAAACAAATAGTGTGTGCTGCACATCTGCATGTGTAGTCCATTATTGTTGTTCGAATACCTTGTGGGTGGGGCAGTGGTTCATAAAGAGGACTAGTATTTAGTAGTTGAATATCTCATGTACAGTGTATAAGAATATATCACTAAGTTACCAACAATGCTCCACATGTCATTGTTTCTTTTTAATAAGATACAATGAAAACATACTTTGTTCCAATAACAATTCACCACTTACCCCTACCCCTCCTTCACACGTAGGGGTAGGGCATCCTGATTCTTGTAGAGACAGAGGGGAAGGGTGAAGTGTGAGGGCTATATGGCCCTCCAAACGGAGGGTTTTTAGAGGCACACTTCAAACGGAGGGGTAGGAGATATCACCCAGAATGCCTTGAGAATCATCGGCAAGATTGTGGCGAATGAAACAAAAAGAAAAACATAAATTAAATTATTTTCTTTGTAAATAAAGATAACCGTCGGGTCATATTAGTTTACTGCCATTTCAAACATGTATTATAGACATTTTCTTTATAACAAACATAAAAAAATCACTAGTTGTGTGTTGTTTTAAGACTGATTAATGCATTACATTGCCACATTTTGACATATTTCCTTCTTCTGGTGGCATACAATGCCAGAAATCTACCCAGTGAGCAAACCATTGTCCAGATCACCTGCCGGTGATCACCTGCAGCACACGCCAGAGTGTAGGAGCAAAGCCCCCAAGCCCACAAAGAGCTCAAATCTGGGTTCAATACCATTTCTTTTTTTTATTAAAACGTTGCTTCTAATTTGACCTTTGACAATTACAGTGCAGATGCAACATGGTTTCTTTTTAGTGGTACTGTTCCTCCAGTCTGTGATGGGGATAATTAAACTGTACACAACTTGGATATGCTGTTCGAGGCCACACTGAGAAAGTTCATATAGCGTCATTCTGATTAAAATGGGGAGGTCGAGAGGACCTTCCAGATGCCTGGAAACCACATATTTTTGAGGTGATATGGACAATGGTTTGCTCGCTGGGTAACCCCTTAAGACAAGGGGAGCATACAGAATATTTAAGAGGGGGTTAAACATGTATTTACTATCTTTCAGTCACCTTAATTTCTGTGTATTTGGACACACTGTAGCATACCTCACCATGTCAGTGCAACCATTGTGCCATGATTGGTAGGACTGTGTGTCATGGCATTGCCATATGTGCATGTATGAGATAAACAAACCCGGGGCTCCACTCACAGAAAAGCAGCTCCATAGCACTGCTAGAGGTACGAACGTCCGACAGGAACCTTGAGCCAAACTTGAGCAAGGTACTTCTAATTAAATGGAGACAAGCACAGCTTCACATGCAATGTCACTTTATGTGCATATTTTGCGCACATTCCAAGGCTTCTCCAGATGTTTACATCCATATGTGTGATTTATGCTATGTGGAAGCTTGATTGCTCACATTACTATACAAGAGTGTGTGTGCAAATTAGTGTGTGTATGGCAGGCTCTCCTCCAGAGCAGGGATTAGCAAACAGCATTTGGATGCTCGCTAATTGGCTCTCCTCTCCACACAACCATGTAAAAAATAGCACACCTCCCCTCCTTGTGTGTGTCTGTGTCTCACACATGAAGTGCAGCTTGTGCCAGTAATTGGGGATGAGCATGGTAATATAGTAAACCATGTTCACAGAATAATAATTACAATTATGGCAGATAAATAGCACACAATGTTAGAAATGTCTCATGGTCACTGCTGGCACTTGCTGTATTTATTGGCATGGCTTCTATTTTTTATTTATTTTATTTTATGCTGATTAACCTGGCAATGCTGCTGCTATTGTGCTTTAGTAAATAGCAGTGCCACTTAACCATATAATGTGCCTGCTGACACTATTATTACACAGTGGTTGCAGCAATCAAGGGTCATTAGCAAGGCTGAATCTAAATCTGTCTGAACTGAAGCAGAGGACAGGAAGTAGCACATCATTGAGGCAGTAAAGGACACAGAGATGTGGACAAACAGCATTATATTATTCACATATACTGATTTATGTATACCATGTAACTGCATGTTCTAATGAATGCAGCCATGTTTGTATGCAGCACAGGCATACAGGAGAAGCAGGGAACCTCCTAATGCAGAGTTAAATGTAATGTTAGCTCCTCAGTTGTTCATAGGGTCAAGGACATGGTGGTACACGTTTCCACATTTCCACATCCACACATTCAAACATTTCAGCTCATTCCAATACGTTTTTCCTTTTGCATTCACACAGTACATTTAAATTCCTGTAAGCCTCTTAATTGAACTGAAATTTCATTTAATTACCCTCCTCGACCTTATATAAATGGCACCGTGTTAAACCAGACTAGTTTTAAAAGTAAACGTATGGCACATGAATACACACCAGTTTGTCAAGTCATTGTGTGATCATCACATTTTTTTTCTCCTGTTTTTGCTTTTCGCATCCCATTTGTGATGTGAAGGTGACAGAGAAAAAATACACCAGTTGACATTTTATAAAGCAATAAAGTATGCAGGAGGCTGGAGTGATGGATCGGAGGACTTTTATCCAGACAGCTGATTGTGTCCTGTGTGAAACTAAAAATCAATATTGTCCGATTTTACATATCCATTTATCAACTCAAGTGACATTTTTAGCATACGTCACATACGTAAGTTGTGTACCGATATAATGTTTGTAAATTTATTTTAAACCAGACAATCCTATTCCTAGGATCCTATCCATTTGCTTACAGCACAGAGTCTGATTAATTAAAGACAATGCACTAAAGCTGCTCCAATGGTATGAAATGGTACCCACTTCCTGTCTCCGAAGTGGGCAAGCTCCCACCCCCACTCATCTCCACTGGGCATTAACACTAACACATTAGTTTAAGCTACTGTTTGGCCACATCAAAACAATGCAACAAAAATACAATATTTGATTCTCATTTTGCCGCTTGTTTTATGAGTTGTATGATGTTCATATTCGGATATCCTCAGCTGTCAGAGTCAGGTGTCAACCATCACATGACAAAACATCAGGTCCCGGGAAAACCTCTGTCCATCCATAGGGCCTCAGATAAAATGGATTCAGAATGGAAGAAAAAAAAAAGCAATAAACACCATCAGCATGTGAACACAAATGGATTAAACAGACCCACAAACCAACAATGGTGGGTTAACAAACAGTTGGTAGATAGCTATGACTGTTATTCTCCGTATACTTCTGCACGTGTTAAGATGTATTTAAGATTTGTTGGATTGCAAATGCACACTATGAGCCAACAGTGAACATGAGTTTTTTGTTAGCATTAGTGACACTGCTTGTGTGTAGCTGACCTTAGCTTGCTTGAGCAGCAGCAGTTAGTAAAAGCATACTAACCATACCCCACAAGACTTATTTTTGGGGAAAAAATGTGATTCATTATATCATACCAGGATATATAGTTATTTCAATATCCATCATATATTCATAAATATATTAAACTACCTAACAATTAGATGAAATTGTGTTAAACCAAGAGTGCAATCAGTGAAGAAGCCAATTCTGCAGATACCACAAGGGATTTGTCTAAATGGTGGTCATATTACTCACCAGTAGTTTTAGATCATTTTATAGATTTAAAATGCTACACTGTTAAACTTTACTGTAAATTTACAGTGAAATCTGAACAATATTTTACTGTATTATTGTCTTACAGTAACCCAGCCACAAAGGGGTCACAAGCCAGTGTACTTCTAGTGCCGGTCCCAAGCCCGGATAAATGGGGAGGGTTGTGTCAGGAAGGGCATCTGACGTAAAACCTTTTCCAAATAAATAAGCGGAACACAAAACTGATTTCCAAACCAAGATGGAAACAGATGATCCGCTGTGGCGACCCCTAAAGGGTACAGCCAAAAGAAGAAGAAGAAGACAGTCATACAGTGACATGCTGTAAACTGCAATGCAATCTGGGGGAAAAAATGTATGATTACAGCAAGAATGCCAGAAATCCATTACTTACAGGAATGTACTGTAAACTTAACTGTAAACAGCAAAGCATCATGGGAAGGTGAGAGAAATTCTGTGAACATTAAACATGCTGTAAATACTGACAAAACTGTGATCAGTGTTAATTTTATTAATGTATTATTAATTAATACAGTTTTGATCTGTATATTGATTTCAATAAATACTCTGTAATTCTAAGTTAGTCAGACACTATTATCAAAAATTACAATACTTTGCAAGTGAAGCTGCTGCTAATGCTCACTGTAAATTTATAATGAAAAGTTTCGCAGTGTAGCTATATTTGTATAGAAACCTGTGTTAGTGGTGAGATTCAGCTGCACATTTCCTCATGTAAGAGTAAAGTACATACATGTATTGCTGAAGGATCTTGTGCAACACTTATATGATTTCTTATTGGGGGATGTGTGATTATTGTGGGAGGGGGGTGTAATGACGAGTTGAATGTTGAATGTGGTTTGATTGTATGGCTGCAACCGATGTGTGCTGCTGGGAAGTTGTGCATTCTTGGATGCACAAGACATATTTCTTCAAATAGAGACAATAAAGGCGCCGAGCTTTGGCTGCTGCTGCTTTGAAGAAAACACCAGTTTTTACAAAAGCAGTGTAAGCACTGGTAACATGCAGATACACATGCTTTACTATATATACAGTACCAGTCAATAGTTTGGACATACCTTCCCACCTTCCCATCCACTTGAATGGGAAACTGTGTCCAAGTTTTTGACTGGTACTGTATATATATATGTATATATATATGTATATGTATTCATTTGATCATTTGATTTATTGTTAAACTTAAACATCATTCAAAAATAAATAAATGAACAAAACAAAAAAGCAACCAAAACAACCAACAAAGCAATAAAGTGAGATTCATAGTCTAAGATATGAAAAGGGTCAATCAGAGTGATTGAAGCTAACATTCCTGCTGATTGTATGGCTGTGTAATCAGAGGATCAGATGCTGTTATGGACTCAGCTGTATCTACATCATGTCATGCCTCCACACATCCCCACTATGTGGCCCACAAACCTCTTAAAGCTCTCCATAGAAACTGATCACCAGCACCCATTATCTCATTCCCACTGTGATTCCTCCTGACCCAAATAGGTCCAGCAATCTATTTTGGGCTGTATTACAGGCCCCACCACTGCATTCTTCTCTCTATCTATTTCTTTATTAATCTGTCATCCATGCATGATCCTTTTAGGATGAACCTCCTCTGATTCGATTAGATGGGTTTTCATTATGGTAATGGTGGATTAGGCAACAAGGGAGATCACAGAGAATGTTTGTGACTGATTCTGCTGCCGTCGCTACAATACAACACAAAGGATGCATACATTCACTGTATGATGGTGTGTCTGTGTTCAGGTGGGTGGCTGCGTGTTATACATGCTGCAAGATAATTACACTGGGTAAGATTTCATGAAAAAGGAAGATTTCATGAAAAAGGAAGAGTTATTTAGGTTTTTTTTTCCCTCAGTGTCAAACCAGACATTCAAAGCTATTATTTAGTCAAATAAACTTAAAAGCAGCTCCTTAAATCCTCATTAAATGTTTGCTTCTGTCTTCATTTGACTTGAAATATCTCAAAACCAGAGAAACTACACATGATGAATCTCATTAATTCAAGAGTTGTCATCATTAGCTTTTCCATTCTGACATCCACCTCTGTGAGAAAGAGTCCCAGCCTGAACATATCCATGGCACTTTAGAGCTGAAGTGACACAAAGTACAATCAGTGTGCTCTCTAGTGCCAAACACTGGACACAGGCAGTGACATTGTGATTCTTTGTGCAATGTGTGTAATTCATGAAAATTCAGTGCTGTGTCAACCCACTCAGCCCATTCAACATTAACTGTAGCTTTATTATTATTTCTAAAGACACTGCATAGGTATGAACAAGAAATAGTCTGAGAAAGTAGCAGAAATGTGCATAAATTATTTTTAGTAATGCATCAAATGGAAAGTAAAACAACGACATACTGAACCTTTAAGGAACATAGTGATGTATTCTTATACACTGTACATAAAAAAATATAATGAATCAACTCTTCTTGCCACATGTAGGGCAGAATGCAAGAGTGTATGGACTTTACAAAAGTAGATGTGCAGTGCATCTACAGTACTTATATACAATAGTACATATAAAATGTGTGTGTGTGTTTGTTTGTTTGTTGAGTGTAAATGATTTAAAACCGCCTGATCAAGACAATCGTTATACCCTGGTATACATCCTCCGTGGGAATATATACAAAGGCAATGTTTCATTATTTTTTCCTAATGTTATGTCTCTCTTGGTAAAATGAGGGGTTTTGTCCTGATGCTACATGGAGTTGTGGGTCATTTTGACCCAGAAAACAGCAGAAGTGTCAAAATGTTTTTACTCTTTTCATAAAATTGGATGTTGTTTTGATGGAATTATAGAAAAATTAAAATGATGAGCATCGAAATAAGACTTCAAATACTTTAATGATTGTTTTTGCAGAGCAGTGTCTCAAAGAACTTCAGGAGGTGAAACTATTTTTTTAATTGAAAACAAGTCAGACCATTTGTTTTACAGGGTTGAAGATACAGCACTTCTAGCTCCAACCACAGCAGCACATATGTTTGTTTGTTTTTTTGTTTTTTAATTGGAGGAGGAATCTGGCCTCTGAAGTCATTAATATTCCTAATGGCAGGTCCATTGTCTTGATTGCCTGACCTGGTGAATGAATGTCGGCCACTGGAGCTCAGGGAGAGCACGGCCTTAACCATGTAAGTCACAATGCCAGTACATATACACTCCACGTATTCACACAAACATAATCAGAGCCGAGCTCCAATTCCATCAGTGCAATTATCAAAGTGCCCCTCTACCACCAAACTGACAAATTCATCTTAATTCAATCAAATGGCAGTTCAGTGACAGAGGCTCAAACCATGCAGATTATGGATTAAAGTAATCCCACAGGAACTGGGAGTCAGGGTGTGTTTGGGAACGAGAGGTGGAGTTTCCAATATTTCATTCAAGATGACTTGGCTGGGACCAGTAAACAAAACAACCACACAAAGAGGCTTAGGACTGTTGTTGATGCTGCTTCTACGCTGTCATACAAGAAGAGACTGGCAGCCTGCTCCTGAAAATGATAGTCAAACTAATCCATTCAGACAATATCTCAACAATTTATGACATTCATCATCCGTTCCTGCTCACTGTCACAATGAGTATTTCCTAAGGAATGG
>CM075189.1:7023089-7150589 GCA_037577475.1 Chaunax sp. Z400
TATGTTGTGTATGAATGTTTATGTTGTGTATAAATGTTTATGTTGTGTATAAATGTTTATGTTGTGTATGAATGTTTATGTTGTGTATAAATGTTTATGTTGTGTATAAATGTTTATGTTGTGTATGAAGGTTTATGTTGTGTATAAATATTAATGTTGTGTATGAATGTTAAGTTGTGTATAAATGTTTATGTTGTGTATGAATGTTAAGTTGTGTATAAATGTTTATGTTGTGTATAAATGTTTATGTTGTGTATAAATGTTTATGTTGTGTACAAATGTTACTGTTGTGTATAAATGTTTATGTTGTGTACAAATGGTTATGTTGTGTATAAATGTTTATGTTGTGTACAAATGGTTATGTTGTGTATAAATGTTTATGTTGTGTACAAATGGTTATGTTGTGTATACATGTTAATGTGTACAAATGTTTATGTTGTGTATAAATGTTTATGTTGTGTATAAATGTTTATGTTGTGTACAAATGTTAATGTGTATAAATGTTTATGTTGTGTATAAATGTTAATGTGTATAAATGTTTATGTTGTGTACAAATGGTTATGTTGTGTATAAATGTTAATGTGTATAAATGTTTATGTTGTGTACAAATGGTTATGTTGTGTATACATGTTAATGTTGTGTATAAATGTTAATGTTGTGTATAAATGTTTATGTTGTGTATAAATGTTTATGTTGTGTATAAATTTTAATGTGTATAAATGTTTATGTTGTGTACAAATGTTAATGTTGTGTATAAATGTTTATGTTGTATATAAATGTTTATGTTGTATATAAATGTTTATGTTCGATAGCTCACTGATTTGTAAGGATAATATGTTTATTCTGAAATTGATACCAGCAGCTTATTTCAAACCACAGTTGGGTCAGGGGCAGCAAAAGACCAGGAAAGTTGTGGGAAGCCCAAAAAAAAGGAGAAAAAAACTAGGTTTGAACATTCTATAGGTGAACAGGTGATAGAGTCATGATGGGTATGACCTTCAACCCTGGGTATGAACGGGGCATCCTAGAGCAAGCAAGGAAAGGATTATGATCATCACTTTGTGCAACACATGATTGTATAAAGGACATTACTGCACAGGCTCAGGAACATTTTGCTGATAAACATGGTTCAGATGTAAATCATGTGATGATGTTTATGTTTTACACAGTATTCCAGGTTTTTTGAAAATGAGGTTGTAAAAAAACTCTCTTTTACATATTGCAGTATGAATAGTATTTATCACTATATCCCCCGATCATATTGGAACGGTTATTTTGCAGCACAATCCTGCAGATACATGGGAACACAACTTCATCTCCACTGTGTGTCACAAAGTCTGGGTATTTGGTTTCTCAGTCTGGTTGTCTGTGGCGCTCTCTCTGTGGACAGGCTTCAGACTGTCACATGCCACATTACATCACTGTCTCCCCCTCTGTGTCCCACTTACAAGAATCTTAGTCTACTTCCTCTCTCCATTCACATCTGTCTGTCAGGATTTCTGTCTTTTCTTTTACCTGGCTCTTTCTTTCCCTTATCTTTTATTTAAACTATGGATATGGAATTTAAAGCATGATTATGCAAGAATTCATATATACAGTATATACTCTTATGTTCCTACCTTCACCTATGGTCATGAGCTTTGGGTAATGACCGAAAGAACAAGATCGCGGATACAAATGGCTGAAATGAGCTTCCTCTGCAGGGTGTCTGGACTCACCCTTAGAGATAGGGTGAGGAGCTCAGTCATTCGGGAGAGGCTCAGAGTGGAGCCTCTGCTCCTTCACATTGAGAGGAGTCAGCTGAGGTGGTTCGGGCATTTGGTAAGGATGCCCCCCGGACGCCTCCCACTGGGAGGAGACCCTGGGGTAGACCCAGGACACGCTGGAGAGATTATATCTCTCGGCCGGCTTGGGAACGTCTTGGTGTGCCCCCAGAAGACTGCTGCCCACCTATATACAGTATGTATATACTGTATATACATACAATTAAACTTCAGGGACATCAATCTGTCCATTTAGGAAGCAAAGTGATTGTGAATCAGTTTCACCTGCTTGGATGCAGATGAAAGTGAAAGCAGGTGTAATGAAGAGGCAAAAACAAGACAACCCCCTAAAAGGGAATGTTTTACATGTGGTGTCCACAGACAGTTGTTCTCTCCTCATCCTTCCTGACTGATTCTTCTCTAGTTTTGTGTTTTGTTAGTCTTCTTGTCACAACTGGTATTATGAGGCGGGACCTGAAGCCCAATCAGGTTGCACAGGTAGTCCAGCTCCTGCAGGATGGTACATCCATACATGTGGTCACAAGAAGGTTTGCTGTGTCTCCCAGCACAGTCTCAAGAGCATGGAGGAGACACCAGGAGACCAGCCGTTACACAAGGAGAGCTGGACAGGAAGGAGAAGGGCATCAACCCAGCAGCAGACCCGGTATCTGCTCCTTTGTAGGAGGAGGAACAGGAGGAGCACAGCCAGAGCCCTACAAAATGACCTCCAGCAGGATACTGGTGTGCATGTTTCTGACCAGACTGTCAGAAACAGACTCCATGATGGTGGCATGAAGGCCTGACCTCCTCTAGTGGGACCTGTGCTCACAGCCCAGCACTGTGCAGCTCCATTGGTATTCGCCAGAGAACACCAGGATTGGCAGGTCCACCATTGGTGCCCCATTCTCTTCACAGAGGAGATCAGGTTCACACTGAGAACATGACAGACGTGAAAGAGTCTGGAGACACCGTGGTGAATGTTATGCTGCCTGCCATGTCATAGCCAACGGTACCTTGACTGCTCATAGGTACCGGGATGAAATCCTCAGAGCGATTGTCAGACCTTAACCTGGTGCAGCGGGGCCCTGGGTTCCTCCTGGTGCAGTGGGCCCTGGGTTCCTCCTGGTGCAGCGGGGCCCTGGGTCCCTCCTGGTGCAGTGGGCCCTGGGTTCCTCCTGGTGCAGTTGGCCCTGGGTTCCTCCTGGTGCAGTCGGCCCTGGGTCCCTCCTGGTGCAGTGGGTCCTGGGTTCCTCCTGGTGCAGCGGGCCCTGGGTCCCTCCTGGTGCAGCGGGCCCTGGGTTCTTCCTGGTGCAGCGGGGCCCTGGGTTCCTCCTGGTGCAGCGGGGCCCTGGGTCCCTCCTGGTGCAGTGGGCCCTGGGTTCCTCCTGGTGCAGTTGGCCCTGGGTTCCTCCTGGTGCAGCGGGCCCTGGGTCCCTCCTGGTGCAGCGGGCCCTGGGTTCTTCCTGGTGCAGCGGGCCCTGGGTCCCTCCTGGTGCAGTGGGTCCTGGGTTCCTCCTGGTGCAGCGGGCCCTGGGTTCCTTCTGGTGCAGCGGGCCCTGGGTTCCTCCTGGTGCAGCAGGCTCTGGGTTCCTCCTGGTGCAGCAGGCCATGGGTTCCTCCTGGTGCAGCGGGCCATGGGTTCCTCCTGGTGCAGCGGGCCCTGGGTTCTTCCTGGTGCAGCGGGCCCTGGGTCCCTCCTGGTGCAGTGGGTCCTGGGTTCCTCCTGGTGCAGCGGGCCCTGGGTTCCTTCTGATGCCGCCAAGTACCACAACAGACTGTCCAGGAGCTCACTGATGCCCTGATCCAGGTCTGGGAGTAGATCCCCCAGGACACAATCTGCTGACTCATCAGGATCATGCCCAGACGTTGTTGGTAGTGCATACAGACATGTGGGGGCCAAACACACTACTGAGTCACATTATGAGTTGATGATGAAATTTACACAAGTTGTATCATCCTGTGATTTAAATTTTTACTTTGATTTTGGTTTCCATTGATTGTTGTTACGTCATTTTGTTCTCAACAAATTATACAAAGTAGAGATTTACAACTTGAATAATTTGTTCAAGATCCAACGTGTGATTTAAGTGTTCCCTTCATTTTTTTGACAGTTATGTACAGTATATGCTCCAACAGCTTGGAAGTGCAATTTACTTTTACTTAAACATGACTGATGTGAATATGGACTGCTATACATGTGCATTTTATACAATTACTTTACATTACACCTTTGATCAAAACCTACAAAGTCCACAACGTCACTAACATAGTCCAAGTACAATAAGTAGCACACAAGACCTATCATATAGCTTATATAACATACTCGTCCAACAGCAAGAACGCCAGCTCAGCGTTTTGCAGTGTTTTTTAGTGAAGCTCATTGCAGTAACTCTCATAATGTCTCCTTTTCTATTTGCTACCTCCTCTTCAGTCTCGCCGCCTCTATCGTGATGTCCGTTGAGGCTGCTGGGACCGCCTTGTGGTTAAAAGCTCCTGCACTAGTGGTGTGAACGCTGACATTAGCGATGGTCCGAGCTCCGTCTGGGCACAGCTAGCTGGATTTGCTAACAAGATAATGAAGCCAACAATTAGCCCCCAATTAACTCTGTAATCACTGTGATTTGAGGCAGAGCAGCTGGAGGGAATCAGAAGGATGACCTGACAACATTAAACTATAAAATATGTCAAGATTCACCGACATAGTTGCTGATATGTCACGCTTTTCTCACAGGAAATTGTACCCAGTTATCCAAACAGGCATTTGGGATGCAAACAAGCAGGAATGCATGAGGCACTATTCTCCACATTTCAAGTGATTTTAAAGCTGCTCTTTTATGGTAAATAGTCCCATTATGTTGCTGGAACTCTTGTAAGGTTAAAGAAATGCTTGTTCTGATGGCAGTGACAGTGTAATGTTTGTCCAGTGTTCCTCAGTTGTCTGTTCTTCCGGTCCTCATATCTCAGACCGCTGAAATGACTTTGAGGCAGCGAGCCAGATGTGAGATGGAGCCTCCTGGCAGGCAGAGATGGGGATTTGACAGCTTCGATGTGATGGAGAGACAGAAAGATGGAAAGGGCTTGATCTGTAGACTGTTAGCATACAGAGGTCCAAATCCATAAAACACTATCAATGGTCAGCCCTAGCATATTTGGAACCCAAGGCTAAAGACTTGACTCTGCTGACAAGACTTACACTCACCCTATTTAATGGAGGTGTTCAGTCAGCAGGGTCAATAGATGAACTCTGGCTGTATATGATGCAAAGGTGAATATCCTCCAATGGCAGCTACTGTCGTGAGTTAACTCTGAGTACCTGCAAGCACAGATATGCATGCACATATTTATATAAATATTAAGAACATTTAGTAATAGCACATTATTGGTAATGATTAGCATTGTTAATAATTGACTAATCTCCCCTGATGCAGGCGGTAATGGAGTAGTAAGGTGAGGGGTCTATACATTCACTCCCTTCCCAGGGTCACCAGGTTGTTCAGTGCTGACCCAGACATCCCCAAGAGCAACTAGTATGTATGTAATGAAGAGTTAAATGCATGCATATAGACTGGATTAGCGTAAAATGCACTTTGCATTTCATTCACTTGCGCCACAAACTTGAATATCCCTCAGTTCCAAATACAAACTTAAGTAAATGCCTAGGCATTCATGCAAAACACAATTTTATAATATGTTGTATTTATTTTTAAAACTACAACCCTGGTTTATATTGAAGACAAAGTTATTTGTGTCCATAAAAATGGATAACAGTTTAATAAGAGGTGCCTGATTCATTAACAGCTGTCGGTCTGCTGACATTTCCCATTTTCATGCTAGGTTATTTATTATACACACTGCACAAAGTTTAATTTGTTCAGTTGCATGTATAATTACTTTTTTTTAAACTTGTATAACTTGAACCTGCACCTGCCAACTACAAGTTTGTACACTGCACTTGGACAAAAAGAAGAAATAGGGGGGGGGTTGCTGTTTTATATAATCATTTTTTTAAAATGTAAAACTGTGTATTTTGATGATTAATTGAGTTTTGAATACGTAAGTCCAGTCGTGACATCCGGATCCCATGTCAAACCCCTAGTTACTGTTTATCAACCTCCTAAAGTGTACTTCATTGTAAATATTGTGACTTTCTGTCCCATTGCGGCGTAGTGACGGTTGATGTTCGCCATCAAACAGGAAGTTGGTGTTGAGAGGCCAGGGAAGCTTAGATGCTCACCAAAATTGACACTCAAAGGTGGTAGTACTTATGATCTCATATGGTTTACAGGATTGTTTGTGGTAAATTGGCTCCACAGAGCCCCCTGGAAAACTTCAAATTAGCATATCCAAGTCTGTGTTTAACCTACATGTATGAAATTTGGTAGACATGTGCATCATATCAACTGTGAAAAAGACTCTTGAACCCATGATCTAAAAGCAACAGGAAGTCCGCCATTTCTAATTTGGTGTTAATTTTCCTGTGATTTGCAGGTGTTAAACTTTAACAAACTCTTCCTTGGGATTTTGTTCAATCGATTTGAAATTTGGTAAGTAATATAACAACACATTAGTGATTAAAAATAATCAAAGGTTTGTGGATAACCCAAAAGGTGTGGCTGTTGCGGTGTGGCAAATTTCTATCAATTTCTACAATCAGGCCCAAACTTCACATGTTGGGTTAAAGTCCCACCCTGAAGACATCTACACAACAATATTGAGTAACAGTGATAGCGCCACCTGCTGGCAAATGCAAAAATGTCTTGTGTGACAATGTTAGTTTGATTTTCTTAAAATGTTGATGGTCTAGCCTTCACATGATATAATCGAAGACAAGGTGTTAGGCGAATTATTAGGTGTTGTCTAGCGCCACATAGTGGACAAAATAAGGTAAATCACAATCCCTCCGTCAGTGTTCACAAAGCATTGAAATACAGAGCCTTGCATCTATCTATCTATCATCAATCTATCCATCCATCCATCCATCTATCCATCCATCTATCAATCCATCCATCCATCCATGTGTGCAGTAGTGAGGTCGATGATGGCGCATGGCCCAACGGGCACCAGGGTGCAAGGGCACGTTCAACGCTGCTTGCAGCTTTAAGTTGTATTTATTTATTTTTATTCCATTTAGAATGTGATGGCTTTTAGGAAATATAATAATAAATTCACCTTGTAAGTCATCTTTATCTTTTTACTGTTTTTAATTTAATTCTCTCATTTTATTGGGGGAGGATGTTGGATTCACAGATCATATCAATAACACTAAGGCCACCCCCATATTAGTAATATCTCTGTGTGTGCTTTTCATTTATCATACTGTTACTTATCTTTGTCCACCATTGCTGTACCGCTTCTTCCTTCTGGTCATTCAAACTCCTCACGTTCGTCCACCTTCACTTGATATTTGTTTATTCCTCTCATCTATCCCTTCCTGGCAGCTTGGCCTGGATGATGACAAGGCCTCAGGGTTGCTGGTTCAGTCCTCCACATGGACAGACGGGAGAAATTTTCCAGGATCCAATCTTATTATGGCAATGAATAAATGTGTAGAGAGTGAATTTGCTGGGGCTATGTACATGTGTGAGTTTGTGCAAGTGTGTCTTGTAAAAAGAATACATAAAATTCAAATGCGGTCTTGCAAAATTGGGCCACAAAACTTTTTTCTTTTTTTTTTCCAATAACAGTACCCTCCTGCCTGTCATCCTTTATTTCATTATCTTAGCACACATATTTAGAATCACAGAACTATTAGCAGTGATGGAGCCACCACATGGCATTATGAATTGCTGACTTGCTTTGTGACAGTAAGCAGCTGAGTATGTGACCTCAAAGAGAGTGTGTAAACAAGCACAAACAAACTGCCTCTTCATAACCTCATTTCTCTCCACACAACAGAAAGCTCTTTGGCAGCAAGTGTTGCATTCAAATGGAGCCCATTGGCGATAATCTTGAAGGGAAAATGAGTGGCAAGCAAGAGAAAACATTAGCAGCAGTTGAAAGGCATTTAAAAGCTTTGAAGGCCTGACTGAATTAAAAAGGGATAATGAATTTTAAATGGCTGTTTATTTGCAGCTGCTGTGGATGTCATAAGTTGAGGTGCCACTAGGGGGTTGTGAAAGCCCAGCTGGAGAGATTGGCTGGGTGTTTTCCGTCTGTTAGAGTGTGTGTCTGTGTTGGAGGTGCTGTTAGTGATGCACATCCAGGGTCAGTAGGATGGGAGAGCAGCCTGTCTGATCAAGACGGAGGCATTCGACTCAGAGCAGCCTGCACATGAGAAGTCCTCAGAGACCAAAACGATGTATTCTGTTCTTAGCTGTGGGGGCGTTTGGAGCTAAAAGTTGGAGTGGAGCTCCGCAACAGCAGCAGCATGGAAGCCATCAGAGGTTCACTGAGGAGGAGCAACACTGCAGCTCAGGGAAGAAAAGCTGGGAGAACGGCACCTGGCCTTCAGTCATATTTCAGTTTGGGGGTCTTTCACAGATTGGAATATCTGAACAATTTCAAATCTAAACATGTCAAATTTCCACTTTTTCAGCATTTGAACCAGTCTTATATGCAACCATTTGGAAAGTGGAATCTAGTTAGTCTGGCTTGCTAATGTGTGCAGCACCAGAGATTAATGCTTAACTTGCAGTGACAATGAGAACATTAATGTGGTACTCAGATGGACTCATTTCCCACAATGGGAAGCCTTTCTTCTGACTTCAGTGTTCATGAGGTTTTAACATTAGAACCGCTATCGTCCCAACACCGCTGGATTCTCCTGCCACAACAGCACCACCAATCAGAAATAGCAGTGTCAGTAAGATTCATATAGATAAGCTATCTGATGCTGAGATATAGATATTTGAAGCGGTTTACCTCTGTAGAGCTGCATATTCCTCGTCCTCAGATGAAAATAACGTTTCACTGATCTCCACCGTTTGTTTCTGTTTTTTTCTCCTCATCAGATTCACTCATGTCCAGGAGCATTGCAGAACTTCTTGGGCATTCCTCTGTTTTGTGCTCCAGCTCTTACAAAGAGGATGTGTTGTATTGTATTACTCAAAGTTAATAAATAACTTTTTCTGACCAATCTGGGTCACTTCATGTGGACAGAAACTAAAACTTAAAACCTAATATCAAATTACAGATTTGATGTACACAAAAAGTAGAGTTTGAGTTTTTTCTAATAATCGACAAAATATTTACTTTCATCCGCCATGTTTTTGGGCCTTTATGTTAAACAATTCCAACCTGAGGCGACATTCACTTAAATTTTCACCGTCGGAAAATAATTTTTCATGAATGCACGTTAATAACTCCTTAAATCTTGTCGTCACTGTGATGCTACCAGTCTAAGGGATCAGTCTGATCGGTCCACAGGAAGTTACAATGCCCAGCCAAGCAATAATCAAGCATATGACACAGCATGTAACACTTGTTGATTATAGACTTTATGGAATAAATGAACAAGATATAAAGTGTTAATGTTTCCAATCTTTATGCTAAGTAAAGCTAACTGAGTGCTAGCTAAAGCTTCCTACTGAAAGAACTGCTATGAAAGTGGGTTCGATCTCAGCAAAAGTACACATGTCCCAAAATGTGGAGCTCTTCCTTTAACGGACTTTTCCCTTTTCACCATTTCTAATAGAATAATTTAATAATTTAGTACCTCTTAAGAAGTTTACAGTTACAGCACTACAATCCATGAAGTGGTTTAAAAGAAAATATGGTGAAGACAGAAAACTTACTAAAATAAACTAGAACATTCAGTAAAATGCAAACCTCTGCCAAGGCTAAACAATCCTAAACATGTCAGTTAACTTCTTACATATTCTTAAATATACCTGATTCAATGAATCTGCAATACATATAAAGTCACAGAAATCACTGCAATTAATTTGTTGTCTTTTACATCATGATTTATTGAATATTTCCTTACAAATCTGGGACAATATCTGATCAATCTCAAGAAAAGTTTTGGGCACAAATTGGAAATGTACTAACATAGTTAGTGTTAGGGGGCTGAGGTAGTTAATAAACTCCTCTCTGGCAGGGCCCCACACCCTGAGTACCTTAAGGCTCTGGATGTTGTAGGACTGTCTTGGTTGACATGCCTCTGCAACATTGTGTGGAAGTCGGGGACAGTGCTTCGAGATTGGCAGACTGGGATGGTGGTTCCCCTTTTTAAGAAGGGGGACCGGAGAGTGTGTTCCAACTATCGAGGGATCACACTTCTCAGCCTCCCTGGGAAAGTCTATGCCAAGGTACTGGAGAGAAGAGTCTGTCCATTAGTCGAACCTCAGATTCAGAGGAACACTGGGAGGAGACCCCGGGTAGACCCAGGATGTACGGGAGGGATTATATCTCTTGGCTGGTTTAGGAACGCCTTGGTGTATCCCCAGAAGAGCTAGAGGAGGTGTCTGGGGAGAGGGAGGTTTGGGCTTCTCTGCTGAGACTGTTGCCTCTGCGACCCAGACCCGGATAAGCGAAAGAGAATGGATGGATGGATGGAAACATAACCATTGCAGAATAAATAAAACATATCTGTATATTTAATAGAAACAAATCTTAGTAACTTTTTTCCACAATAAATACATTAAACTTTTCCTTAGAATTTGTTTTAATAAGGTAAGAGTATTTTTTTTCTGCATAGTATCTACTCTCCTAAGTTGCCAGGTTTCTTCATGGAATTATATGGAATTTGGTAGGTATGCATGTGCCAGTTGCAGAATGTGTATTTTATGACTACGCTGTCAATGCTACCGATTTAAAATAACGCCACTATCACTATGACAGGGTGCTGCATCACAATAGACATAGCATAGTCCAAGTCAGTGTCATTACCAAAGAAACAAGAACAAACTCCCACCGGTCACATATACTCACCCGACCACCAAGCAACTAGAAATGATGTAAACCAAACAACACAAACAGGATGCAACAGGGTTCTTACCAGATTGTAGCCAAGCTGCTGGGTCTACATGTACATGTCAGAGAGGTGGAAAATATGATGGGTAAAACCATTAATATATATGAACAGCACAAGAAAAGGGAGAGAATCACTGTAACGCTATTAATAGACTGATAGGAATGAAATTGGTAAAATGCATATTGCAGTAATTAAAATATATACTAAGCAACAGCAAAAATGCAGAATTTTCTAGGCTTTCATGCAGTACTAGAAAATTGATATTAGATATCAAAGGTAAATGGTTCACATCTTTATTCACACTTTAACGGTACAGAAAATTCAGTTTCGTACAAATGAGTGTTTTTTGCCTTAGTGTTTACGAGTTAGAAAGTGTGGATGGTGAGACAGAGAACAACAATAGTCACTACCGTGCGTGTCTACCTCCAGCATTTATCACTACTTTACACCTCCTGAATGGATAGATGTTATTCTGGACTTGTAGGATGACATCATTCTTCCTGCAGAGCTGTGAAAAGTTGTTCATGTGTTGCTGGAGCAGGATCTCTCTCTCTCACCTGGTGATCCTGAACATCCCACAGATGCTCTATTGGGTTGAGATCTGGTGAATATGTTGCCCAAGGAAGGACAGCAATATTGTTCTGGTCCAGGCTTCTCCTGACAGACATGAGCCACATGTGGTCTGACATTGTCATGCATGAATGTGATGCCTGATTGCTGTATCCTGGGAATGACATGTGGACCTGGGACCGTATCTCGGTAATGGATAGCTGTCAGTGTACCGTGGATGTGGACAATGTCTGACTGCCCACATCATGACATCACCACCAAAACGGTCCACTTCCTGGATGAATGCTGCAGGATAGCGTTCCCCATGACGACGATACACACGCCTACGACTATCAGCAGTGTGCAAGTTAAATCTGGACTTGTCACTAAATGTGATCTGTCTCCACTGTGCAATGAGCCATAACATCTGTAACATCTGTGCTGCACGTGTCTGCAGAGTTCAGACCATCATCATCATCAGCATCCCAACTGCCTGGTCACGTAAGTTTTGTTGAGGTCGTGACATCATCAGTTGTTTCAGTAGGACATTAATTAGACTCGGGATTTTATTGCCTTGGCATTAAAAATCACACCACCACCATTGTTTACTCTGAAATGCACCAATGACTGTTATTTCTATGTTATGACTAATTGATTGTTATGCATGATTTAACATGTTTTGGTTTTGAGAATTTCTACATATCACATTGCCCTAGATTAGGGCAAGTGAAAGGAAAATATTGGGTTCTTAGAATTATGCATTTTTAAAGTTGCTCAGTATATATTAAATTATTAAAATATAATTTTTTGATTCTGACAATTTCTAGGCCATCAGAGAAGGCTTTGCTGGCCATGATGACCCACCGCTGGTATGTCTGTGTGAGTATGTATATATTGTACATAGATATTCAGATATATGTATACATACATTTTCTGCAGTGCTTAAAGATAGAGATCCCAGACTAACAAGTATGATTGGCAGAATCCAAAATCGCCGTGGTTTCACAATATGTGATGCGTATCACAACACAGGCAGGACTTTAACACTTATTTGGCAATAATATCAGACCTTGCTCTCCCCAGTGGCTGACTGCTCTGTAGTTTACATTCACAATATACGATTTGTTAATTATGTTTTAACTGGCTTAGTTCAAGGATTCTTGTGGTCTATGCTGTCTAAAGGACTCATGTTTTTAAAAACCTTCATTTTAAAGTGGTCAAAGAGTTCCAATCAATGAGGCTAAAAAGAGCTAAATGAAGAAGAACATTTATTCGTCACAGACAATCATACTCAGTACTACATAGCGATTTATTCTCTGCATTTGACCCATTTGTCCCTGAGGGTTGGGGTAAGTGAACTGAGTGGGCAGCCTGTATGGTGCCCAGGGAGCAATTTGTTTGATAGCAGAATGATATGAAAATCAGCTAAATTTAAATGTGTTTAAAAATGTGAAAATTAGCAACATAAAGAAACCAATTATAAGATGCACAGAAATTTAAATCAGAAAGCCTTTACTGTCATTGCACAAAATAAAATGTATAATATGTGTGTAGATTACAGCCCCTATCAAGCCTGATATTTACAGGACAGAGGGATGGATGGATGGACAAGGGTTACCCTATACACCCCCTGTGGTGGGGTCATGATAAAAATGTCGTCTTATATTATGCAGTGGAGGTTTCTTTATCAATGCAGCTCTGAACATCTGTGTCTAAAGGCTGAGCAGGTTGTAGCGTTTCTCTTTCTTTTTCAATGATGATTTTCATTCCCATGATGCTCTGCTGTTTACATGAATGTTCACACTACTGTAAATAATGGGTTTCTGGTATTCATATCATAATCATGTATTATTTCTCCCAGACTGCATTGCATTTTACAGCGTGACATGAATACCATAGAATATTGTCCAGGTTTCACTTTAAATCTACAGCCAGGTGTTATAGTGCTAGTTCAGGCTGAGAAGCTGAGCTGCTGTAACACACATACACATCCGGCATGCCTCATTCTCCTGAACTGTCTCAAACATACCCTCCCAATCTGGCTATCTATTTAAGATGCTGAGATCTCCCATTACTCCGTCTGCCTGTTAATGCCTCTGCTGCCCTGCATACGTATTACATCCACCTGAAGTCTCTGGTTAAGGGAGGTCCAACATGGTTTACTGACCACGTCCAAAAATCTCTCTCCAACCATAGTAACTGTTCTGCTTCTGTAATAATAACCACTTCAACCATGAGTTGTTTAACTGAATTATATTCATATCTGACTCACAGGCACAGTGTCAAAACAAAACACAAAAACATGCTGCCAGCATCAAGTGGCCCCTTGAACCAATCACTGCAGAGAGATGTCTTGAAATGTAATTGTCTTTTCATTTCTTTTTTTTTGTTTATGTTGTTTTCGGGTAGGGGCTTAGGTTCAATATTGTAGATCCTCATGTTCTATGTGTTTGGCTGCAGGTATAACAATTACATTCCTGAGCACTGGCTTCTTTTGGGTTCTTTCTGAAAAGCAGAAATGTACCAAGATGAAATTCTGCTTTACACTGCAGAGGTAATAAGTGGTGCAGCTCTGTGTGTCACAGCCATGACACTGAAATTGTTGCATACAACCTTGAATGAAAAATGCCTCCTCAATCACAGTCACAGTATTCTCTGCAAGGCTGGAGAGCAGAGAGGAAAAACGTGGAAAACTTTCACACAGAAATCGTCTTTCTCAGTGTCTGTGAAAAAAGGATGTGTGAGACTGGATCTTTTTTCATCACTATGCAGCAACTGGGGGGAAAGTGTCACACATTCCACTCTGAAGCATTTCACTGTGTTTTCAAAGGCAGTTTTTGCTCCTCATTTTGGAATGTCCAAAACACAAATATTACAGGATCCCTTTATGCCATCCACACATGATGAGCAGTCCCAAGTCTAGATGTTGGTGTGTATTACTAGTTGCAGTGTGCAAAAATGAAAGAAGTCACAATACAAATGTTGAAGGTAAACAAACATGCTGTTACTGAGAATAATCCAGGCTTTTTAGGTGTGTCAGATATTAGTATTGGCCAGTGTGTCACGTTTCTGTGTTTAGTTTGTTATTTCCGGTTTTATTTTGATTTTTTAATTTTTTCGTGTCATGCTTTCACTTTACTCTTCCTGCATCTGTTCTGGTTTACCTCCTTTGAGATTGTTTGATAGGGTTCACCTGTCTCTGGCTACCCTTCCTAGTGTATTTAGTGTTTTTTGATTTCCTTTTCTTTTTTTCTCCTTTTTTCATGTCTTGTTGGATCATACTCTGTTTGAATGCATGGTTTTCATGGACTTCAAGCCTTTAGTTACAGTATTCATCATGCCTGTTTGTAATTATACTAAAGTGAGAGTTGTGTTCATCCCACTGAACTCTCTTCCTTGTTGTCTGTATTCAGGTCCTATTCTCGAACTGCCACATAACAGAATAAACCGATCAAAACAGACCCTGCAGACTTCAGTTTTGAATATGAACTAATACAGCTGCTGTACTACATGATGTTATGGATGAGGGGTTATTTGGAAAGCCCCTGGGAGAAATACTACCAGGCTGTTCTCAATCTGACACAGACAATTGACAGAACCATTATTAACCAGCTCAATGCCTGAGTGGATTACAGACTCTTTAATTTACACTAGCTCCCTGCTGGCTTCTGCCTATGAGACAGAGAGCCACCACTCTGGTAGCTACTCTGAGAGCCAGCTAGCATCCAGTGACCCGATTCCAGTGGTGACTTCTGGGTTGGCTGGTTCCACACTACATATTTCTGGGGAACCAGACAAGCCTTCAAGACGGCCTCCAGAAGGAAAAGAGGCTCCCGCCGATGTAGAGCTTCACTGCTGTCTCTTCTGCCCAGCTCACCTGTCTGTGCCGTGGGGGTCCAGTGTCCAGCGCTGAAGAGGTCAGCCATTCAGCATTGCAGAGACTCCAAATCCCGGTTTCCCAGTGACTCAGTCATCCTCCCCCCCAGAGACCATAATCCCCAGTTCCCTAGAGACTCAGCCTCCTGGGGTTCCACAGTGCTCCAGAACCCCAGCACTCCAGTGCACCAAATACCAAAGACTGTGCAGCCCTAATCCCCCTGAGGCTCTTCAGCTCATTGTCCCAGAGACTCATCTGCCCAGTGCTCCAGAGTTCTTGCACCACAGGCTGGAGCTGCCACCAGTCCAAAGTTGTTCCCAGTTGGTGACTGGTCTTGGATTCTTCGTCCACGGTCCAAATAACCCCTGTTACTGGTTCCCAGTTGGTGGACTGGACCAAACTGCCTGCTGGTGGTGGGCTGGCTGAGTCCTGGTCTCCTGTTGGGAGTAGACCCGCCGACTTCTGCTTTCGTCTCAAGTCGGTGGGTCCACTCCCACCCGGAGACCCACTGCCAGACCCTCAGTTGTCTGCCCTCAGCTCTGCACCTATGTGGCCTGACTCCAGTGCAGTTCTCCAGCTCCAGCCTCAGATTATTTACACTGCAGCTAGCTACTGATAATGCAGGTATAACAAATCCTCATTGGCTGATTAAGTTTTTTCAGTGTCCTCTTTTTTCGATTATTTGTTTTTTTCCCTCCTTTTTTTCTCCTGCATTTCGACGAGAACATTTTTGGTGCTGTCTTCTTAGAGTTAAACTAGCCATGTGTTTGTTATGCAGTGTTGCACCAGATGACTCCGCCAGTCAAAGTGAATTACACATTTAACTCAGGTGACTTTTCTATTAGACTCGGACCAGTCAGACATTTTCACATCCCTGTTAGACTCTCTAGTGGATGGAAATGTACAGTCAAATAAACTGATGCTTGCATCAGGAACCTCATCCTGGTCAATGTTAAACTACAGCCAGTTTCTTCTCCTGTCACAGAGTCCGTTTTGCTGAAATCTGCTCTTTTTAATGTCAGATCATTGGCCAATAAATCCTTTTTGGGTAGTGATCTGACAATTGAAAATAATTGCATTCATTTTAGTAGAGACATGGATGAACAGCACCACTGCTGTAGCAGCACTGATATTGTCATGGTTCTGATCTGTGTCTTATTTTGTAGGTTGCATTTCCTGTTTTATTTTGGTAGTTATGCTCTCCATGTTGTGTTCTTTGCTTAACACTTCCTGTCATCTGTTCTTGTGTTCTGTTTGGATCTTTTCCCCCCATTCTTGGATTTAGTCTTGTGTTTTCAGTTCTGGTTTGTTCCCTCTCCCTCTGTGTCTTTGTATTCCTGCCTCATGTTAGTTTATCATTGTATCCTCCTTGTGTCTTCCCCTTCAACATTTCCCCCTCCATCTGTGATTGTCTGCTCCTCCCTGTGCCACCTGTCTGCCATTCCCTCGTAATCCCAGTGTATTTAGTCTGTGTGATTCCTGTCTTTAGTTGCCAGTTTGTTGTTGATGTCTTCTGACATGTTCCTGGATTTCTATCCTCATGTTCCCTTGTGCTCCTTCATGTTCCTGTGTAACTTTTATGTTCATTGGATTTTTGTCTGTTTGTGGATATTGTTTGGTTACTCCTTTTGGATTAACAAAACCATACCTCCGTACTGATTAGTTTTTGTTATCATTGATGGACACTGTTTGCCTGTCATTTGCATTTTTCTGATGTTTTAACCACTGAACTAACTATCTCTTGCCATTGTCTGCATTTAGGTCCTTATCTTAAGTTTGCTGAAACCTGACAGATATAGGCTTGTCCTCCAAAGTACAGCTTTTATTAGTCAGTCAGATGAAATGAGGGAGGAGGACAGATTGCTGCCATTTTTTGTCCTGAACAATTTTTATGTAATGACATTGAATTGGGTGAATTTACATAATTTGAATATTTTTTCTCTTGAGCTCCAAACAGAATTATCAGTGCTCATCATTACATTGTATCGACCACAGAAATAATCACAGCTGTTCATACAGCATACATACATTTTCTGAGCTGATCTCACCAAGTATCACTAGATATGATGCATTGATCCCAATTGGAGACCTGAATATCCACATCAACAAACAGAAAGACTCCAAAGCTATGGAGAAGATGAATGTACTGGACAGCTTCAACCTTACCCAGACTGTAAATGAAGCCACTCATCAGCATGGACACATTCTCGACTTGGTAATAACAGCAGGGTTAAATGAAGTTTCAAGTTATTCTCTCATATCTCTTACCATAGTGTGATTTTTGATGCCAATATATTGTTAACAAATACCAAAAAGGAATGTTTGCTTCAGAAGAGATTCCTGGATGTCAAGGCTGAAGCAAAGTTGTGTAATATCATGAGATCATCTGAGTCACACATCTCTTTAAATGATATGGTGGAAAACTTCAACAACAGCTTGTCATCTGCTGTAAATACTGCTGCTCCACTAAAAGTAAAAAAGTGGCTGACAGAATCTCCCTGTGGTTAAACAATCCCTGTGTTACTGAGATTAAGAGAATCTGTCAAGCAGCTGAAAGAAAATGGAGGAAAACCAGACTCACATTTCACTGTAATCTACAAGGAAGCCATGACTGTTTAAATCAAACAATATGTCTGGACAGAAACTCTAGAATATTATTCTCTACTATCGACCAGCTGCTCAACGCTGCTCCTACCTGTCCAATCCTCTGCATCACACTCTGAAGAGCTTACATTACTGCCCAGCAACAGATTAAAATAATTAGAGCCAATATCACTGCTGATGGAAACACAGATGATCTTAGTCAACCCTGTGAAAAAGGTGTGACCATGGGGAAATTCACCTGTATTACATTAAGTGAACTTTGAAAGAGTGTCTCTGAGTGTAACTCATCCACCTCATGCATTGACCCTGTACCTGCAGCAAGTTTAAAGTTAACCATCTTCTGAAAGCACAATGTCTGTTTATACAAATGACATGCAGCTGTACATCTCTGCTAAACCACACGATGCTGCAGCTATAGCGTCTGTCTTTTGTCAATTAATAAATGGGTGACAAATAAATTCTTTAAGTTAAATGAGGACAAAATGGCAATTCTACTAGTTGGCCCGAAACCATAAAAGGAAAGTGTATCTTAATAATCTGGGGAATTGAACTCCCTGGATTAAATCTGAGGTTAAAAATGTTGGTGTTATTTCAGGTTTAGATCTAAGCTTTAAGTCCAACCTTAAGGAGACCAAAACATTGCTTTATGCATCTTTAGAGTATGACCATTTATAAATTAAAAAGATACTGAAAAACTGATTCATACCTTTATTTCAGTCTGACTTACTGTAACACAATATTTACTGGTCTCCCTAAAAAAGTAACCGAGAGATTTAATGTTTTTGGTCCAGTTTTAGCTCCTCTGCACTGGCTCCCCAGTTGACTTCAAGGTCCTCCTCTTTATATAACAAGCTCAGACATTTTGTGAACGAGCGACATATTGTCAACTTTAATGGTCATACACAACTAATTTGTTGGGAAAGATGGCAGAAGCAAAACTCCAAACGACAGGACTCCAACACCAGAAACCACAAGTCCAGACTTCGGTCTGCTTCGGTTTTATTTATTTATTTATTAATTTATTTTATTTAACCTTTATTTAACCAGGTTAGTTCCATCGAGATCAAGGATCTCTTTTACAAGGAAGACCTGGCCAAGAGAAGCAGCAACATAGTTTCAATATGAAAAACCCCCCAAAAAACAATTAACATACAAACAGGCACCTGGAAACAAAGATTTAAAACATCATGTAAAACACTCACATACAGACAACATGGATTCAAGAGATTTCACCAAACCTTTAAATTCATTTAAGGTCACAAGGGCTTGAAGATGGAGATGAGTTTGCAATTTATTCCATGAATTAGGAGCTGCAAACCGAAAAGCTTTCTTTCCAAATTCTGTTCAGACATTTGGAACTACAAATTACAAGGTATCTGTAGAACTAAGTTTAGGCTTAGGAAGCACTTTTTTGGAAGGTAATTCTGCAAAAAATTACTGCTTTCCATGAAGGTCTGTGGAGGGCAGGGTATGGGCCATAAGTTAAAAAAATTAATAAATACAAATAAAAAATGTGTAAGATTGTTTGGCCTTGGCCGATGTTTGTGCTCTACTGAATGCCTTCCTAGTTTTGTATGTGGTAGTTCATATATTTCAACATCAGTAACATTCTTAATGCCACACTGGCATTGTGAACATTTCAAATTACTGGCATGACTGTACTGGTCATCCTGAAAACTTCATATAAACAAACATGGAAACATACAAAAGAACTGAGCAATGACTTAAGTGGAAGCTCCAAGGACAAACATCACATTTCAATGGTGTATAACTATGCACTCACATTCAGACAGATACAAACTCTCCAACAACAATGATTTGGAGGAGTAAAGAAAAAGGAAGAAATCAGTGTCTTAGACAGTATAACACAGATTAGTAGATATTTCACCTGAACAAAGGCCCGTCCCACAGGCTGCAGCCTCTCTTTCCTAAACGGAGGCCAGCGCTCCTGCCTCTAATAGCATTTGACGGGACATCTTCTGGACCTTCATTTTTGGTACAGAGCAGAGTGGTGACTCATGACTAAACAGGAAATGTCTTTTCTGGAAAAAGTAAATGGGCAGATTTCTAAGATGTGAAATTGGGAGCAGGATTAGAAAAATAGATGCATATAATAATTAAAGCTTTAGTAGTGTTGGTATGTATTTCTGAACTTTGGACAGAGCTACTCTATGTTAGCAGTTGGTGAATTGATAATTTGTCATAGACTTTGTTCCAATAAATATCAGAAAAAGTGCTGAGTATTATGGGATGGCCAGGTCATTTGGACAGGCCCAATATGAAATTGAAAATGTAGGCTTTTATTATTTGATTCAATGTATTATATGTGATATTGCTCTTACTTTGTTCATAATGCCAAGATAAAATAAGCTATACTTTATTGTCTCTCATGAGGGAATTCTTTCTCTGCGTTTGACCCATCCCTGAGGAGCAGTGGGCTGCCTTTACAGCACCCGGGGAGCAAACTGGGGTTCAGTATCTTGCTCAAGGACTCTTTGACATGTGGACGACCACTCTTACCACCAAAGCCACAGCCACCCACTTGATGATCACAGGCTAAAGGACTCACAGCAAACCTGGTATGAGGTGGCATTTCAGCACTGGTGCACCAGCTGGTTGTAAAAGGTGTACATATAGAGTGGGGTAAATGGGAGTCAACGAAGGCCCAGCAGCAAAGTGAGCCTGGTCTGAAATCCAGCTCGTCATGCTTTATCAACATCTCAATGAGATACTCTGGGCTTTAATGTACCTCCAATGGAAATGACTGAGACGATAAAGGTAACTGGGGTTGAGAGGTGGGTCACACACACAGGTGGCCGGAGTTTGCCTTCCATGTGAAAGCAAACACACATCACAGATCCTGTCCTGCTTGTGCACAAGGATGTGGCTAAATGTCAGTGTGAGAGGAGCTGTGATGGGGATGTGTCTAACCAGCTAATCCTAATGCAGCATTCAACCACATCTCAGAGGTTTGCTCAGTTATTGTCACTTGACTTGAATATAAATAAAATGATTTAACATTTCCATGATAAGAGACCAAACTTAAAAAGCAGCCTTGTTTCCTATAAAATACTTAAATATGCAAATAATCTGCAACAGCAAAAGCTTTCAGAAAGGTAGCATAATCCCAGCCAAATACATTTTCTATTTCCTTATTCTTTTCTAAGGAAATAGTTTTAATTAAGATGGAAGATGCAAAAATGTTGATACTGAATATATCTGTAAAATATTCACTGGCAACATATTTTACTGGTTTTCTGGAATGTTTCCTGTAATTAACCAAAGTGCTACTTTTGCCTAAAGCTAAGGGTGTTTCATCCAGTCAAATTAATGTTCATGAATATATTCCAGGACATAATATTTACTTAAATAAATATAATAAATAAAATTTGATTTTGCAAATTCGGTAACAGAGTTTCTTTTCTTTTTTGTTGTTGTAAATTTACATTGACATTTAAATTACATTATTTACAAACATTATTATCATGGCAAAGTGATCATCTGGAACCAGCTTGAGAGAGGAGAATGAGTGAGGATGTGTTGTCATATTAGTATTAGTTTGAACCACAGTGTTTGAGCATAAACAGACTGCTGATCATTGCTGTATGCAGCCCATGATAGTACTGCATCCAACATTACTGAACCAGTGGGAGAAAAGGATTTGTGACACCTACCAGATTTCTCTGTGCACAACATGCATGTCTGAATTGTTTTTAGGTTTCCTGAGTAACACTCCTAAGTATATAAGAAGGTGAAGCTGAGCTGTTGTAAACTGCTTCTCTATCCTGCAGCTTTTTCTCTCTTTCATCTTCTCTCTGCCTGCTTGTCCTATCAGCAAACACAAACACACACACACACACACACACACACACACACACACACACAGACAGACAGACAGACAGACACACACACACACACACACACACACACACACACACAGACAGACACACACACACACACATGGGATGTAAACCATTGCGAGTCCAGGTCATGAATGTTGCATTTCATTCCTTCCTCTGAGAGGTGAAGCAATGTTGTGTTTGAGTGCTTTTCTGTAGTCTTTTGTTTTGTGTGTGTCTGAATGCCTAAGAGATGACCCTGTGTGTGAGTGCATGCATGTGTGAGTTTGTGTGTGTGCATGTGTGATTCATAAAGATGTTGGTGTGAGAGGTTGACCACAGAGTGACTGCTTTAGTCCTACCACTCTGGTGATATGCAGCCCATGGATTCACACAGCATGAAACCCGTCTATCACTCTGCATCTTGCTCGCTCCCTTTCCTCTCTTTGGTTTTCGGAGCTTTATTGTCCTTCTCTTCTGCATCACGTGATCCTTGTAGATGGGGATTGATCGTCTATGCAGAGCACTGTAGTGTTCTTGGCATTGTTTGATGTGTGCTGGGGTCTGGATGGCACAGATGCTCAGATGCTGGCAGGTGACAGCCTATCTGCAGGCTTCACAATCATTACAGGCTTCTAAATTTCAGAATCTATTCAAACCTTTATTCTTGGAATTTAATTACAAGCTCATTTAAGGTTTAACTACTTGTGGTTCTTAACCAAAAATGAGCAAAACTGTGGATGGGTTTCTTCCATTTAAGATTTCCCAGAAGGCATTTTGATTATAGCCCTTTATCAGACTGAAAAAGAAAGAGACAAAAGCTTTTCTAGAGAGGAGGTGTGATTGGCCCATTGCTATGTATGTCACATTCCTCTAAAAGCTGGGATTGGTTGATCATTAAAAAAAAAAGGATTGACAGGGACATCAATGGGGCTAATCATACACTTTAATCTCTTTTAAGAACGTGTAATTTCAATGACTTTATTATTTTATGTAAAGAATATCTTTTTGCATGAAGTCTTTACATTCAGTCTAAAAGAAGCCGTCTAAATGTCTGAGAGGCCGAGTCACACAGTATTCACATTTACAGTAAAGCGTTATTAACAGGAAAATCTAATGTAGCACAGCACATTTTCCTGTAGTTGGGATCACCAGGTGGCATCTTATATGTGAGGAATCTCTGTCTGTCTGTCTGTCTGTCTGTCTGTCTGTCTATAATTCACCTATCATGAAGCGCTGTCCTCTGATCCTCCACAGACCAGGCTGCTTCAGGACTCTGAGAGTCCAGCATGTCTTCTCCTCTGCAGCCTGGCTGGATGCTCAATATTAATTAATACATTTGGAAAAACAGATGAAACAGGCCAACAAATGCAGAAGCGAGGCCTGTGACATGTCATCGATCTCAACTACGGCATCCTCACCTGGATGGCTGCACTCGGTCAAAAACAGAACATCCACGGATTAAAGCATGATTCCTCTGGAGAACAAGCTGCAGCTAAAAATCCTCACCCTGATCATCTAAAGTGTGTGAGTATTTTAGACAGAGAACAATGTGGTGCTCTGTAAGCTCTGCTAACTGATGCATGATGCATCAGGATATCATTTTATATTTACTGTTTAGTTTAACGGCTTTTTATTAATGAGGAAACGGTTCAAACTGTTGTTAATTCTGTTAATCATCTCAGTTGTTTTTCTTTCTCCCATCATTATTTTAACTATTGTTCCGGAGATTCGTACCTAATTGTCTAGTGGGTGAAAAGATACTGTTGAAATAAAGACTTTAGAAAATCAAGTTGTCTTTAAGAGGTTTTATTCTCGGTGCACAGAGAAGACTTAATCTGGAAGCAGAGTTTACACAGTCTGGTTCTCAGAGGGAGTGACGATAGGTTGCACAGACAATGGTTTATACAGAGACAAAAATGTGTGGGAGAGGGTGAAAGGCAGCTGTTGTTCAGAAATGTGTTCTGATATCAGTTCATGTGGAGGAGAGTGTTCATCAAGTGTCCTTGGAACTCAGGCTTTGCCTGTTTGTTTAGACAGTTCTAATATGGTCATGAATAGGTGTCTGTGAATATTATGAGTATGTAAAATGAAGAGATACATTAAAGGTGCATTTTCCATTTTACTGCACACTCCAATTAGAACATAAAACCACTAAAAGTTTTGAGTCAGATGCTTCAGTAAAAACACTGATTCTCCAGTTCAGGGTTCTGCAGACTGAGCCGGGCTTCACTGAACGTTCAATAAACAGGTGAAGAGCTCTTAGGGCAGCAGCAGGAGGCGGAGCTTCAGGGCTCTGTGGAGTCCAGCATGTCCTCACCTACATCTGCAAAAACTTCAGTGTTCAGGCAACCAATAGGCAGAAGATGGAGAATGAATGCATCAGATTAACACCTTGTTCTCTCTCGTTGTGTTGGCAGTGAGGAGTGTGATAAAGGTGTTATGTGTGCTTCAGTCTACAACAAGAGTGTGACAACAATTGTTTGTGGTGCTGCTGATGAAAAGTCATCACTGCTGCTCTGGTGCATTTCTCCAGTCACCAAAATGTCTTTGGTGTTGTGGTCACTTTCATTTCTGCCCTTGTAGCACTACACTGCAGTGTGATGTGAATGTGATGGACAAACAGAACCTTCAGAATCTACTCTAACCTTTCAAACGTCCTCCCTGTTCCTAACGATGTCTCTATGGGTTAAGATACTTAGTGAATAATGTCATAGTTACCAGAATATGTTCTAAACTGATGTATAAATCTTCAAAGGCTTCAGTGTTCTAAGAGGTTTAGTAGAATTCTGACACTAGGAGCAATTCTTTGTACTAAGAAGCTACAGTATATGAATACAGACCCAGATCTGTTGCTCTGGACCAGATCCTCACCAACAGTGCCCTTCAGCCTCACAACCTGATGGAATACTGACAGTAAAAAGAGTGAATGATCCATTCAGCAGGATCTGCTGGTTCCAAATCAAACGACCACAGAGTTCACTTCTGAGAGGCAGATGGTGTTATTATGTCAACAACCAAACCTGAAGCATGATGTAACACTGGTATGTATTTTAATGTGTATTAAGGTGTATCACAACACAACTGTCTGCCCTTTAGCTTTTTATCATACTGGTTCCCATTGATAAGCTCTTCTTGTTATATGTGGTGACAGGTCAGTGTGGGAAGTGTGTGTGTGTGTGTGTGTGTGTGTGTGTGTGTGTTTGTGTGTGTGTGTGTGTGTGTGTGTTTGTGTGTGTGTGTGTGTGTGTGTGTTTGTGTGTGTGTGTGTGTGTGTGTGTGTGTGTGTGTTTGTGTGTGTGTGTGTGTGTGTGTGTGTGTGTGTGTGTGTTTGTGTGTGTGTGTGTGTGTGTGTTTGTGTGTGTGTGTGTGTGTGTGTGTGTGTGTTTGTGTGTGTGTGTGTGTGTGTGTGTGTGTGTGTGTGTGTGTGTTTGTGTGTGTGTGTGTGTGTGTTTGTGTGTGTGTGTGTGTGTGTGTGTGTGTGTGTGTGTTTGTGTGTGTGTGTGTGTGTGTGTGTGTGTGTGTGTGTGTGTGTGTTTGTGTGTGTGTGTGTGTGTGTTTGTGTGTGTGTGTGTGTGTGTGTGTGTGTGTGTGTGTGTGTGTGTGTGTGTGTTTGTGTGTGTGTGTGTGTGTGTGTGTGTGTGTGTGTGTGTGTGTTTGTGTGTGTGTGTGTGTGTGTTTGTGTGTGTGTGTGTGTGTGTGTGTGTGTGATTAGATGGATGACACTACATCTGATTAAGTGAGAATGGATCCTTGTCAGTGTCACCTGTCACCATGCAAACCTCAGGTCAGTACATTGAGCACATGGCATTGCCACCAGCCCATTTATCTGAAACGTACCAATAGAAACCAAAAGTAAAGAAACAACTGAGTGTAGTTTGAGGAAGCAGCAGCACTCAGGTTGTGATGTGACAGAATGAGAAGAGTAGGTGTTTTAACACTTATGAGGAACAAACACCCACACTAGGTTAGGATATGTGGTAACTGCCTTAAGGCATCAAGGTTTGTCAGGTGTTAATTAGTCTGTAACTTAATTAGATGCATGTTTTCTTTAGAAAAATTTCAACAACCAGAAAATGAACACTTTGTCAGAGTCGAGTGTTATCTAGAACTCTGTAGAGTGCTTACCTGCACCAAGGCACAACAGTTCTTCAGCTACTGCCTGGCAGCATAATTACAATAGAAAATGAGAAACACAATTCTGTTCTCTGTCTCATCAAACCCTAAAACAATAAATACAATTCAAGTGTCTTGCAATTCATAAGAGAAAATGTCACATTTTTGTATAATAAGGAAATGCTCATCATGTAAATTAAAGAACACACTAAACATGTGTCTGATGCTTGGTTCATATTTCAGTACTAATATTACCAGCACTAGTAATTAAAGCTGTAAGGAGGATCTGTAGAATCAGGTAGAATCAATCAAGGGTGAGACACACTGATACATAGTAGTACTTATTAACTTACTACTAAATAATGTTGCGTAGTAGTACTATTAGTATTAGTAGTTATAACAATAGTAGTGGTAGTAATCCAAATACTGTCTTTAAATGGTGACAATGGGGGCAGCTGTGGCCAAATATTACCAGCCTCAGCAAAACGATACCAGCCTGGTAAAACTGTGACCAAGCTCCTGTTTCACAAGATGGATAAAGAACAAATAAAAGAGGGGTCATATGTACAAGTTGCCCATATGCAGTTTTCTTTCACTGTGTCCACAAATGGTTGAACATCGACCGTCTGGACTGTCCCTGAACATTCTCACACTGTTCTGTCTGGGGAGGAGGGGTGGGCTGAGGGAACTGGATATGTTTGCCCTGTGCATCCCCAGCAGGTGGATCCAGCCCTGGATCCAGTCTGCACTCGTTAACAGCTGCCATTCAAAGGGTTTCTGGTATGTGGTGGTCAATGGACACAAAGGGAAATGGTGAAATATTAATACGGGCTATTGTGTTCAGGTTTTCTGGCATCAACTGATTTTATTTGTGTGTGTGTGTGTGTGTGTGTGTGTGTGTGTGTGTGTGTGTGTGTGTGTGTGTGTGTGTGTGTGTGTGTGTGTGTGTTAGAGAGAGACAGAGAGTGAATGGAGCAGGGCTTGTATTTATGTATCTTACTGCACACACATACCATGACTTGTTTTTTTCTCTCTTCTGGCAGGGTGCAGCTGGCCTTCCAGGAAGTACATGGCGCCAAGATAGATTTGGTTCAATATGATGGAGTAAACTGATCAGCTTTGAGAGGAAGATGTGTGCGTTTGCATGTGTGCAATCAGTCCTGCCCTGGAGACAGTGTGAAAAGATGTCTATGATAATTCATCCACTATAAATGAACCTCCATTTATAGATTTTAATGAAATCCTAATTGCCAGTTTAATACACTCCCCTACTTTTATGGAGACATAAGTAATAGGCAAGGGGACATGAAATTATTTTATTCTGATATTTATTACACCCATTTGACTCCTTTGCAATAAAGTTCAAAATTAGATCCAGGCTGAAAATTATCTAACAAATGATATCATTTGAATCCCCTAATTAGATGAGTAATCTGGCCTGTTGGATGGAGTTTAACGTCCGTAATAAGATGATCTCTGCTGAAAACGTCTCCACTATGCAGAATGAGCAGAAGGAAGTGATACTTTTCACATGGGTCAATTATAGTTATTGTATATGTGATTGACTCCAGTATGACCCAAAGCGGGGGTGGCTGTGGCCTAGGTGGTAAGCATTCTTCCTCTTATCAGAAGGTCGGTGGTTTGATCCCCAGTTCCCCCAGTCCACATGTCGAAGTGTCCTTGAGCAAGAGACCTAACCCCAGTTTGCTCCCCGGGCGTAAAGGGCAGCCCACTGCTCCTTAGGATGGGTCAATGCAGAGGACACATTTCTCTACATTGTACTGTGTATGATTGAATGTGAACAATAAAGCTGATTCTTCCTGAAAATGCTGCATCATATACTATGAAATGGAAACAGGTTAAAACCAACGACTGTAAAAACAGCCGTCCTTCATGTAAGAAAAACTGTATAAGCAGAAATGTTTGTACAACGTATAAAATCGAAGGTAACAACTTTCTTAATTACTTATTTATTTATTCATTTTATATTCCACTTTAAGGCTGTGAAGATTTATTCATCTCTTGAGAAATGACTTCATCCCAAAGAGACGACAACATTGTTTTATTGTTTTATTGTGTCATGAGTAATAAACTAATTTCTCAAATAAACACAATGTGGTTTTCTGCTAAGACATGTCTTCATCTAAGATGGTGGATAATTAGTGCACAAATTACAGTGAAGTGAATGTTCCTATTTAAACAGTGTCAAGCACAAAGTCATAAGTCTAAAGTCCATGACGCAAATTCATTTAGGGCGTGTCCAACTGGCCTTTGCTAGTTAAACACTGTATAAATATAGCGCAAAATAAGGTAAAACACACAAAGGGGTTGAATTTAGCCCCCTATTTACATCCAGGTTGTTACAGTGAAATAGTTTGAAGTAAAGTCCTGATGAATCCTGAGGCTCCGCTAGAGGTGACATAAAATGTGCATGGCAGGTGCATGAAAATGTACATGCAGATTTAGATATCAGATTTGACCTGTATGTACTGCGGATGCATGATTATGGATATAATGGATGTGAATACTGTTGATACAGGGATCTTGGCTCCTCTGGGAGGCCTTCAGGCCCAGTATGAGGAGTTTTGGCAGTGGACAGCACCAGAATGGCCACCAGAGCCAGACCAGAGCAACAGAGCTGCTCACAGGAGCCTCTATGGATTTTATGGCAAAGGGACCAAAGTGGACGTTGACAAAGGAAGCTGAGAAGAGAAACAAAGTGCAGCTGAGGGAGACTTGGCAGAGCAGATCCCTGACTGGTTAAGAGAGACATTTCTCTATTGAAGACGACAGATGAAACATGTTCAAATTACATTTACCTGTTCCATAATATATACTATAGAGTATAGTAAACCCCAGCTGCACCATCGCTGCCTGTCAACAACTAGGCCTGTTATCATTAGAGTTTCACAGAAATGTTTTATCTTTCAAAAAAGACACATTTACACTGCTCAGACATGCACTTGTCATTGATCTCTCAAAAGGCTCTCCTTGATCGATATTGTATTTTTGTATTTTCTGAACATACAAAGAACTTTATTATTTAATTTTTGTCTATATGGTTTACTTCACACTTGCTTGTCACTGTGGCTCAGAAATGTGTAATAGTACATTGTAATATTCTATCTCACACACAAACCCCATATAATACATTTTCATGGTGTTTTACTTGTGCATAAATATCCCCCTACAACCCCAAAGTAAAAGCAGGTCGTAATAAATGACCAGTCAAAAACATCACATTGTCAAAATTTTATTATTGGGGGAAAAAAACAAAAACAAACAAACAATAAAAATCTAAAAATCTCTAAAAGAATATGCTTATTTTGAGAACTAGCAAATAGATTTGAGTCCATACTTCTGATGGATACGTAGCTCTGTAAATAGTTGATCTGAAGCTCAATGATGAAGCCGTTCTGTAAATAACTTTGTAAGTAATACGTTTTAAAACGATGTCCCGTCTAAAATAATGATTTCCAGTTTAACCTCTGGGGAAGGGATTAAACTTCTGGACACAAACACAGACACAGATAATTTAGGTGATTGAACAGATACAGTCTGCATCATGACTATCAGACATGTCTGACCTTCACACACCACCACTGAGAATACCATGTAGTCTCATACGGATGCCCAGCAGAGATGAGGCTGGAACTGTCCTTCATGCATATTTCTGCATTCATATTTAGTTCTTTTCAGGATCACAGGAAAACATTGAGATGCAAAGCATGAGAGTAACATAACAATTGGCTAGAAATTGTCTTCTGACCTGTGTCTAGAAGTGTCTAATTAATTTAACTTGTTTTTATTCGGCTAGTAGTCTCCTGAGTTCTACATGAAACAATAACATTGAGAAAAAAGGTGGCTTGTCTTTTAATGAAGGTTCACTGAGTCATTTTCACATCAATTAATTATCAATGCGAGCAGAATTATGTGAGAAACATAATTGTTGTAAACAAATGGAATAATCAGCAGAAAGGTTGGCTGCCTCTGCTAATGAGGAGGCTGACAGGAGAATTATTCACTGTGTTGATGCTCTTAAAGAAAAGACAAAACACTCAAGAGTTCGGAGGAGAAGGAGCAACGGAGATTATGGGAAATGTGGTCTAGGATTAACTACAACAGTAAAACTGAGCTAAAAGTCATTAGTCTCAATACAAATTATATTATTTATGGTAATTGAGTAAAACTAGTTTAATTGTATATGATAGATAATGTTAACAATTCAAGATTTATTCATTAGATCGTATAATGAAAGGAGTCACAGTCCCTTATGCTACACATTCACACAACTAATGAATAAATGATCACAAACATAAGTGTGTTAAAGGTGGGGTGAGGAGGGTGAGGAGGGTGAGTTCAGGGGTTTTAGAGTCTGCTGAAGGAAAGTGGATATATATTTTTCTACTGTCAGACAGCAGCAGGGGGGGGTCCATATCTTTTGGGATCTGCTCAGACACCTCACCTCTCTGATCAATGTGATTCAGCAGTTACCATCACGTGTCCTGGAAATATGAACATACTCATTTGTGGACATAATGTCACAGTCCAAGTATAAATTTGAGCATGAACATCATGTCTGTTTCAACAATATCTGAGCAGTTTAAAGCTCCCCACGTTTCCCTTTTCCCGTTTCACTTTTTCTCATATGTCACTGTTGTTTTTTGCCATAATTTCCCCTTCCTTTGTAACCATTTTCACAAGCTTGAAAAGTTTCATAAGCCCCTCCCTTTTCCACTATTTAACCAAGATGGCATCCATGGAGGGTGAGAAGTGTCCATCGTTCCACACTCTACTTTTGTGCTGTTTTGAATATACCCTCCAGGTGCTCACAGTACACTGCATTCTGTCACACTTCATAGTGTGACCACACTGACACACTCACACTGGCCGGGTTGAGTATGGATGGGATTTGGAACACAGCATGACTCTCCAGGTGAGTTTTCCTTTGTTGTTTACCATCCTCTCTCCAACTCACCTCCTCCCCCTCTCTCCCTGTGTCTGTGTGTGTGTGGATGTAGGCGTGGCCTCACACACCTGATTGCTGGCTCGGTTCTCATCATCTCATCAGCCTGCAGCTCTTCAAACATTTTTCACCAGATTATTGATCAACCTCTGTGGTAGATAGATCGACTCTCCCTTGTGTTGATTTCCTAGTGTTTTTCCTCATGTTAACCTTCGTCTGCTGGGGTTCAGGAAACCTGCGCCAACCTGCAAGATTCTGCCCTTAACGCCTAAACCTCATCCTGCTCAGCTCTCAGTAGACAACCCCTGGCAAAAATCATGGACTCACCACACTTAGAGGAGCTAAGCTGTGTGCTAGGTGTGCATCCTCACAGGAAATAAACAAATCACATATATGACACAAATATTTTTATATTATAGCTGAACATTCGGGCTTCATGAAAAATACTAACACCTCAACAAAAGACATTACAGTGGGCTAAAGAGAAGAAATCAAGGGGTGTGGAAGATTGGATGGAAGTGATATTTAGTGATGAATCTGAATTCTGTCTGGTGCTGTTCCAATAAAACATACAAAGACTCCCTGAAGAAAACCAGCTCATTTCTCCATTCTGATCTGAGTTGGATGTTAGGTAAAGCCCCAGGGGAGACGGCAGTCAGTACGTCTGCAGTAGATCCACGGGTTTACACTGAAACACATTGGACACCTTTTTCATTCCAATAGAAAAGGTGCTTGGTGATGATGAAGTCATTTTTCAGGATGATGATGCATCTTGCCACCGAAAAAATGATGCTGAAGGTTTTCTTCAGTAAAGCCATATAAACTCAATGACATGACCAGCAAACAGTCCAGATCTCAATCTCCAGATCCCTGCAAAGCTGATCTGACAACTGCTATTCGAGAACGCTGGAACCAGT
Source organism: Chaunax sp. Z400 (assembly GCA_037577475.1). NCBI lineage: Eukaryota > Metazoa > Chordata > Actinopteri > Lophiiformes > Chaunacidae > Chaunax > Chaunax sp. Z400. The sequence goes on from CM075189.1 coordinate 7,054,635, forward strand.
TTGATGCAGATTATTGTTTTTCATTGAAGTCTGCATCATAAAAGCCCAAGAAGGTACAACAAAGTAAAAGTCTTGATCTGGAAAAAAAAATGTCATTCGTTAAAATAATTCAATTTCATCGGTTTGAGGCGTGTTTCCTGAAGCCAGAATGTTCAGCTATCAAACACAAACTGTTTTGTGCCATAGCTGTGATTTGTTTGGTTCTCCCACCCTTTAAGTGTAGTGATTTTTTGCAGGGGTTGAGCCGGACCAAGCTACATACCAGAGCTAAAATATTTTAAGACGTTTTGAGCATATCCAGTCACTTCCTTACAGAATAATCTCACATCACTATCGTCCATACATCTCCAGCTTGGTCCAAAGTAAACGGAATGATGATGAGACCAGGGTGCAGTTTTTTACATTTCTTTAAAAGTTATTTTGAAATATAAGTTGTTTTTTTATTTTTCTGAATTAAATAATCTAAACATCCTGTTCTGGCATGGATGCCTGTGTCTGTTGTGTCTTCAGTCTACCATGAACACCACAGAGAGCATGATGTATTTACTGATTTATGTACATTCTTTGTCAACCAGCATGCATTCCCGGACGCTGCCCGTCTCTCATCCCCCCCCCCCCCCCCCCCCCCCACTGTATCAGCGTGTCTCACCCCAGGCAGTGGATGGCCCACTGTGCTCCGTCTTGTTGTGGAGGCCTGGTGGAGTTCCCAGCCGTCCCCACACTGCTGCTGCCTGACCCAAAGATGAATACACTGACCCAGATTCCTGACTCCTTTGTCTGAGCAGGTCCCACATGTTTGTATACAATCCCCGCCCCACCCCACACATATACATACACATTGAGAGCAGAGCAGGAGAACACGACAGAGCCTTTTACATAACCTGTTAAAGGCCATAATTCCACCCAGCTGCCCTGTGAGAAAGGGATAAATGGGGATCCATTGTTCTACTTTAACCCGTATGCAGTGTCTGTGCAACCAATATTTAATATTTACAAGAACAAAAAGGGCAATGGAAATTTTATTTATGTAGCACATTTCATTACAAGTAAAGTGCTTTCAGTTGAATAACAGCATGTACGTAAATAAAACAGGAATTAACATAAAAAAGGCAAATGTTGAGCAACATAAGAGGAAATATTCACAAAGAATTCCTCGCACACACACACACACACACACACACAGACACACACACAGACACACACAGACACACACACACACAGACACACACACACACACACACACACCACACACACACACACACACACACACACACACACACCACACACACACACACACACACCACACACACACACACACACACACACACACACACCACACACACACACACACCACACACACACACCACACACACACACACACACACACACAGACACACACACACAGTGATCAACTGTAGGCCTTGGAGAATAAGTAAGTTTTGAGAAAACAGCTTTAATGGACTTAAGATCAGCAGGCAGTTTGTTCCATGGAACATGACCACAGCCTAAGATTTAAACCTATGTACAGCTAGAAGACCTCCACCTGAGGACCTGATCGGGTTATAATCAGTCAATATGTCAAGTACTGAGGGCCTGAAACCATGAAGTCGTTTATGTGTACGTAAGACTGCTGCATTCTGAATGAGCTGAAGCCATCAAGGCAAGTCTTTTTTTTTCTTTTTTTTTGCATAGCAGCAGAAATCCCAACAAAAGTTGTGAGAAACCTTGAACAGGTCCTGACTCAAGGTGGGCAATCCTCCGCCCATAGCAGATAATAAAACAGACTACAATTAATAGTATTTAAAATATCTACTACAGTAATAATCATACTTCTACTACTTTGTATTTACTTCTACTACTTGTCTAAGTTTTCATATATTTTCAACTGATAAAAATGCTGTCCTGGCGTTGATAATGTGGTGGTCAGGGTGACGTGAATTCTTCTAAAGACATGGTTTGGAGCAAGAGTTGGTGGAACACAACGAACCAACAGAATCCATTCTGTGACTGGAGCCGTTATGTTTTAACAAGATCAGGACGCAGAATACAGAAATCAGATGCTGAGATGAGAGAAGAAGGTTTAGGGTGGATTTATTAAAACAAACTGAACAAAGAGTGAGAAAAAATGCAGCTTGAGTCTCTTGACTGACGAGGGCTGAAAGCAGGCAGGCAGGCAGACTAAAGGCAGACTGATGGACTGAGTTTCCAAGGCGTGGTCGATGCAGGCAGAGTGTGGAGCGAATCTGAAGCAGAGCCAAAACTGGGTCAGGAACAATTCTCCAAAGGCTAACAAACAGGAAAACGGTCGAACGTGTGACCACAACAGTGAACTGAAGAAAAGACGAACACTGGACGAGGAGCCCGTTCTCAAGTCCAGCTGGTAACAGGTGGAGATGATGAGCCAAGGTGAGCAGAGCAGGAGGAGGCGGGAGTGGGAATGGTAGTATAGTCCAGCCGGCCACACCTTGGAGACACACAGGCAAACAGACACACACACACACAACAACTGACAGGGAGAGACCCACAGAAACACTGGGATGAGGAAAACAATAGGAATATGGAGAGCAAACAGCTGATCCTGACAGGAGCAGGTGGAGTTAAGAGGATCTGATGCAGAAAAGAAATGGATCACGACCAACGAGCAAAATACAAAACTACGATCTCGATCTAGTTACTACTAGAGAGAGTTTAGGTTCTGTAGAGACCAGAGGGATCTGATGGGATGATTGAAGCAGGTGATCAGGAGAGGAGGAGGTTGGAACGAGCTGAATGAAGTAGGTCAAGGTAGTCATGCCCTGGAAACAATCACAATCACAGACAAGGAGGAGAGACAGACAGGAAGGGTAGGGAAAAGGGAAAATAAACAGAAAAACAAGAGGGAGGAGGAGGGAGGAGGGAGGAGGGAGGGAGAGCTGCCGATCCCGACATGAAGAGGACGGGTAGAGAGCTTCACCAGACACAGCTGATACCAACACAGCAGAAGAAGGAAAACAAATGAATACTTCTTTATTCTAACAAATGATTCTGGAAACAAACAGTAACCAATAATTAAGTAATTAATAAGCACAGTACTGTGAGGCAGAAGAACGGGGAAGGACATCAATCTTCAATCTGAGCTTGACCTTCAGTGAACGGTGAAACCACAACAGGCTGCAGCTCCACTTTTCTTTGCTACACATTTCAAAGAACTGGCAACCTTCCACCATCCCTAGAACGGCCTGATGTTTACCTCCTGCTGTACAGTACCAGCCTTTAAGATGCTATTTTTAATTTGTTTGTTTTTATCTTTCAATCATAAGACTTGATAAAACAGCTTTCATTGCACATCAGTAAACTAGGCTACAAACATTTAAACAGTGTTACAGACTTACATCAAATAATGAATTCAAAAATAAACAGTGCTGTGGAAAAAGAACATGAATGGCTGTTCACATATGTAAAGTATGTTTGTAGATATGTATATTATCTGATGCTTAGATGTATTTGAAGATGAGATGTTGGTCACCAGAGGCCTGGTTGTTTTCAGGGATGTCTGCCCCTCCTCCTCCTCCTCTTCATCATTAGCTGAAAGTAGCAGCTCACTGATCTCCAACATTCTCTACCTCATATTCTCTCCTACTCGTGTCTCGTCTCAGTGCAGAAGTTCTTGGGCATTCATATTTCTTCTTCTCCAGTTCATGTTATCCAAATCTCTTATGCCTTCCTCTAGTTAATCATAAGGGAGCCTGCTTCTAAGAAGAGGGATTGCTAAGCAACCAGGAATGGTATGAATGTTGAGTGCAGAATCATACAGCGGTTTGATGATTAATACAACCATTTTAAGAAAATGCATGAACTGAGAGATGTTGGGTTGTGAGTTTACAAACTTGCATGCATTTGAAATGAATGAATGTTGGCTCCACTTTTACCTTCTACACTCTGAAACACAGGAGCTGATCTTCTTATTGTATCACCCTGACCTTCTCTATTCTTTCTCTTTTTGAACATGTTGAATGATGCTGATGTATTGTTGGATTGTATGGATGATTTGGTCAAAAGTTAGTATACAACAACTGTATGAGTAATGATTGATGTAATAGTAATAGGTTTTCTCTGATGGAGTTGTACTGGGGTGAATAAGTGGTTAAGGTCGCACACATTACTATTTCTCTCTGAGGCAGGTGATCTGGGGCCTCATTTATAAAACTGAGCGTAGATTCCATCCTAAAAGATTTCGTACTCACAGATCTCAGAATGTACTTAGGCAAGAAAACATTCAGGTCTATAAAACCATGCAGTGCAGACCTGAACACAGTATTCTCTTCATAAATACACACCTGTACACAGTCTACTCTTTATAAATACACACCTGTACACAGTCTACTCTTTATAAATATACACCTGTACACAGTCTACTCTTTATAAATACACACCTGTACACAGTCTTCTCTTCATAAATACACACCTGTACGCAGTCTACTCTTTATAAATACATACCTGTACACAGTCTACTCTTTATAAATACACACCTGTACACAGTCTTCTCTTCATAAATACACACCTGTACACAGTCTTCTCTTCATAAATACACACCTGTACACAGTCTACTCTTTATAAATACACACCTGTACACAGTCTTCTCTTCATAAATACACACCTGTACACAGTCTAATCTTTATAAATACACTCCTGTACACAGTCTTCTCTTCATAAATACACACCTGTACACAGTCTTCTCTTTATAAATACACACCTGTACACAGTCTACTCTTTATAAATACACTCCTGTACACAGTCTACTCTTTATAAATACACTCCTGTACACAGTCTACTCTTCATAAATACACACCTGTACACAGTCTAATCTTTATAAATACACTCCTGTACACAGTCTTCTCTTCATAAATACACACCTGTACACAGTCTTCTCTTTATAAATACACACCTGTACACAGTCTACTCTTTATAAATACACTCCTGTACACAGTCTACTCTTTATAAATACACTCCTGTACACAGTCTACTCTTTATAAATACACACCTGTATGCAGTCTTCTCTTTATAAATACACACCTGTACACAGTCTACTCTTTATAAATACATACCTGTACACAGTCTACTCTTCAAAAATACACACCTGTACACAGTCTACTCTTTATAAATACACACCTGTACACAGTCTACTCTTTATAAATACACACCTGTACACAGTCTACTCTTTATAAATACACACCTGTACACAGTCCTCTCTTTATAAATACATACCTGTACACAGTCTACTCTTTATAAATACACACCTGAACAGTTTTCTCTTTATAAATACACACCTGTACACAGTCTTCTCTTTATAAATACACACCTGTACACAGTCTACTCTTTATAAATACACACCTGTACACAGTCTACTCTTTATAAATATACACCTGTACACAGTCTACTCTTTATAAATACACACCTGTACACAGTCTTCTCTTCATAAATACACACCTGTACGCAGTCTACTCTTTATAAATACATACCTGTACACAGTCTACTCTTTATAAATACACACCTGTACACAGTCTTCTCTTCATAAATACACACCTGTACACAGTCTTCTCTTCATAAATACACACCTGTACACAGTCTACTCTTTATAAATACACACCTGTACACAGTCTTCTCTTCATAAATACACACCTGTACACAGTCTAATCTTTATAAATACACTCCTGTACACAGTCTTCTCTTCATAAATACACACCTGTACACAGTCTTCTCTTTATAAATACACACCTGTACACAGTCTACTCTTTATAAATACACTCCTGTACACAGTCTACTCTTTATAAATACACTCCTGTACACAGTCTACTCTTTATAAATACACACCTGTATGCAGTCTTCTCTTTATAAATACACACCTGTACACAGTCTACTCTTTATAAATACATACCTGTACACAGTCTACTCTTCAAAAATACACACCTGTACACAGTCTACTCTTTATAAATACACACCTGTACACAGTCTACTCTTTATAAATACACACCTGTACACAGTCTACTCTTTATAAATACACACCTGTACACAGTCCTCTCTTTATAAATACATACCTGTACACAGTCTACTCTTTATAAATACACACCTGAACAGTTTTCTCTTTATAAATACACACCTGTACACAGTCTTCTCTTTATAAATACACACCTGTACACAGTCTACTCTTTATAAATACACACCTGTACACAGTCTACTCTTTATGAATACACACCTATACGCAGTCTACTCTTTATAAATACACACCTGAACACAGTCTACTCTTTATAAATACACACCTGTACGCAGTCTACTCTTTATAAATACACACCTGAACACAGTGTACTCTTTATAAATACACACCTGTACACAGTCTACTCTTCAAAAATACAACCCTGTACACAGTCTACTCTTTATAAATACACACCTGTACACAGTCTACTCTTTATAAATACACACCTGTACACAGTCTTCTCTTCATAAATACACACCTGTACACAGTCTACTCTTTATAAATACACACCTGTACACAGTCTTCTCTTCATAAATACACACCTGTACACAGTCTACTCTTTATAAATACACACCTGTACACAGTCTTCTCTTCATAAATACACACCTGTACACAGTCTTCTCTTCATAAATACACACCTGTACACAGTCTAATCTTTATAAATACACTCCTGTACACAGTCTACTCTTTTTAAATACACACCTGTATGCAGTCTTCTCTTTATAAATACACACCTGTACACAGTATTCTCTTTATAAATACACACCTGTACACAGTCTACTCTTTATAAATACACACCTGTACACAGTCTACTCTTTATAAATACACACCTGTACACAGTCCTCTCTTTATAAATACATACCTGTACACAGTCTACTCTTTATAAATACACACCTGAACAGTCTTCTCTTTGTAAATACACACCTGTACACAGTCTACTCTTTATGAATACACACCTGTACGCAGTCTACTCTTTATAAATACACACCTGAACACAGTGTACTCTTTATAAATACACACCTGTACACAGTCTACTCTTTATAAATACACACCTGTACACAGTCTACTCTTTATAAATACACACCTGTACACAGTCCTCTCTTTATAAATACATACCTGTACACAGTCTACTCTTTATAAATACACACCTGAACAGTCTTCTCTTTATAAATACACACCTGTATGCAGTCTTCTCTTTATAAATACACACCTGTACACAGTCTTCTCTTTATAAATACACACCTGTATGCAGTCTTCTCTTTATAAATACACACCTGTACACAGTCTACTCTTCAGAAATACACACCTGTACACAGTCTACTCTTTATAAATACACACCTGTACACAGTCTTCTCTTTATAAATACACACCTGTATGCAGTCTTCTCTTTATAAATACACACCTGTACACAGTCTACTCTTCAAAAATACACACCTGTACACAGTCTACTCTTTATAAATACACACCTGTACACAGTCCTCTCTTTATAAATACACACCTGTACACAGTCTCTTTATAAATACACACCTGTACACAGTCTTCTCTTTATAAATACATACCTGTATGCAGTCTTCTCTTTATAAATACACACCTGTACACAGTCTACTCTTCAAAAATACACACCTGTACACAGTCTACTCTTCATAAATACACACCTGTACACAGTCTACTCTTCAAAAATACACACCTGTACACAGTCTACTCTTTATAAATACACACCTGTACACAGTCTTCTCTTTATAAATACACACCTGTATGCAGTCTTCTCTTTATAAATACACACCTGTACACAGTCTACTCTTCAAAAATACAACCCTGTACACAGTCTACTCTTTATAAATACAAACCTGTACACAGTCTACTCTTTATAAATACACACCTGTACACAGTCTTCTCTTCATAAATACACACCTGTACACAGTCTACTCTTTATAAATACACACCTGTACACAGTGTACTCTTTATAAATACACACCTGTACACAGTCTACTCTTTATAAATACACACCTGTACACAGTCTCTTTATAAATACACACCTGTACACAGTCTACTCTTTATAAATACACACCTGAACACAGTCTACTCTTTATAAATACACACCTGAACAGTCTTCTCTTCATAAATACACACCTGTACACAGTCTACTCTTTATAAATACACACCTGTACACAGTCTACTCTTTATAAATACACACCTGTACACAGTCTACTCTTTATAAATACACACCTGTACACAGTCTACTCTTTATAAATACACACCTGTACACAGTCTGCTCCTCATAAATACACACCTGTACACAGTCTACTCTTTATAAATACACACCTGAACAGTCTTCTCTTTATAAATACACACCTGTACACAGTCTCTTTATAAATACACACCTGTACACAGTCTCTTTATAAATACACACCTGTACACAGTCTACTCTTTATAAATACACACCTGTACACAGTCTACTCTTTATAAATACACACCTGTACACAGTGTGCTCTTTATAAATACACACCTGTACACAGTCTTCTCTTTATAAATACAAACCTGAACACAGTCTACTCTTTATAAATACACACCTGTACACAGTCTTCTCTTTATAAATACACACCTGTACAGTCTACTCTTTATAAATACACACCTGTACACAGTCTACTCTTTATAAATACACACCTGTAAACAGTCTACTCTTTATAAATACACACCTGTACACAGTCTACTCTTTATAAATACACACCTGTACACAGTCTACTCTTTATAAATACACACCTGTACACAGTCTGCTCCTCATAAATACACACCTGTACACAGTCTACTCTTTATAAATACACACCTGTACACAGTCTACTCTATATAAATACACACCTGTACACAGTGTACTCTTTATAAATACACACCTGTACACAGTCTACTCTTTATAAATACACACCTGAACACAGTCTACTCTTTATAAATACACACCTGAACACAGTCTACTCTTTATAAATACACACCTGTACACAGTCTACTCTTTATAAATACACACCTGTACACAGTCTACTCTTTATAAATACATACCTGTACACAGTCCACTCCTCATAAATACACACCTGTACACAGTCTACTCTTTATAAATACACACCTGTACACAGTGTACTCTATATAAATACACACCTGAACACAGTCTACTCTTTATAAATACACACCTGAACACAGTCTGCTCCTCATAAATACACACCTGTACACAGTCTACTCTTTATAAATACACACCTGTACACAGTCTACTCTATATAAATACACACCTGTACACAGTGTACTCTTTATAAATACACACCTGAACACAGTCTACTCTTTATAAATACACACCTGTACACAGTGTACTCTTTATAAATACATACCTGTACACAGTCTACTCTATATAAATACACACCTGAACACAGTCTACTCTTTATAAATACACACCTGTACACAGTCCACTCCTCATAAATACACACCTGTGGTGAACTGTGTAGGTATAATCTTCTCCCAGTGTCGTCCCACAATCATCCATAAATGGTCAAAGCTAAATGTCTCATGAATATACTGATGTTGTTAAGGAGCCTTTGTTGGACTATCGGTGATGATGATGATGATAATGAGTATGAAGAAGAAAGCAGAGTTAGCAGAGTGTGAGTTAGAGGTTCTCATCACTGTAAAACTGTTTTGTTTGGAGGGCTTAGCAGTAGAATATCAAATAAAAGGAATCAGGCTGAAGGTATTGGGTAATACTGTAGACTGACATGCTGTCCAGCCAATCAGAGAGCTAGAATTAGTAGCTACGGTGTCACAGTTTAAGTGATCAACAAGGTTGGTTGAGATTCTCTGGTGTTACTTGCTAAGAGCTCATGTTGATGTTGTGCAGTTTATTTATTTTTTAATTGGTTTATTTGACAGGGACGATACATATAGACATTGTTACATGTTAAATAAAGTGAAACTGGTGCCCTGTATTAGGCCTTCTAGCCATAGATAATTTGAAGCTAATTAGGTTTTTGGGCTGAGGCAGTGGATTAATCCATAAGATTTTAGTGTAGGTTCAGATCAGGACCCCATGTGGCAAGAACCCAATAGAACATGATAAAGAGGAAGATCCAGCAATCTTTTTTTTTTTTTTCTCATAACTCACTTCACAAGATAGGGCATTTTAGACATGTGTATGTAAGTAATAATAATAATAATATGTAAGAAATAATAGATGTTCATGGTGTTGATATTTGAGAGTGTGTATAGTGTGGTGCAGAACCAGACACTACTTCCCTACAATAATCTGTTGGGGGTGGTGTTTTGTCATCATAAAAACCATTCTGTCATGCTTATAAGAAGCAGTTTCCGCTGTGACTTGAACTTCAACACTCTTCTTTTACTAAAAGTGCCTTGTATCAGTTCAGAATGTCCTGCTAAGGTCAGACTGCACCCCCCGCCGTCGAACAGAGGAGCTTATGCATTCCTCTTGTATCATGCAGACTGGATTACTGCAATGCACTTTCTCTGGCCTCGCTTACAAATCAATAGCAGACTGCAGCTTATCCAAATGTAGCAGCTCACATACACACAAGAACCAGGAAAAGTGTGTCCTCCGTCCAGTTTGATCTTCTCTGGAGGTCTAATTTTAAAATGTAGTCGATTCTGTTGAAGTCTGGCATTGGTCTGGTCCCTGGCTACACCCTGGACCTCTTAAGCTACATGAGTGAGCAGATTCACTGACAATGCAGCTCTTGCTGGAGATGGGAGGTTTTGAGATTAACTGCAAGTCACTGAGCAGGGACTAGTAAAACCAAAGCTTTTGACTTCAGCTCTATGTGCTATCGTTTAAAAAAAAAAGTGTTCAGATATTTCAGGGAAATAAGGAGGATGAGTGAAATCATTTTTCATCCTCCAGTGGAAAATTCAATTATGCGAGAAATGGATTATTTAATTGGAAAATATATCTTTCATCATTAATGACCGGAGGGAAACAGAAGGAATTTGGAAAATAACAACAAACTGGCTGTTAATTGTTTGATCAAAGGAGGGGGATAATTAAAGCTGATCAGTCAAGATCCACAATCTCAGAAGTCATGATGTAATCAGCATTTGTTCTTCAGAGAGTGCAGGCGGGCAGGCATCACACAGACAGAGAGGTGTATTTGAGTTATTACTAACTAAGAGCAGGTGTTGGTGGTTGTTGGTGGTTGTAGGTGGTGTTGTGGTGTTGTGGTATCTGCCTCCACCAAACTGACACCCACTGCCCTCATGCTCATTCCAGGAAACCCTTGTGCTGAACTGAATAATTGATGAGCGAGTCTCCCTGCTGTCTCCCTCTGTTGGCCTCCCTGTCTGGCTGCCACTTAGTTCACCCAGTCATACTGTTCGTCTCCCCCACTGCCTCAGTTTGTCTCCACTCTGAGACTGTGGAGGGGAGCAGGAACCTCTTTACAGTAACTGGAAAAGTCTGTTCATCTCATATGCAGTGTTTATGGAGGTAGTGTTATGCTGAGTATGTGGACAGCTGGAACTTTCTATATGTCCTAAGTTGAACCAGGATTAAAGTTTTGTATATGTCTTTTTAGAAGTTGTATAAAAATGTCATATAGTTTTCAACTATTCACAACTAACTGTTCATCAATAGTTTGCCTTGCAGGACATCATTTCACAGTGTCATTTAGGTTGTTAGTGGACATACTGATTATGGCCCAACAGACGTGATATCAACCTGTTTTTTCATCCAAAGGTCTCTTTGTTAAAGAAGGAATTCAAATTCTTCTCACTTTTTGTAGCAGGAATCAAGGGAAACTGCAGTCACAGTTCGACTTGTCATGGATACATATGTGTATTTATAAAACTGTAAGATTAACTAGAAGGGCACACAGAGTTTGAACCCTTAACAAGGCTACGTTGTGCAATGAAAAAAAATCCTTTGAATTACCATTTCTTGATTTTAATGTGTAAATCAGTCCCACATGTTCCAAATGTGGCCAAATGATATCATTTCCCTTTTTTTCTCCAATGAATTAATTATTTTAAAACCTAAATATTTCATTCACATTAGATTGTAAAAAAGAATCATATTAATGATATATTAATTAATGATACCACTTTATTGTGTCATGATGTCCAAGGTTTTCAAATGTAACTCCAACTTGATTTCTCACTGCTAATATTCTTCAACAATATAATATAACTTTAATGCAATTTCATTTTGTCTCTGGTACCTGAGTTAGGTCCTTAATCATAAAGTCCAAAAAAAATATTCAGGAGTCTGTGAACTTTGCATGTCCTACAGGTAGGACATAACAACATAACACAACAAAAATAATGATGTAAATTCTGCATAAAATGCACTGGACTCCTAATATATACATAACATTGCAATACCCATTTTTACAGTGTGTCAATAAAAGCATATACATGCAGTACATCAAACCAAGCTTCATTGTGGATCAATACCAGCAGACTTCTAGAAACCAAGGAAAAACTGTCACTAGATTTAAAAGTGCAAATCCAAAATATTGAACAAAAATATTGTTACAACAAGCAGCTTATCCCAAATACACAACAAGAATAACACTATTTCACTGAGATAAAGCAAACATGGCACAAACAATGAGGGAACTAATGTGTTGTTATAAAGGTTATCCCTTGGTAAATGAATGAATGAAGAAATAAATGAATGAATGTATGCATTTCTTTCCCCTGAGGAATAAACACAAATAGATATGTAGACCTGGTATGAGCTACTGTCAAAGCAGCAAATACAAAATACTCCAGTCATTTATAAAGGTAAGGATGACAAAACCTTCATCACATGAAGAATGCTCTTAAAACCCTAAATCCCCACTGTGGTGCCTTCAGTGGCATCCATGTCCTGTATGAAACAGATAAAGGAAGGTAAATAACACAATCAGTCATGCACATTTAAAAAAGAATACGTAAATATGAGGTGGGGATAGTGACAGATCTGCACAAGGAAAGATGAAAGAATGAATTTCAATTTAGAGATGAGGATGAGTCAATATGTAGAACATTGAACCAACAGGTTTTCCAGCTGATGTTTAAATCACACATTCTCTGCTGTGGTTGCCATATTGCCAAACACTGGCCATCAAATTAGTGACGGACTTTAGTTTCATGAACTAATCCGTCAAACTGATGTTTTCCTTCCCAAGTTGATGAGTGGAGGACATTTTGTAGTGTGACAAAGAGTTAAACACATGTTAAACACATATGTCACTAGTAATCAATAGTACCTTACTATTGGAGAGCTAACTGATGTGCACACGTCCAATAGTAATCCACTAATGCAAAGTAATGCAAAGTGCAAAAGAATGAGGTCTGCACGCTGCTAGGCTCCCAGAAATGTTTTTCTATTCTCTCTTTAGATGAGTCTGGTAGATCTTCTTCTAGCAAATGCCAGAGAGAAGAAGCCTTGCTAATGCTAAGTGAGGTGAGTTAGGTAAAGAAAATGCCCAGTAAGAAAGAACAAAGAGAAAGATGATGAAGCACAGTGGCACAACCGTTATTGAGTGTGTGAAGATAGAGTATCTGGGACTACAACGATCAATTTAACTGATTCATTTTCTCTTTGTTTTCTTGATTAGTCAGAAAAATTAACTTTTCTTTCAAATATTCAATGATTTAGTTAAATAGTATTGAAAATAATGAAAAATACCCAGCACAGCTAGCCAGTCTAAAGTCATCCCTCAATTTAAGTTAGTTTAACAAGCAACAAAATCATTGATTTATTATGATATGAAACAGCAAATTTGAAAATTATAAAAAAAATAGAATCAGTACATTTTATATTAAACTATAAATAACAAGAGAGGAGGGAAGGTAAGGGGAAATAAAGCACTGATTCACCACATATTCACTCATAAGGTTCTCTGGACCCTCATAAATACAGACTCCCTTCATGTTACTCTCTACCAGCATCATACACCGAACCTTTATTGATTACCATCTTAAATCAGTCCTTGTGCTTCATTTAAAGTCAACTACTGCTCTAAACTGTGATGTGAATACATGTTTCTCTGAAACACCAGGGTTCCTATGATGATGATAATGATGATGATTTATTTATTATTACTGCATGTGTTTGTGTTTACGTTTATAAAGAACATGTTGTTTACATAGTTATCTTACTGTTGTGATTAAAAACGTTGATTTGAAGCTCAGATATGAGGCTAGTTTTCTAATAAATTATTAATATAATAACTTCTCATCACCCAATAACAATTTAACAACTTTAGGTTTAAGCAACACCCACTTAATATTAAGCCCCGCCCCCTCCGAGTATAGGTATAGATACAGCTAATGTTATTTGTCATTCCAGTGAGGTATCTACCATACCATACATGAATACTTATGTATCCTATGTAACTTAGATGTTGTGTGAACATTTTTCTACTTTCTAGTTTCTTATTTGGCATCATTTAGATGACATAAGGTTCCTTCATTTGAAATTTGGCATATCTCATTATTTATTTTTCAATTTAATACTTCATAATTTACACAAAAGTCATTGGATGGAAAGATGAATTATGACAATACTAAAATGAGGAGTTCTTTCTCATTGTTTCTTACAAGAGGGACCATTCTTTACCCCAGAGGCAGTGTGGCCTTGGCACTCAGGCTTCATGGTGTATCCTCAGTCTGATGGAAATAAAAAAAAATATTAAACACAATCTAAAATAGAGCACTTTCAGCTTCAAGTAGGAAGCAGATTGAACTCTTCACAACACCCAACAATGATGACACATTGGCACTGAATTTACATGGGAGTGTTCTGTATGACCTTGAAGAGCCACCATAGTGTGGAGTTGACATGTAGCTAGAAACCCTGTCCTGATTAGGTTTTTCACCGTTTCAAAAAGCACCAAAATGAGACCCAGATAACTGCGGCTTAATACATTTGGTATTCCATCTTACATCTTCTTCATCATCTTCTCACATCCATACGTACTGTGCAGCAGCTGTGATCTACAGCTGAGCTAAATTGCACAGAGAATATAGATGCATATACATTGGAAGAGAGAATTGATGCATCATTAATCCTGTCTGTGTCTCAACAATGATGCTGGCTCTCTGGACAGCAGCCAGTATTATTACTCCTCCTTCAGTGCTTCCCCACAAGTCACAGTTTGAACAAACATCATAAGTCAGATCTGGACTGAATACTGTAGTAAAAATGATTGATATGTGTTCTTAAACAGAGAAAAAGTTTCCATTCTGATTTTTTTCTGTTTTCTTTGGTTGTTATCTTTACATTGAACTATTAAGTTCCTGCATTTACAGTATTTCAAAATCAATCTTTAAGTGTAATATTTCAGGATTATGAGAAATCGTTCCATTACTATTACTGGAGGTCCCATATGATATTTAGATCATCATGAACCGACTCATTTTACAGACATGTGATGTATTTATTTAATCTGCTGTGTATGAAACCTGTAAGTTCAGCATGGATTCACAAACACCTTTCCAGAGAACAAGGCAAAGATGGCTACAACGCATTGCCACATTTAACCTCTGTGTTGTCTTCATGGTCACAAATGATCATCCATTCTGTTTAATTCAATTCAATTCATATTTATTTGTATAGCACCAAATCACAACAAAAGTTATATGAAGGCACTTTCCAGGAAGAGCAGGTCTAGACTGACTCTTCATTCTAGAGAGACCCAACAATCCTCCATGAGAAGAACATGGAGACAGTGGAGAGAAAAAAGTGAGGTTAGGAAACATCCTGGGTGTCTCTTCCAGGCGTGTCACAGTGGTAGGAGGCGCTGAGAATAAAGTACTTCCTCCAGCCCTGTCCAACAAACATACAGAGGAAGTTTAATGTCCATTTTCTATTCATCTCCATCCATCATCTTGGATGATGAATGGAATCAGATCATGTCCTTTGGTTAAAGCGTTCCATCACTTCTAATACTTGACTGCTGATGTGAAACTAC
Source organism: Chaunax sp. Z400 (assembly GCA_037577475.1). Taxonomy (NCBI): domain Eukaryota; kingdom Metazoa; phylum Chordata; class Actinopteri; order Lophiiformes; family Chaunacidae; genus Chaunax; species Chaunax sp. Z400. The sequence goes on from CM075189.1 coordinate 7,070,589, forward strand.
ATACCTCTGCAGTAGAACCTTTATCCAGAACCAAAAGCTTAACAGTAATATGTACTGTCTAAAACATCCTCAATGTGCCACTTTTTTTTAAATAGATTTAGGGCCTGATGCCAGATAAAAACCCAAAGCAATAAACAATATATCTCCTGAGCGCATCTAGGGAACCACACACTTCCTTACTTCCTCAATTCCTCAATTCCCCCTCTCACCCATGTCTAATAAATTAAGGAATAAGCGGGGTTAGGGAAGTCAGATCAGTGAGTGCATTAGATTTGATTATTGCTTTTGCCTCTAACGCTGTATTATTGCTTTGGGATCCCCAGAGAAGTGTTCTCTGCACCAAAGATGGAACTCAGAAACTCAGGTTGGTGAAATTGGGCAGATGGAAGGAAGCTGTGGGAGCAAACAAGAGGGCAGGGGGGAAGGCAGGGGGGAAGGCAGGGGGGAAGGCAGGGGGGAAGAAGATACAGGGGCCATAGAGGACCTGAGCCTTAATAAGAGCATCTGGTTTCATAGGAGACAGAGGGAGGGAGGGAGGTACATTGGGTGAGAGAGAAGACTAATAGGTTTTGAAAGTGTGTCTCTCTGTGTGTGTGTGTGTGTGTGTGTGTGTGTGTGTGTGTGTGTGTGTGTGTGTGTGTGTGTGTGTGTGTGTGTGTGTGTGTGTGTGTGTGTGTATGTGTGTGTGTGTGTGTGTGTGTGTGTGTGTGGGGGGGGTATTTTGTTAGAATTTTGTTTGAATATTCATTCATAAGCAGGGCTGTTTTTAATGTCAGAGTACATTTTAATGTCAGAGTACATTCTTCTATAGGAGGAGAGGATCACCATCACAGTACAGTATGAATCCTAAATGAGCATAATAACACTCTGTATTACGGTAGCGACCGATAAATCGTCTCAGTAACTGGAGCCAGTGGAGGCTGCTGGGCCACAGCTGCAGCCTGTGGAGACTTTCATACCAACTGAGAGTAATTGTCTTATGAGGAGCTGGAAGCCTCCTTAACTCTATTAAGATTGATTGTGTCAGTGGTGTGTTTTTTCATGCCCCTAAGCAGTGGTACCTTAATACATATATGGGTAGCGTTGTCAATACCACTTGACTTACAGAATGCAATGCATGCAAGGAAAAGCTCACAACATATAACATGGATGAAAAGATCTTCACAACAAACAATGTGGGAAATGCATTTTTACCATCCGCCATTGTTTCATTTGTTTTTTTTTGTTTTTTGGGAGGTTTCTTTTTTGCTCCCCACTATATCAAATTCCTGGATCTTAGCAACAAGAGTTATTACCAAAAAAAGTCACTCTAACCTTAATGTAATCTGTATTTTCATTATTTAATAACTCCAATAATTTAATAGCTCCCACAAAAAAAAACCTAAAAGCTTTAATTTTCCCCTAAAATATGACTTAAACAGATGTGTAATGGAAAAAGTCCACGTGTGCTGATGTGGGTATAGACCATATGCTGTATCACAGGTGAATGTAGGTGTAAGTTTGAAGTTGCCTAAAAGGTAAACATAAGCAAATTGGAGAAACCATTGATGATATCACATATTTAAGGTCCCCTACAAAGCATAGTGTGACATTCCATTGTAATCTGTCTGTCTAGGAGATGTGGACTGACCATACCCTGTTAGGTACAGATGGACAGGGGTAACCCTACATGCCCCCTTTGGTGGGGGCATATAAAGAAAAAGAATGGAAAGGAGGAATATTTGGTACTTTTTTTATTTATTCATTTTTCCAAGCCTTTTGCTCCTGAAAAAAAATATCATCTATGTGCTGTCTAGAAATTCAGTAGTCACACAGTGACAGACTCTGTCTGAGCAGCAGGAGCAAAAAAAAAAATAAATAAAAAAGAATAAATAAAAATAAAAATGGCATCAGCTGTATTCAGTGGGGCACAAGTACACAGAAAGTCATGGTGCATTTATGGTAACAACTACAAACCCTGGTTAAGATTAAAGGTATTTTATTATGTGACCAACTATGACACCTTTATAATGAAACCCACAGGGATGCTGGGGTAGCTGTAGCTCCAGAGGAGAGCTGTTGTCCACTCATTGGAAGTTGATGACTGTGACTTGTGTTAATCGTTATCACCACCTTATGAGTAGGTGGCACTTTGCTCTTCCATCACTGTATGAATGTGTGGGTGAATGGGTGAATGCTGGCTCATTTTGTAAAGTGCTTTGTGTAGTGTGTCAGACCAGAAAACCATTATATAAGTACAGTCCATCTACAGTATATGGAGCTATTAACTGTTTAACCATTTAGAGGAACAAAGAAGCCAACTAGTTTTCTAGCATGTAGAGCTATAAGCCTATATGGCATCACAGTCTCAACTTTATGGACATCCTTGAGCTGTGTCTCCTAAACTTCTTCACATCAGGGAGACCAGAGCTAAGACAAATCAGACCACACTTCATAAGATTTTACTCTTAGTGTTCCAAACCCATCACGACAACAGTCACATATTCTGTCGATTCCCTGTTTTGCTGACACTTTACCACATTCAGCAGAAGGAACAGGAAAAGAACACACTCTCATACGATCTCATGCTGATCTTGTCACAACTTTGTGCATCTCATTCAGACGCAGAAGGTGGTTTCTGTGGCCGACGCACAAAGCCTTTCGAACAATTCTTTAAACTGAGATGATAGTCTGGTCAATGTAAGCCACAAAATCAAGGTGTTTGGTTTTATGAAAAGATCTCACTCTGTATTTGCTTCCAGACGAGATGTGACCTCTGGGCTCCAAAAAGAAATAAATTGTGGTCCACATGATCATTGTGATTTCTTTGATGACATTTTTAGGTGTTAAGCATACTGTACTTGCACTTGCAAGTCATTTGTCCTAATTGCCACCACACAGACCCCCATGGTTCCTACCCCACTTAGCAAAACATGGCTGACGAACATGGCTGACGATTTCATCAGACAGGCTAGGTCCTCCTGTCATAGCCTGGACTGCGATAATCACCAATGGTGCCTCGCTAGTCCTGGTGTCTACATCAACCTGCAGGTCGCTGCAGCTTGCTCTGAAGTTCACCTATGCTCCCTCTTTTAACTGAGCATGGACCACCTTGGTGCCTTATATAGACTGTGTCTGAATACCAGCAAAGCTGGTGTGTCTTACATGATTATTCCTGTCATCTGTCAGCTGGGGATGGAAACCTCATACATATTGAAAATGTAAGAGATTCAGTTGTCTCGATACGATGGAGGACATCCAATTCATCATCCACCAACCCACAAGCTAAGACAGTGATCAGAGCAGAATAAGTCAATAATGTTGATATTATATCATATATTTTTGGCACCAAAGTAGTTAGTTTTAGATGATTTTGTTTTTAGTTTTTGTTGTCCATTTACATCAGGTTTGCAGGAAGAACACTGACTTTGTCCTCACTTGAGAACTCACAGCTAGTTTGTTAAATGCATTATGTGTTGACAGAGTTCAGCATGTTTCATGTCATGTTGTATGTTCAACATACCGCAGAGGGTCTGTTTGTTTTGGTTTTTGTGGGTGTTTGATGGTATTTGCATCTTAATAGGATATTGTCTCAATGCCCACATGAGAAGCCAATGTCACAGCTGAGAACACAATTGCAATGGAAACTGTGAGAGGATACTGAGTTTGGGCAGAGGAAGCTGAGTTACTTCTGAGTCTTGAACAGGAATCCTTTGGAAGCACTTTCCCCAGTTATTTTCAAGTAATTAGGATTTGTTGATTTAAGAAATAGAAATACACTCATATAACGCAAAGCAAATCACATACTGTCATTACACAGTAATATCATGCTGTCATTTCTCAAAGGACTACCTGAGATTACAATACTGTTAGAAACTGTAAGATTATTTCCTCCCCTCACCACAAGGGACACCAAGTGGTGGTTCAGTGCTGCCTCCTACTCTATAAATAGAGGTGAGGAAGAGGACCTCCTCCTCTTTGTCTGCAAACATTTCGCCGATTGAGTTTGCTGGTGTTTGTCATGCGTCTTTTGATTTACTTCAATGTAAGTAGCATCTCATAGAATTGACAGCATTTAATGGCTAATCTGAGTTAATATGATGTAATATCTTTAAGTATGTTTGGCTATTCATCATTTGAAATGTTTTATACTTTAAGGTACAGATGTTTAATATAATTTGAATGCCACATTTATGATTGTTTGCATTTCCTTCTTGTTTAGTAACCATGGCAAATATGAAGATGAATGTCCTGCTAACATCCCTGTATAAATAAATTGGACATTCATTTGGAAATCCTGTTTCCTGGTGGTTTATGGCTCCAGTTAGAACCTTAATCCATAACACTGATGTTATCAAATACTCTATGGAGGCATTAGCAAGTATTCGTCCATTAATGTAGGTGAACAGTTTGTGTTCAAAAGAAAGACAGTCTTTGTCTCGCTGCACACAGATTAAGAGAAAACATTAGCATCTGTGCTAAATGTGGGAAAAAGAACTCAAACACTAATCCACACACGGCCTTAAACACGCTCAAAGACAAACAGAGGATAATAAAATGATTTGAAATAGAATTATTTCTGGTCCAGTGCACTAAGTAAAAATCAATTCCCCATTATAGAAATAGGATACAGAAAGGAATTAAAACTTAATGAGGTTTTCCAGCTAGAGTCCACCCACTTTTTAACCCTGCACTTGGCAGCACTGGGAGTCAGTGTCAGTGTGCATATTGAAGAATGCATGCGTGTGTCAAAATATTGCATATCTCCTGTGCACGCCAGCTGAAGAGATGACAGTAATGCTGCTGCATCCTTCAAAGCTTCCCTTTTCTCGCAGGTGTTTAAACTAATTTGTCTCCTGCACGCGCACACACACACACACACACACACACACACACACACACACACAGACACACACGCACACACACACACACACACACAGACACACACACACAGACACACACACACACAGACACACACACACACACAGACACACACACACACAGACACACACACACACACACACACAGACACGCACGCACACACACACACACACACACACACACCTCACTCTCTCCGTTGGCAGTATTGATCTCCAGTTGATCCACAGTGACAAAAGACAAAGCTTTTCATGTGACAGGCAATTAAATGGCTATGGAGCCTGCAGAGCCTAGCCACAGCACAGGATGTGAAAATACAAGGAAAATATGAAGCAGCAGTCCAAATGCTGTATTGAGATGGGAGGAGGGCAAGGAGAATGAGGTAGCATCATGCAGACTGGGAGGAGAGCAAGGAGAATGAGGTAGCATCATGCAGACTGGGAGGAGGGAAAGGAGAATGAGGAAGCATCATGCAGACTGGTAGGAGGGAAAGGAGAATGAGGAAGCATCATGCAGACTGGTAGGAGGGAAAGGAGAATGAGGAAGCATCATGCAGACTAGTAAGTGAATTAAAAATGTAAACACAGACAGAGAATCGGACTTCAAGCAAGGGAATATGTAACTATAATGCAAGGAATCTCTGCATGTATTTAATGCACATACCTCCACAACTGTTCGTCCGATCTACTTCAAACATGGCATGTGAGTTGCTGGGGGCTCAAGGAAGTACAGTGTCAACTTTGGAGTAATTTGGATTTTGTAACTTACTCAATATCAATACATTTAGAATATATAAGGAAACAGCACTCTGTGCAGAAGCAAAGGCACAGCGTCAGGGCTGAGACTGAGTCCGGCATGTCCCCACCTACATCAGCAGTCAGTTTCTCAACAAAGCTAAAACCAACAATACCGCAGGCTAAACAAACAATGTGGTGCTCTGTAAGCTCTGCAAACTGGACATGTCTTATCACAGCAGAACAACTAATCTTTGCGAGCACTTGAAGTGAAAACACCAGAGTGCTTTGTCACAAAGGCAGAGAGACAGCACAGCACCAAAAAAACAAAAAAAAAATCACAAAGAAAAAGACCCTTGTAGGTCAGCATGCAGCTTTACTGTGACAGTAACTGCCCCTACCCCTGTATGGGACCAGGTGTCACCGGGAGCACATCTGGGCCTGTCCAGATTATCCCACTGGAAGTTCAGGATGAGGGACAAGTCCAACATCTAGTGCTAAGGGATCCAACAGAGCTTCACAGGGCTACTGTAGCCCTCCCAGACTCCATTAGTGTGGGAGACATGAAAGATAGATTCAAAGCGAGGCAGGGAGTTTAAAATGAACAGCATAAGTGTCAATGGCGGACTCATTCAGAAAAGGACCAATAAAGCAAGAGCACCACTTCCTGGATTCAACTTTAAGAGGTAGACCTTTGGATATGAGCATCATGCATCATGTAAGTGGGAGTTTGGTTGGCATTTTCTTGCTTTGAAGTCAGTGGAGGAGCAGAGCAGAGTTGTTCTCGTCTGTAAACCTTGAAACTGTGGCATATCTGGGCTTGAGCAGAAAAGAAGGGAGGTTGGTAAGCAAGGGGATAACAGAGGAGACATACTGGATGAAGTGTTGGGCAAGGTCTTATGCACATATTGTACAGCGTAGTGTGATCTCTGTCTCCTGGTTGGCTCACCCTGTTTGGGTCTTGGTCTGTGGTGGAGGAATGGCTGGGTTTAGCTCCCAGGGCACAACAAAGATCTCCAGACTCACAAGGTGAACTGAGCTTCTGTGTCCGAGATGATGTCTGCGGACAATCCATGTAGACGGAAGACATGTTCCAACGAGAGGTCAGCAATCCCCTTAGCTGGACAGGAATGAGAGCAGCTTTTATATCTATTGGCTCAGGCTGGGTCAAATTGTGGTCAATAAAAGTCTCATAACCTCCCAAATAAACAAGCCCAAAGAGGGGACTGGGACAGGGGCTGCCACTGGAAGGGGCTGCCACTGGAGGGAGTCATGGAACTAATGCCTGGTTGGACAAAGACGAGTTGCTCAGTTCTCACATTCCAGGTATGCTGGCTCTTTTACTGGTGTGCTGGGATGGAGGAAACAAAACGGTCATTTAGGCCACATCGTGGACTAGAGGAGTTACTTTGCCTAGTCTGGTGTTAAATGGGCTACGCATAATCTAAAATCATTGTATTCCTCCTTTTTTAGAATGACACACGGAAATCAATAAAATGTGTGTGTTAAGTAATGAGCTAAGAATAGAGACTGGTAACAGGGTTGATTCTGGCTCTGTCCAAAGTGAAAGGATATGCCTGCTCACTCCAAAGATGGTATGTTGTGTTTTGCTTAAACACAAATGTATTCATACCTACTCTGCATGGCCATACTTAAACTGGTCCTGTCTGTATCCCACTGCCCCCCTGACCTTTCTCCAAGAACAATGCATTAAACAGACTGCAGGACAAGCAAGGATACACTCAGATTGTTTGGGCCCAAACACTTAGAGGCTTGAAGCAATTTTGGGACTTGTCCCCCAGTGTTCAACATTTATAGGAATGAATAATCACACTAAATGTAAACCACAGAGGTATTATAGGAATTCAATACCTCACTCAAAGATGGTGTCTACTTACAAAAATAAAATTCCTAGCCAAGTGGCTCCGGGGTGTGTGAACCACTGCACATGCTAATATTATGCATATGCTAATATTCCGTCTGTTTTCACTCAGCTTGTCCGACGTCACGTAATTCATTTCTGCATTCTGGAAAAAAAGGTTTACAACCAAAAACCTTCATGACCTGAAGAATCATAATACTGACAGCAGGTTTGAGCCGGTTACCCAGCTGAGAGGAGTGTCTGGTTTATCACGGTTTTATTATCTCCAGCCTCACAGTGTCACCTCATTTAAAAGGAAAATAAATCCAGAGTAAAACTTCAACATGCCCTCCCCGTCTCACATGCACTCTCTTTCTCTCCCTCTTATTTTTAACATACAGAAGAACATTATTTTATCATAGTTTACAGTATATGGCTGGTCTGCTGCTTTCTTCTTACTGTATGTCATACAAATAAATAATTCTTTAATAGTATAATTAGCCTACACATGTTTTCATAAATATAGGCTTGAAATACTCGGATATTGAACTGTTACGTAGCCTCTCTCTCTCATATCTCTCTCTCTCTCCTCTCTCTCTCATATCTCTCTCTCTCTCCTCTCTCTCTCATATCTCTCTCTCTCTCCTCTCTCTCTCATCTCTCTCTCTCTCTCTGTCTCCTCTCTCTCTCATATCTCTCTCTCTCTCATCTCTCTCTCTCTCTCTGTCTCCTCTCTCTCTCATATCTCTCTCTCTCTCTCCTCTCTCTCGCTCTCTCTCCTCTCTCTCTCATATCTCTCTCTCTCGCTCTCTCTCTCCTCTCTCTATCATATCTCTCTCTCTCTCTCCTCTCTCATCTCTCTATCTCTCATCTCTCTCTCATCTATCATCTCTCATCTCTCTCTCATCTCTCATCTCTCTCTCTCATCTCTCTCTCATCTCTCTCTTTCTCTCATCTCTCTCTTTCTCTCTCTCTCTCTCATATCTCTATCCTCTCTCGCATCTCTCTCTCATCTCTCTCCCTCTCCTCTCTCTCTCTCATCTCTCTCTCTCATCTCTCTCTCTCATCTCTCTCTTTCTCTCATCTCTCTCTTTCTCTCTCTCTCTCATATCTCTATCCTCTCTCTCATCTCTCTCTCATCTCTCCCCTCTCCTCTCTCTCTCTCTCATCTCTCTCTTCTCTCATCTCTCTCTCTTCTCTCATCTCTCTGTCTCATCTCTCTCTCTCTTTTTCTCTCTCTCTCTCTGTCTCATCTCTCTGTCTTTCTCTCTTTCTCATATCTCTCTCCTCTCTCATCTCTCTCTCCCTCTCCTCTCTCTCTCTCCTCTCTCTCATCTCTCTCTCTTCTCTCATCTCTCTCATCTCTCTCTCTCTCTGTCTCATCTCTCTCTCTTTCTCTCTCTCTCTCTCTCATCTCTCATCTCTCTCTCCCTCTCCTCTCTCTCATCTCTCTCTCTTCTCTCATCTCTCTCTCTTCTCTCATCTCTCTCTCTCTCTCTGTCTCATCTCTCTCTCTTTTTCTCTCTCTCTATCTGTCTCATCTCCCTCTCTTTCTCTCTCTCTCTCTCATATCTCTCTCCTCTCTCTCATCTCTCATCTCTCTCTCATCTCTCTCTCCCTCTCCTCTCTCTCTCTCTCCTCTCTCTCATCTCTCTCTCTTCTCTCATCTCTCTCTCTCTCTCTCTCTCTCTGTCTCATCTCTCTCTCTCTTCTCTCTCATTGACAGAAAACTGACAAAAAAAATCACAGTCAGGATTTCATTATTAAAAAATAAAAAAGAACAGAGTATAAAATAGAAAAATAAAAACTTAAATGAATAATTAAAAACTAAGTCATAAATCCTATTTTTTTACTTAACTTTCTCAATACTGTGTTTTATTCTTTGTTTTTCTTTGTTTATTAATCTGAGTTTATTAGTCTTGGTGTCAAATCCACTGATCTGAAGCTCATCTATGAGGCAGTAGAAATAGTTTTCTGCAGATGATTTAGATGGTTGAATAAATACCAATATATATGCAGATAATGGTGTACTCTCTCACTCCTAATAACAGTAATAATAGGCCATGTTTGGAGTTAGGGGTGTCCTGCCATTGATTGGCAATGGCTGACATTTCTGTTATATCTGAGGTCTATAAGCAAAATGCTTTTTTTTATTTGGAATTTTTTGGTACCACTGAAACAAATTAGCTGCATGTTTTAGTAGTAGCATGTGGTGCCAGCTCTCTAAAAACATGCATGATGTAAACAAATTGGTTTAGTCCATCAATAATTCCAAAGTCTTAATAGGATGGTAATGTCCTCAAAGATATGTAGAAGAAAGACACAGATGACTGTGAGATTCGTCCTGTAATTAAGTCCATTTTACTTCTATCACATCACAGTTTCAGTCAAGACTATCTAGTAGTCTAAAGATATGAATCAATAACAGATCTTTTGATCGCAGCAATGTGGATGGAACTGCTTTAACTCCAGTTGCAGTTTCTGACCTTCATGAAATCCATGTCATCCCACCTGATCAGCCAATAGGTGGTATATCTGGCTACCAAAACTACCAGGGTTAATTGATTCAGGAGAACATGAATCAGGCTTGATCCACTCACTGCCCTGTTTAAGGCATCCATCGATGCAGCATCTGGACAAACATGCAAATATGTTTACTGTGAGTTTAGAAATGGATGAAAATGAAACTTTTTAGTGTAAGAGTTGCAGCTTAGTCGAAGCTGCTTTGAAGAACATTTGTTTTTTGTGTTGCTCTGCCTCCTCCTCTATAGATCCTCTCAACATCCAGTAGGTTCACAGTGAAACTCCAACACATACAACATCCCCTCATTTAGCTCAATAAATCAGTTATTATCTCCAGTATTGACACCATTTCTTCTTTCATCTTAATCTATTGATGCCTCATAGACAGCCCTGCAGTACTCCTCACTGTTTAGAAGTAAGAATCTGGTCTAATCTAATTCAAACATGTGAGAGCCTGAGCCAGGAATGGTGTGGGTTCAATTCCTGACACAGATGCAGCTCCATTCTCAACTAGGCCAAAGAAGAGAAATATGAAGCAATTGATTAAAGGATGGTTTACCAAAGAGATGTGGCTGTAAACACATTATTGCACTGTTGCCAGGAGTTATGGATCCTGCATCACATTATTTAAACCCCTTAAAGGTTGGAGTGATGATTATGATAAATCATGCTTAGCTGGATAGATAATCTATTCTTAATTATGATGAAATTTAATATGTTTAGGAGGACGTACACGCTGGCCCATGCCCTTTAAGATGCCATTAATGGAGGGAGAGAGAGTAAATGAAAGGGTTTTGTTTTGTCGGGAAACAGGTCGACAGCCTTTCAAACATTGTTAGATGTGATGGACCGTGATTTACAGAGAACGGTCTCTGCCTACAGCTGATGAATGGAAATGCAGAGGATTAGTTATGTCCCTGTGGACTATGGCCTCCCATTCACTGTAATCATACATGTATTTGTGTGGGTTAATTGTTATGCGGTGAGTGTGTTACAGCCTATAAAGCATGCATCCACCGACAAAATGCATTTTTGTTTATTGTGCAGAAAGCACTGATCTAAGTTAAGGCATTGGACGCTCAGTAGTGATGTCTTTCTGTTTCCACCAGTGCAGTCAGATTCATTTGTCATATTTTATTTATTTATCTATTTATTTTATGTCAAAAAACCGTTCTATCTTTATTCATTGTCACCAAACCACTCTGTTAGATAAGGCCTGTTCAGCCCTCACATTCAAGCGGGAATTATTTTGCTTGAACAAACTACAGTTCAAGAGTCTAATCATTTCAGTCGAGGCTGAGGACCAGGAGATTCCTTAGCCTCTACCTTTCCTCTCACAGTCCTTAACTGACCCAAAACAATACAAATACTTTGATTAACGGCAGCTCCCTTCTAAATGGGAACATTTGTTGTGTTTGCTGGATAATTATTTTAGCTGTGAATATTTTTTTATTGCCAAGCAAATGTTAATTTTTGAGTCTTGACCAACCGATACGAGCCTTCATCTATGGACCTGGCCCATGCACACACAAACTATCATTTCACATATCGCACTATAATTTTAAACTATAATTTTCTGAGGCGATGCTACTAACCTAAGACTTTTTAAGAAACCCTTAAACACAGAAACAACAAAGGTAGAAAACCTTTACTTTAACTACAATTAATGAACTTTATTTCAATGCAAAAGCTAACAGCAACAAACAGTAAAGATTGATCCACAGATTTCAAATGTAAAATGTATAAAATGCAATAATCACATTGATGAATGTATGCCTCTCTGAATTGAGGGTTTTTATTCTATTTCTCTTGGCCCTGACATTCATTACATCAATTCATTCAGCAATAGACAAGTTAGTCCAGCTGGAGTTGCAGGTGGCGTGATTGACTCGGGAGTAAGTACACTGAAAAAATGGTTTGTTGAATTTACTTAATTTCATTATGTCAAGTGATTGCACAAAATAATTTTATCTAGATCAAGAACCAGAACCTTCTTGCTCTGAGGCAACAGTGCTAACCACCACTCCAGCATGCTGACCAGCTTCTACCCAGAAAGGGTCATATGAGTGTCTGCACAGGAAGACAGGACAGACTGTGGGAATTAATCATTGAACATCATATTTTTCTATTTACTTTTACTTGAGTGAAATTAGTTTTAATCAAAGACAGTGCATTAATTAATGAATAAATAATAAACACATTCAACTTAAAATTACAAACTGAATTTTAAAAAAGTATCTGGATCTAGATAAAATTATTTTGTGCAACCACTTGACATAATAACATTAAGTAAACCTTTTTCTTTCAGTGAGTGACTACTGTGATGCTTCGTTAGCATAAACCCTAAAGTGACCCTAAGTTCGTACTGATCATAGTTTCATCATTAAATAATCATCTTATTTCATTACTTGTCAAAAGTTAATCATGCACTTTTAGAGTTACCTGCTGTTTTATTGTCAACACATTTTCTTACTTTAGCTTCTTTAAATCACTCCTCAATCTAACCTCTGACTCCTCTTACTGTTCACCTGGTCCTCTGTCTCTCATGATGTTGTGGTTGACAGGGTGGCCTCTTGGATTGAACATCGATGCCCGCCGCCTTTTTAACATCAAGGAGATCCTGGTATATGTAGTTCATATCACTTACAAGAAGTAGTGAAGTAAACAGGAACTGGATGTGTTCGCCTAATTCACATAATCACAAGTAAGAAGAAAAGATCAATGTGTTAATTAAATTCAGTCTCAGCATTCCAGCCATATCAGATTTATTTAAAGATCACAGATTCCAATGCCTCATTCAGTTGCGCTGTACAATAAATAATAAAGACATAAAATTGTTAGCATGTTGTTTGTAGGAGAACGTAATCAGACGGTGCTAGACTTTCAAATAAAAAGGAATGTTAAATGTATGTAGAACTAAACAGCCTTTGGTTGTTTAATATTTTCACCTCCTTACAAAACTACCGTAATTATTAATATGTGTGAATGGACATCAAAACATGGAAAAAGGGAGTAACCTCTAACCCTAAGCCAACTCTTCCATGAGTAACGTCAGATGGACGCATTTTCTGAATTTGTTAATATTCTCCAGGCCATCAGTTGCTGATCACTGATATGTCGTCAAAGCACAACAGGTACCACATTCAAACATTTACACACACCTTCATACACTGATGTATGACTCTCATCAGGAGAGATAGAGCGTGCAATATTTCTTCACTACTCACAGCCAAAGGGAGCAATTTGGTGTGCAGTGTTTTTCCAAGGAGACGTCATCATGCAGCAGGAACTGGGCATCAAACTACCAATGTTCATGCTCTACCTCCTAAGCCACACCTGCCCCATGTTCAGCCAAAGATACGGCAGCAGCATACCAAGACGTATTTAGTGTGTGTGTCTGTGTATGTTTTTAAGGAGGGTAGATGGGGACAAGTTGTACGGTGCATGGAGTGGAGCTGTTAACCATCTGGAAACTGGAAACCACACCAGCAAGTCCCTTAAATGGCCTATAAAGCTTGCTTTGCGGGTCAAATGTGACCCATGTTAGAAATCATTTGTAACAACTACTGTAACACAAACACAAATTATGATCCAATGAAATGCTTTATCTACCAAAGAATGTTTTTATCAGAAATTATATTCTTCATTTGATATTTTATATGCCATAGACCACATTTAACTTTGAATGCACAATTTAGTTTTGGTTTAAAATATGCACAGTTTATCTACACTGAGCAAACAGTAGAAAGGTATAATTTAAAAAACCCAATATCTTCCTTTCACTAGCCCTGATCTACTGATTGCTCTACTAACCCTAACCCCATTTCAGAGTAAACAATGATGTTGGTCAGATTTTTTTCTGCATGATTGAAAAGATCTGGTCAAGGAGATAATTTACCGGGTCTAATTAATGTCCTACTGAAACAACTGATGATGTCAAGACTTCCACAAAACTTACATGACCAGACAGTTGGGATGCTGATGATGATGATTATTGTCTGAACTCTGCAGACACGTGTAGCACAGATGTTACAGATGTTATGGCTCATTGCACAGTGGAGGCAGATCACATTTAGTGACAAGTCCAGATTTAACTTGCACAGAGCTGATGGTCGTAGACGTGTCTATCGTTGCCGTGGGGAATGTTATCCTGCAGCATACATCCAGGAAGTGGGCCGTTTTGGTGGTGATGTCATGATGTGGGGAGCCATTGCTAATGGACGGCGGTCAGAACTTGTCCACATCCACGGTACACTGACAGCTATCTGTTACCGAGATACGGTCCTAGGTCCACATGTGATTCCCAGGATACAACAATCAGGCATCACCTTCATGCATGACAATGTCAGACCATGTGTGGCTCATGTCTGTCAGGAGTAGCCTGGACCAGAACAATGTTGCTGTCCTTCCTTGACCAGCATATTCACCAGATCTCAACCCAATAGAGCATCTGTGGGATGTTCAGGATCACCGGGTGAGAGAGAGAGATCCTGCTCCAGCAACACTTGAACAACTTGAACAACAGTCACAGCTCTGCAGGAAGAATGGCATGTCATCCTACAAGTCCCGATTAACGTCTTATCCATTCCATGCAAAGGAGATGTGATGCTGTCATAAATGCTAGAGGGGGTCACATGTGGTGCTGTTCTCTGTTGTTGTTGTGTCAATTAAAGACATTTGTGCACAGTGGAGGCTGGAACACTTGCCTTATATTTAAATCACAATGTTGACATGGATGATTAAAATTGAGGAAATTTTGGCTTCCTTTAAATGTGGACCAATTAACCTCTTCAACCTTTGCATTACTAATATCAAGAATGTATCTCAAAGTAATGTGTCGCCTAATTTCTCAAGCGTTTGTATCGTGACATAAATATGAAAAGGGAACAGTTTGAGAAATGACAAGCAGGTCTGTTTGATGGATGGATGGAGAGATCCTGAGAGACACAAATGGAACAGAAAAATAACAACAGAGCCAAACTCCAACACAACAATGAGCGTAATGCTGCAGCTTCAATGGAGTTGGAAACTATTGATCTCTTTGTATCAGTTTGTGTCTGCATGTGTGTGTGTGTGTTTACACAGTATATGTATTCTTCCTGAGAGGGTTGAATGCAGCGTGACAGCTGGGTCACATATTAACTTAGTGTGTATTTCCTCAGTGTACGTAGGTGTGTATGTGTGCATCAGAACATGAATGTGCTCTTATTAATGCATGAAACAATTTGTGATCAACATCAAAGTAAGTTTTTATTTCTCTTATCTGTTGCCTGCAGGCCTCTAATTATACATTCACGCCTTCCTGCTGCAAGAAGCAAATTTGGTAATTCAATTTTCTCTGTGCAGAGCGACACACACATTCCCCAGATGGAGAGGATGTGTTTGGGAAATAAAAGAATCCATCACTCCATTCTGTGGAAATGTGATGAAAGACATTCCCTTGATGTGGAGAGATGCCACGTAAGAAAGACCCTGTAACCCCAAAGGCGATTCTTCGCTCAAGGACAGCTACAGAACCAGAAGGAGAGGATGGACTAAAAATGAGACAAAAATGTCTCCAACGTACAAATTAACCTGTTTACTTGCCTTTTAAGACGTACATGTCACATCATTGTGCGCCATAGTGACAGCATTTTTATGATGTGTGTATTCTAAATAAAAATAATCCAACAATATGAGATAAAGAAAAAAAGCTAAAGAATGAACCAAATAAAAAATGGCATACCGCCGGCAAGAAAAATCCTACGATGGCAACGCCATGACCCACCCTCCTCTCTCTCTGATAGGCTTAGCATGGCAGTGACGTTTCCCATGTAGCCCCCCACTGAAAGAACTTTGATTAACACCATCGCCATGCCAAGTTGTCATCCTTGTCAGTAACTAACGAACTAACTACATAGTCTTCCTCTGAGGCTGAACACAGCTCCAGTCTAGAAGATGGATGAGCATGGACGCAGCCTAAGAGGTGGCATGTTGTATGTGGTGACGGCTCCCATGAACTTCTCTGTTTTTGTTTTCATTTGCTATGAATCTCCTTTAATGCTGAAGAACGTATTGCCATTACATAAATACACTCATTTACACTGGAAAAGGAATCACAGGACTTGGAATAAGTAGAGCAGAGCTTGAGATAATCTCAGCACACATCATCCTCTGACCACCAAACTGGACCAGCTGGACCACTCCACCAAAAACACTGGAGCTGACCCAGGCAGAGAGGGGAGACAGCGTTGAGAAGCACGAAGCTAACTGAGCTCAGATCTAGTCGATGACACTAGCTAGCCTACTTCTGGGAACCTAAGACTCATCCTGACAGAAAAATGGCTCCATCATATCATCATATGGACCATGTTCCACACCCACAGACTGAAAACAAGAAGAGGTGGACGATGTGCTTAGATATCTGATGTTTGGTGCTCAAAGGACATTGTTTCCTAGATGTTGACTTTTGATTAAAGTTAAGATCATATTATCTGTTTTTCTTACTGCTGTTTACCTTTCTCAGATGCAAGCTCAAAACGTACAACAGGGAGGCTAAAAAGTCATCAGCAGCACAACCGTATAGTATTTTATTATAGCTGGGAAATGATCCTTGAACTTTGAACTTTGGAATGCTAGAAAATAAAAATCTGCTTCTGAAGCTTATTACTATTATTACTACCAGGGGAACAAAGGAGCGTGTGTTTCTAAGCATCTTAACAAACCATTTTTATGGCTTTTCCCTGGATGACATCAAACCATTCATAAAGACACACAGACGTGACAAAGGCACACTTGCAGCTACACACCCATCTAAAACATTCCACAAATTGAGAGAGGCATTTTTGACTGAGTAACTCACTTGATTTCCCCACTAATGACCATGTCAATATATCTCTTAAAGGTAAGTGACAAAGCTAATGAAGCTTCAGTGCACTCCATCTCTGTCATTGAAAATCTATTGGCATTAACGAAAGCGTGTACACCCGTGATTCTTGTCCTTCTCTGTTGGCCTGTCTCTTCAATCATGTCATTCGAGAACTGAAAAGGCATATTTCTCTCTCGTTTTCTCTCACTGCCTACATCCAGCTGAACACACCAAGTCAGATTCACTTCCCTGTAAACTGTAGACATTGAAAATGAAACCTTTATTGTGTTTATTGTGTAATGTTTTCACATTATTTTCTATTTGGACATGGACATGTGATTCTTAGTACAACATGCAGAGTAAATATCATCAGTCTGGAATCTTCATGTGCCCTGATGGACAAATGGTTGGTTTATATGATGTATATCTTCATGAGTCAAAACTCATTTAGTAACCTTCCATTGATCTACATCAGAGAATATGTTGTCTGAGCATCAGTAAAGCCAAACGTGTTATTCTGATTGGCCTCCCTGGAAGTCAGAGTGAAACCCCTGTCATCACAGAGGGGTGAGCCAAGCTGAATCAGGTCAGTTGCAGGCACACCTGACCTTTAAAGGCAATGGCAGATAAAACACTGATTGTTCAATTAATTTTACATAAAAAAATCTAGCAAATAATTTATTTTAATAATCAATTAAACAATACAACCCCTTTGAACATTGATGCTTGCTTTATGCCCTTATTATGCATCAGCAAAAGTTAGTTGACCATGCCCCATGCTCTTTAGAGTTAAAGAGACCCAGCCTATTGACTTGTGTCCTCTGTGATGGACATTTTTTTTTAACATGCCCCTCCTTTTACTCTTTAGAGTTACTCAATCAATCCCTGTATTTTAAAGAGGACATCCAGGGCTTTCCAGTGATATGTCATGTGATAGGCTGGGATGCTGGGAACTCCCATTTTATTTTCATTCAAAATGGATAGCATAGCGGCAAGCACATTTTATGGAAAGAGGAGAGGTAAATCAGCCATCCAGATCATGTTCTGTCTGAATAATGTTATGTGATGCTCTCAGGCTGACATTATAATGTGCCCAAAGAGACAACAAATCGATATTCATCCCATTCATCCCTTCATCCCTTCTGCTATTAAGTTGTTAAACTCAGACATTAACTCCTTATTTTATGAACTTATTTATAAGATTTGTAACTGTTGCTTTTATTTATTGTAACTTGTCCCTCATCCTGTCCCATGCCTGTTTATCTGTCATCTCTGCCATTTAGCTGTGCCTCGTCGTCTGTTGAGAGTGAATGTATGGTTGAATGAATGGACTGGGTAAACTACTTGCCTTTCGGGATGAATAAAGTTGTCTGAATCTGAATCTGAGTCCGTTTGCTATGGCGACTCATTTTGTCGAGAGAGATAACATGAGCCCATGCACCCCTGGCTCCCTCGCACATGTGAATCTTAATTCAATCCTTCAGTGTGTGATGCCTCATTATTTTATCATCCTGTATTGTGCACTTCAAAATTGCTTAGGACAGGAACCCCAGTAGTGTGAGCCCAGTAAAAGAACATAAAGGCATGCATTGTTTGGTGTAGTCTGCATTTGACATTATGAAACATACTGTGTGCACAGCCATTTTGGCCTCAGGATTATATTAGACAAGAAAACATAATTTGCAGTTGTAATGATGCACATTAAATATGCTGAGGGACATATGAAACTGCTGGGCTTTTAGTTGTATTTTGTCTTAATAAAAACATGTCAAACCTCAAATGAAAATTAACACCTAGAGACAAGAGACCTAATTTTATCTGTGAATGAATTTATGAATTGAATTTGCCCTCGTTAGACAGGCCCCAGATCCTCAGAGCATCAAAGAAAAGGTAGTCATGACCTTTCCATGTGCAGAAAATACCCCTCAACAGACTTGTTCAAATGTGTGGGAGTTATGAAGGAGATGACAATTTATCACTGTGGCCAAGTAAATTCTAGATTCTCCCACATGACATCGGCACACAGCATTTACTGTTTTTCAGTACCTGTGTATTTAATATTTACATATTTCCAATAAGGGGATGACTGAACACATAAGGGTAACAAAAATATATATCATATTACTCAGTGGAGGTCACCTTATCAATGCAGCTCTGGACATCTGTGTCTAAAGGCTGAGCAGGTCGCAGCATTTCTGTTTCATTTTAAACTTTAGTTCCCACACTTTTCTTTCAACTTCCCATGATGCTCTGCTGTTAACAGTAAAGTTTACAGTACATTCTTTTGAATAATGACATGCTGGCATTCACCCTGTAATCACTGCATGCAGTTTACAGCTTGTCATTGTATGACATCAACACAGAGTACTGTTCCGATTTCATGGCACATTTTACAGTGTACTACAGAACATATTAAAGCTCTCCACAAAATGTCATTCTCCTATTCTTTAATGGGTTTTGAAGTGCAGTTTGAAGTGTGACACACACACTTACTTACACACACATACAGGAACAAACCCGTTCCTATGTCCCCATCCACTTCATGGAGTGGGGATAATAATCATCTCTTGCACTGTAGACATACACTATGTGTTGTAATTCATGTTCACTGGATATTGTAATGGCTTTTATTACTGAGCAAACAAAATGTGTCTCATTGCTTCCCAAACGTCATCCGGAGAGTTGACTGTGAGACGACACCAGAGGATGATGGGATTGCATTCATCTCCACATATTGTGTCAGGTTTCCTTCTACAAAGACTCCTTTTCTCATTATATTTTCTCTCGTGAGGCCTTTTCCTGCTACTTCCTGGATATGTCCTTCATTGATCTTTTGTTAATATACTCAGATCTGTTTTTGTTATATTGAGTTATTTTCTCATCTCATCTGCTGTGCTTATGAGGTCTTTTCTCATCATGATCCCGGAATGCCAGGTTAATGTAATAAGGTGAAAAGATTGGAGAATAATAGAGAAAGAGATCAACAATAGTGATGGGAATATTAGAACCGAGCTGATGTCTTGAGTCTGAGACAGTAGTGGGTGGGGTTGTGTCTGCGGTTGCTCTCACATAAGATAGTTTGCATTTTAGACACTGAGATATAGATAGACATGTTGAAGAAACTGACTCTCCCTTGTCCTCCCAATGTCATCCCACAATCATCCATAAATGGTCAATGCTAAATAGTTCATGAATATATTGACGTTGTTAAAGCTATTCTCCCACTCAACTAACAGTCTAGGCCTACAAAATGCATTCCACCCAAAATGCAGCATATCAATTAATAAATATCATTTTATTATTGGGTCAAGTTTCAATGCATAAATCAAACAGAAACATGCCTTAATAAAGGGAATTCTGTGGGTAGATTTGTGTTGGATTTCCTACCTGGCAGCCATTTCCCTGCAGCTTCCCGTCGCTTATAGGCGTGGGCAATCCAGCCGTGTGTCCAGATTTGGATTTCAGTAGCTCCCATCCATCCTTCTGCTCTTCAGTATTTACCAGTTTTAGTCTCCGTTTCTTTTCGTCAGATACTCGACGCCTTTTCCTCACTATCTGTTATTTTATGCACAAACCAGCGGAAGTGACCCTGTCCTGACTTGGATATATATAGTGATCCGGGATAGGATGGTTAAAAATGATAAGTCATAGATAAATAAAATAAATAAAAAAATGTATTCCCTTGGGGAAGACATACCCATGATGTCACCGAATTTGAAAATGGCCCTTTGTTTACTTTGGAATATTCTCCCCTCAGGGGCTTAAAATTGGAATTGTTCTCTGTATTTCGCTGTGCTACAAATATGACCGTTATATCAGGCTGTACAATAGCATTCATCCTACTTTAAAAATTCTTCACACGCCTTGAGAAGGAAAATACTGTATATAAAGAGTATACCTTTAAGGAGCCTTTGTTGGACTATCAGTGAGGAAAGATGGAGATGAGCACAGTGAACATGATCACTATTTATAGCCACGAGATTGGCACAAATGTGATTTCAATATCATGATTGGCTCAATCAGTTTATTTTAGTTGTTTAGCCTTATAAGATATGTGATTGGTGAAAATAATAGGTCTAATAGAGGAGTAGATTTCAGTGGCGACTGTTTTGTTTCTGATTCCTATGAACCAGACATTTACAGAGTTTTAAAGTCCAAAAGTCAAAATATATTGAAAAAAGATTCAGAACATGTTTTTATGTAACCAAATATTCTGCTTCTGTCCATATTTGTTGGTTTTTAGCCTTTAAAAACAACATTTTGACTGCAGTCAGAAACTGTTTGACACACAGAGGAAAAGTCTCACCTCCTGACTGATACACAATGCTGACATTCAATTAAAGATGGAACAAATAATTCATGACATTCAATGACATTAAATTACATTTACATATTTATGTATTTAGGCTCTAACAAATAAATATAGACTATATCCACCATCAGAGGCAGGTTTATACATTATGAAATATATATGTGCTGATGTGTGTTTTACATTCATCTGTGTTTTTACTTCTGACTGAACTTTATTTTATGATAAAACCATCGAGTGTCTCTAATTCGTGTATCTGAAAAACTTGGTGACTTGATATCATCTCAATAATAATAAAATTGGAGCATAAATTCACAACTTTAGACAATTTAGAATTAGAATTTAGAATTTTTAATGCCAGCCACCATGCCTCTGAGGGACAAGAAAGCCTTGCCATCCAACTAAGTCTTTGGGAACAGTGGTTCCTCTTGGGCCCCGACATGAGTCGGTCGGCTTGGGTTGCCTTGCACCCTGACTCTAATATGTTCTTATGGTGTGAGTACGCTCCTCTTATTCATAGAGCCCATGCCCCCCTGAAGGGTCTGTACCACCATATGTAGCGGACCCAGCGGCAGGAGGCCAGTCGTTTCTGTGACCAAGCCCAACTGAAGTCCCTGGGGAAAGACGTGAAACAGAACTCCATGGGCTCGAGAAAGTAGACCTCTGTGGGTAGGAACCTCCCACAGTGCCCCACAAATTGCAGGTAGGATGTCCAAGAACCAGGCTATGTGAGGCCCACTCAGGGCTCATAAAGAAGGACTTGGGGCCACTGAGGGGCCAAGACATCTGTACAAAGAGGATGGATGTCCTTCCCCAGGGAAAAGACCAAGGAGTGGTGCTCTGGCTGGAAATAACATAACTAAAATAACTATCCCTAGTGGAAGCAAGCAGCTTGCTATCTTGGGAGAGGCGGATGGCCTGGAAAAGTATCACAACTTGTCCTCTAATCACCTTGTTGAAACAAGGGAGGATGGGCCTAGGAAAGAGGGCCAGATTAGCCCTTCCAATCTCATCTAAAAGGGTGGCATCTTGCCCCATTGAGGGGTAAAACCTGTGGGTCCTAGAAGCCCTTTCCACCAGGTCCCTAGTGGGGTGGCAAAATGTTCACCTTCTCTCTCCTCAGGGACTGGGACTGTCAAAGGCTAACCAGAGGTGAGGGTCTCATATGTATCTTAACCCTCCTGTTGTGTTTGTTTCCTGTTAACTAGTTTGGTGTTCTGGGTCAAAAATGACTGCTAGCTGACTATAAATCCATAATAATACATATATTATCACCTATGTTGTGTCATCTTTCTATCAAATCAAGGTCTTGTGAACATCACAAGTTTTGAACTTCCATTTGCTATTTATGTCCTGTAGGCCTCACTGACCTGAGCTCATATTGTCCATCATGCTGCCACAGAATGAACAGTGAACAAGGCCTCAAAAAGCTTCATATACCAGAGCTGTGACAAAGTTGTAGATACCATTGAAACAATGTTGTGTTTGTTTTTGACAATTACCAACAGACGTGGTTCCCATTGGATAAAAAATCTATTGGGGATAGGTTCCTGTGGGAGTTACCATGGAAGCCAAAAAGGGGCATTGTTTTTGACCAGGAACAACAACACAACAACACCATTTGTTATTAAATGAGGTACATTCAAATAAATTAATCCTTCATAAAAGTTGGAGTCACTCATTTCCATGAATTTAATAACAAATGGTGATAGGTTTCACAGGTTTCAAAGGTTTAATCCTAACCCTACCTCTAACCCTGTGAAGAAAACGAACACATATGACACGCCTACTTTACTAATGCTATACAGTGACGCAATGTAAACTGCAATGCAATCTGGGAAAAATAATATGTGATTACAGCATGAACGCCAGTCCAAAATTACAAGATTTAATTAGCAGTATATTATACATTCTTTCAAATTATATTATAAGATCTCAGCAATTTAAAAAATGGATTAAATCTTTTATACAAATGACAAATTCATCAAAAAATTAATCAAGTTTTAATCAAATGGGAGTTGTAGTTTTATCAAAAGCAAAGAAAAAGACCTTGCTCAAAGAAAGAATTATAATGTTGGGATAATAATGTTCATGCATCTTTATTTTCATAATACACTGCTTAGTCTGTCTTAATGTTCACAAACACTAAATTCTTTCTTTTTTTTTGATTTTCCAAGGCAGTTTGACCTCAGAGTCCCGTGCCTCATTAAAGTCCCCCTAACAAGCAGGGGCTAATCACATGTAAAGCTCTCAGTCTAGTGATGCCTCTGGACAGAAGAGATACAGCTTTTTAATTGGCAGCCCTTGATTAATGCATGACTGCCTCCAGAGGAGCTCAGTGATCTATCAAAACTCAAAAATGCTCCTCCAGCCATATGCACCCCTTGTTAACCCAGTCATCTGACAGGATGACTGAGTGACTTGGAGAGGATTGTTGGTTAAGTGTGTGTCATTGGAGTGTGCTTCTGTTTGGAGTCAGGTCAGTGATGCAGCCCTGAGTCACAGCATCGGTATAGAAACACCAGGATCAACTCTTTCTAGCATGTGACATTTATTTAAGTTGATATCCATCCATGGAAGTAGGTTGATAGAACACCATTACAAACAATACAATACAGCAATACAGCATAAACACAAGCTGTTATTTTGTTCAGTCACTGCAGGGAAAGAAAGAACTTTGATACTCATAGGCCTTTTTACTTGCCCTTTTGACAGTGTAACTGTGTTTTATTCTAGGTGATATAAATGGATGTAAACTCTAGCAGAGAGCCTTTGCTGTATTTACCCAACATAAACCTGGTCTAAAGGCAATGCTGCATTGTGTTTCCTGCTATTTAAATGGTGCATTATTCAGACACTAAGATCGGTCTATTTAGGCAACTTCACAACACATGCACACTCTGGTTGTGATAGTGTATCAGCTCTGACATCATCCACATTTTCATTCATGTGCCAACCAACTGAATGAACGATATTCTCTGATTTAGAGACTCAGACTCACATCTGGCAAATCCTGAGGCACCACTAGCAGCTCCTCAGAGAGAGAGATGTAACAGTAATGTGCCATGTGCTGGCGAACCTGGATTTCAAAGTGAATGGGAGGTGACACTTTCATTCATTTTAAACACAAAACAGACTGCTGAGTAATTAAGGGACCAAATGCAACCTGTTTGTATCTTGTGCCTTATCTTGTGCCCAGATTGTCACTTTTTAACCAGCAACAAGACATTCGCACAATAGACTTTAGAATGTCCTTTATAGATCATCTAAATAAGACCCTTTTGACTCATCGTGACCTGATGCAGTAAGGTGAGAGCAAACAAGAAGGGCTGGATCCCTGAAAACTTCTGTTGTGTTGCTCTGGGTGCTGGTAGTCATAGTCTAGAAAATGTGGACTGATGCCAGAGTCTGTCTACTGGTGTGTATGTGAGAGAGAGAGAGAGAGAGAGAGAGAGAGAGAGAGAGAGAGATGGGGTCCTGATGGATGGATGGATGGGTGGGTGGCAGGGTGACAGTGAACAGATGGAGGCTCTGATGAATTGCTGCAACATTAAACTTGAAAGTAAAGCTGGACCCTTTGGTCAGAATGCAGGAGGCGGAACAGGGATACATGTCTTGTTGTTCTCCCATTTCATCTCTGCCTCTGTATTTGCATGACTGGTGTTGTGCAGAAGCAGAGCGCTGAATGTCAACTGTCCAAACCAGTTTGTACGTACACAACTCCTCCATTCACGCAATTTCTGTCTGTCCTCTCTTGTTTAAGTCTCATTTTATTTTCTCACTTCACCCTCAAGATCCCAAAATTCAAATCTGGATTAGCCTTTTTTTTCTGAATATTTGTTTTGTTTTTGTGTGTGTTTGTGTGAATGTTGAGAGTGTGGGTGTTGGGGTATGTTTTAGGCATGGTG
This sequence comes from Chaunax sp. Z400, assembly GCA_037577475.1. Classification (NCBI taxonomy): domain Eukaryota; kingdom Metazoa; phylum Chordata; class Actinopteri; order Lophiiformes; family Chaunacidae; genus Chaunax; species Chaunax sp. Z400. The sequence continues at coordinate 7,095,628 of CM075189.1, forward strand.
GTACAGAATAACCTTGCAGGAAACTATTGGTTGTTGTTTTCTTTATGATTATGTTCAAACATGGATGTACTACCTCAGCCCTTCTCCATACAGCCTGTTCACTCCCTATTCATTCCACTGTACCTAAATTGACTGCAGTTCACCGAGAGTGCGCTCACAAAGAAGTCCTAAATGAATGGGAGTGAATGGAGCTAAATGGCTAAAACAATGCTCCTACTTCTAAACAAAAATGCCAAATTTTATATACTAATATACTAATTCATAAATACTAAATAATACTGAACCTTATTGATGTCCTTTTTGTTTTACTTACAAGGAAGGCAATTTTGCCCACAAACCGCTAGCATTCTGCTAATTAATCCCGATTGGTCCGTTAAGGATTTACGACTAATTGCGACCCAACACTCTTACTCGAAGTCTCCTGGAATCTACAAATGTATTTGAAATTAATTTGAATGAATATCTAAAGGAGGACCAGGAGGACCTTCATTTTTGACAGCTAAATGTAGTTGTTGCTAATGTAATAGCAGAGATATTCCACTGTCTATTAATGCCATAAAGTGTCTTGTGTTGCTACCAGAGAATACTGCCAGTGCTACTACTTAAATAACGATATTTCACAACAATTGAAACAGCAAAAAATATCTAATGGACAGATTATGTATTGTATCAACCCATTATATCCAAAACACAATAAAAAATTACAGAAAATATATATTTTTCCCCCCATAAACATTTAATTTTGGGGCTTCAGCTCCAGAGAGCTCCACTCATTTTGGACTACCTCAAAAACGCCCACCACATGCCCGGACGTTCTGAGAGTGGCATATCTCTGTAACACTGGAATATCTTAAGGGAGGCCTTTTTATGTCATGCTGACATCATGTGAAACGTTAGGATTGAGTTACACTGTTGTATGTGGCTTCCAGTTTGAGCAGAATCAAAACATTTGAAAAATGTATTTTCAGTCATTTAAATTGGCTTAAAAAAACTCACAGTCACACTGGTCCATTAATGAAGATATAATTTGCATTTTCCTGGTTTACTTTACCAAGAATAAATGAACACAGCCAACATGTTCAGCATGAAATGGATTTAAATTCCATTTAGTGATACTGACCTTCAATACTGATGTTACAAAAAAGTGGAGGCTGTTGAGAAAATGCATTAGAAATCTGAATTGAATTTAATGAATACAGAGGGAAACGAGAGCTTAAGATACACTCAAATTAATTTGAGTGTGTGTGTGTGTGTGTGTGTGTGTGTGTGTGTGTAGGGGTGTGTGTGTGTGTGTGTGTGTGTGTGTGTGTGTGTGTGTGTGTGTGTGTGTGTGTGTGTAGGGGTGTGTGTGTGTGTGTGTGTGTGTGTCTGTCCTCTTGCCATCTGCTGACAGAGCTGCGTTGCTCCATACTGATCACCTGCCTCATAATCACCCCATCAGTCACAGTTCCTCAGCCTCTCTCTCTCACACACACACATTGGCTTTGGAGTCACATCAGTTCCTGTAATGGTTTTATATAATAATGGTTTTCACTCTCAGTACACTTGGCTGAAGATGTGCAGGTTGATCAGCACTCTTGCTGTTGTTACTGGAAGCAGAAACCTGTTACAAACCTGTCTGTTTTTCTATCACATTAATTGATGATATGTTTGCTCCCTTTGTAAGAATAAGTGATGACAGACAGGTTACACAGTTATACAGTTTTCCCCTAATCTCATTATGATTTATCAGGAACCCAATCAATATTGTTGTCCAATATTCCTGTCATGCTTTTGCTGTCCTATCACTACTGGTATGAGGGGTATACAGTTCTTTTGTCACAGATGAGGTCATTGGGTCAAGGACAGATAGTATCATCTACTCACCACAGTTGTGATGTTGGGATGCAGTAACATCACTGAAACACAGTAGGTTCAATAGGGCAAGAACGCACACAATCAAACAGTTAAGCATTAATTTACTTGTAAATTTCCCCACTGTGGGACTAATAAAGGGATATCTTATCTTATCTCTTATCTTACTTCATTAACTATACCTTTTAAATGTCTTTTACAGTCTGCAGATCCAGTTCCTGCTTTAGCCTTGAGCTGCCATACTTACCATACCTGTACTCATCATACATCATTCTAAAAAGTTGAGATTCTGTGGTGGCTGAGGCTCAGGAGGTGGAGCTAAGTGTCTTAGCAAGACTGAATGATTGTGTGAATGGGTGAATACTGGCTTGTGTTGTAAAGAGTGATCAGTCAGACTGGAAAGGTGCTAAATAAGTACAGTCCATTTACTAATAGGCCTACTATTACTTGGATATTCTTTTCCACAAAAAAATGTTCAAAGCTAATATGTTGAAGTTAAAACGTATTTTCTGGTAAATAAGTTGTTTGCAACACCTTCCAAAAAAGGATTGTGTCCAATCCAATGTCATTTGGAGTTGGGGATGAAGCTGGAAACTTCAACTATTATGCATTCAGCTGCTAACAGAGTTCAAATGAAGTGTTGTCCAACTATGGCTAGACCTGTGCTGACTGTCCACACCAGAAAGTGGGGAATAAGTTGAATAAGTTCTTAGTTTGACCCTAGAAATTAAATCTCATCGAACTTTAGTTCTGCTCTAAGTACCAAGGAGCAGATTTAGGCTCTAGTCTCTAGTTTGCCACAACCACTAAAGTTGGAGAAACATATTGTGTGATGCTCCATACTTAATCACAGTACCCCAGGATGTATAGTGACCATAACTACACTGTAGACTGAGTCTCTAATTTTAGCCCATGTGCTGTCTACAATGCTGGTGTACCAAGAGCTGCATATGTTTTGAAGAGGCAACTTGTGACTGTGTTCAGCCCCTTCTATCACAAAGTCCAAAACCTACTGTCTTACTCAAGATATATTCTATATGTAGAATTATATTTACAAATAGAACAGATTGTCTAGTGTTTGCTGCAGGCGCAGTTTTCCTACCTCTCCAGTCGCTGCATGTAGTTTCCTGTAGTTGCCTGTGATCCGTCATTGCTACTGTATCTGTCCTTTTACAAATACAATCTACATACAGCTCAGCGACATGCTGAGGTATGCCTGGCACTTACCCAAACATAGCGGATGACTTTTAAGCATATGCACATCTAATTTTGTCCAGAAGCTTTGCAAACAAAAGATTTCCATAAAATGTGTAAGGGAACATTTCCTGACACCGCATTGATGTATTGAACTGTTTATTGAGTTTGATACACTTTTTAGGCACTCTGAAAGACTAGAATGCTTGTGGGCCATGAAAAGAGATGACATTACCCCAGAGAGTACAGAAGAAAGGGATTGTAATGAGAGAAAGCAGATCTTTCGATATCTCTGAACCCCAAACCTCTCTAAAATCCAGCCGTTTCCTCTGTCAATACTCATTCTGTTCCTCCAGGAACATAACAGTGTTGTCATATCCTCAGTATCTTTGAACAGTGACAACAAAACTGAAGTAAAAACTGATAAAAATAACATTTAATTGAATCTGCTCGAATTTAATTAACCCAGTTTGCTTGGCAGCACGGACAGAAGTCAATATTTGCTCGGCATCTTGGCAAAGATGTATCCATTTCCACTCCCTCAGCCCATGACAGAGATGATGAGGCAATGGAAAAGGAAAAGAGCTGCCATAAATGAGATGTGATGAGTGTTTTGCCATCATCACAGCATTAAAGAGGACAGAGGAATCTTATCTCTTTTTTTCATTCTCGCCCTGAGTGCATCCGCCCACTGCCAGCCCAAGCAACTCCTCATGCCTCTCCTGAGCCTAATGAGAAAAGGGAGGATGGAGAGCGGAGAGATGAGGGTTGGATAAAGAGGTCGGGTAGTTTGACGATGAATAGGTGGCCATTGTAGTCTCTTTGGAAGGACTCCTACATGCTTGTTAGGTCAGTTTCTACTGAAGCTTGGATGTCAGTAGACCAGACATGAAGCAGTCTCCAAACACCAGCCAGCACACTGCTGCTTGAAAACTAAAAACCATAAAGTACAATCACAGTAATGACTCTGGTGGCCAAATTTTAAGATTTCTGACTTTCATAATTTTTTTAAAGGAATTTTTTAAGTCAATTCATACCATGACACACACTTCAAATGAAATGTCTTGAAACATTTACATTTGAGAGAGTTTTAAGCCAACCTTTGACTCAGGGGTTCATGCTCTGACCCCCTTTCAGACTCCTTTCATAATACATACATCTAAGTACATTTAAGTGATGAACCATGGCAACAGGAAAAGGGCCTCTATCAACCCTTCACCACATACAAGATAAACCACAACCTCTCTGATTCTACAGCTTGTAGATCTCCTCATTTATAGTCATCTTGATAATCATCTAACTAATAAAGGCATAAAATGACAATGAGAACATCTCCACCTGAACCAGGGTGCACATCACTGACAACCTGACCTGGACTCAGCACACCTCAGCTCTGACCCAAAGAGCACAGCAGCGTCTGCACTTCCTGTGCCGGATGAGGAGAACACACCTTCCCCCTCCCATCCTCACCACCTTCTACAGGGTCACCATAGAGAGCGTGATGACAAACTGCATCTCTATCTGGTACAGGAACTGTAACGCCTCAGACTGGACGGCCCTGCAGAGAGAGGTGAGGATAGCAGAAGAAATCATGGGGACCTCACTCCTGTCATCAAATTCAAAATGGGGATATGATTGTCAAAAAAAAATAGAATTTCTAATTTTCAACATTTGACATGTAGTCTTTGTGCCATTTTCAATTAAGTATGAGGTTTCAGTGTTTTGCAAATCATCTCATTCTGTTTCTATTTACATTTTAAACAGCCAACTAGCGGACCATGCTAGCTGAATTCTGATACTGATACAACTTTATCAATCATCCAAGGTCAAACCGAGTGCAAGTTTCAGTGTTATTTTGACTTGGTATGCCAAATAGAAAGCAAGGCACAATGCTGGTTTTGTGCCTTGCTTTCTACAACTTAGATGATCTGGCACTAACTAGGGAAATGATGAGAGAAGTGTGAACATGTGTGTAACTGGAAGGGGATCTCCGGTGACGGCAAGGCAGGAAGGAGTCGATGGAGGTGGGAGGATTTCCTGTGCTGGGAAAAAGTCAGAGAGAAAAAAATAGAAAAGGAAAGTATATGGCTTGGAAGAAGTGACTAGAAGGACAAAGGGGGAAGAATTCAATTGGCTGGGGAAGAGAATGTGGTGGGGGGTTGAGGACTGCAGCAGACTTTGTGACAGATCAAAGTCATACAATAAACCCTAATGCAGCAACCACCGGCAGAGTAGGAGCAGCAGCACATACCTGCAGGAGGAGCTCACCCCAAAAACATGCACACAGCATGGGTCAAGCGCCTCCAGGAAACTATTTCCATTTACCGGCTGGTCATGTGACAATTCTTATGCACAAATGACCTCGATTCCCACATATATTTTGAGCATTTTCAGTTCTACAGGTTTGTACTACTGAATGGTCTCAGCAGCGAGTTTGCTAGGACCCAAATAGAAAGCATTTATCAACCTGTCACCACCCAGACTGTTTGTAACACAATTTATGGTTGTAATGGTTCCATTTGTATTGCTGGCAGTTAGTTCAGTAATGTATAAAAGGTAGAGCTTCATCATGTCTGACTTTAGAGTGTGAGCATATGCCTATCAGCTGGAGGCAGAGCGACAGGAACCTGTAACAGTAAAAGAATTGGTCAATTAACAAGACAAGCTGACCCAAAGCCTGCATCATAAAAGTGTGGCTGTTCTCCTGTCTGTGATCATCTTGACATGTGCTAAGTTAACTGACCAGCTGTTACAGACTGTATGTTTTCATTAAGGACTGACTTTGTGTCATTTGTATAGCCGTAATGTGATAATGACAAAGCAATTACACTGATAGATAGATAGATAGATAGATAGATAGACATATGATAGATAGATAGATAGATTGATAGATAGATAGATGATAGATATAGATAGATGGATAGATAGATAGATTGATGATAGATAGATAGATGATTGATAAATAGATGGATAGATGATAGATAGATAAATACTTCATTGATCCAGAAGAAAAGCCCTTTTATTTATTAATTGTATCTTTAAGTGAACAAACAAAGAGAACACAGTTTAGACTGAGACATAATAAAGGAAATGAGGTAAATTAAAACAATGGTTTACCACATCATAAAAGGTGCAATATTAGTTATTACTCCTCTTCCATATGACGGCCAATATTACTTTCAATATAATCGTCAATATTACTTTTCTATTTCCTATGAACTCTATTTAGTTCACTCTCTTATGTGTATTTTCTCTCTATATATATCCCCAGCACTAAGCATGTGAGAACCCTATTGTTCTGCAAGGAATTATTATTATTTTCCTCCGAAATGAATTGCCTTTTTGGGGCCTTACTCAAAAACTCATGAAAGTTGGCAGAAAGATTAGCTGGGTGTGAAATTTAGGTTTGTTATGGTGATTGGAATTGGGCTGGCAAAATGGCTCGCTAGCGCCCTCTAAAGTGCAGCCCCTGCCTCCAGTATAACGTACAGGTACGAAACTCGGTACACTTATGTAACTGAATGAGCCCGACAAAAAAAGTCTCTTGGAGTAATACCGTCAAAGAAACAGGAAGTCGACCATTTACTGGCAACTGGCTACTGGCAACTGGCTATTGGCAACAGGAAATGACATATTTTACGTTTTGATACACTACTACTAGGCCGTTGAGCATATTGCCATCAAATTCAGTGAGAACAGCTATAACAAGTTGGTAATGGAGGATTCTGAAGCTTGTGCATTTTAGTGCAAAGTTGTAGGCGTGGCTGTGCGGCAAATGTTGATGTTTCGCCGTGAAGCAGGAAGTTGTCCATCGTCCAATCTGCCCCAAACTTCACACATTTGATAAGAGTCCCGCCCTGAACACATCTATATAGATAGATTTGATTTTAATTATATTTTCATGGTGTGGCCTTCACATGAGATAATCAAAGATGAGTCAAAATTATTAGGTGGTGTCTAGCGCCACATACTGGACAAAATAAGGTAAATCACAATCCGTCCGTCAGTGTCCAAAATGCATGCAAATACAGAGCTTTGCATTTATCCAGGTGTGCAGTCGTGAGGCCGACGATGGTGCAAGGCCCAACGGGCACACGCCCCAACGGACACACGCCCGTCAGGCGCCGGTGTGCGAGGGCCTCTACAATGCTGCTTGCAGCTTTAATTTCTATTGTTATTCTAATATGTTCTGGTTTTTGCATTTACTCCACACACGCTTAAGATTTTTAATGCAGTATTTCAAAAATATGACTGTTTTTTTTGTTCTGTTATTGCTTTGTACTGCTACTGTATCTTTGGAGCACCCTCTGGCACATGAATTTCCTTTGGGATTATTATTAAAGTTCTATCTTATTTTATCTGTCAGGGGGTTTGGGTCTAAGAGACCTTTATTCCTGCATTCTTGACAGTACATCATGAAATGAACCATTCAAATACATTTTCAAAACTAGACACACCTATCAATATCACCTTAAATAATCACCCCAGCTGAGCCCATGAGGACAATTAATAATAGTGCACATACAAGCCTAGTGTCTGTGTTGACCATGCATCTGTGATTTAAATGTTAGTTCATTGATACAGTGGAATTTGGCTTGATTTGGAGCCACGCTAGACACATGGAATCAAATGATACTGCTTATACCCAAAAAACAACAACTAGACAACAAAAAACACTCTACAGGTCATTAAAAAAACCTTCATTTGAAACGATGTGATCAATGATTTTTATCTGCACCAAAATCAGATAAACTCACTCATTCATCCACCCACCACCATCCATCAACAGTACACTTGCACGTGTGCGTGTTGCCGTGTTTTGGCCTTGTATAAAAATCCACATTATAAGGCCAAGAATTTATTGATCCTGACTATATCTGTCAACAACAGCAGGTGTGGTATTTGTGTTAGAATTTGGACTATCAGTGTTATATTTTAATGGACCTACAACACATGCAGGCTGGTCTGGGGAAAAGAACTCTGTCCATGTCTGAAGACATGACTCATTCAGAGGTCTCCAGCTTGTTTATCCAAAGATGAAAACAACTACTGCAGGATGGCTTCTGTACAAAGCAGCCGGTGGAAAGGGAAGGCAGCATTTATCTGTAGTACCCCCAGAATCAGAGGGATACACGGGAAGTACGATCAGAAGTGTCTCTGGAGGGGGTAAACCATGCTGTACATTGTTCCTTTACAGGAAGAATTTGATCTAGCACCTCTTCCCGACGATGCCCCGGAGTTTTCACTCATGCCAAATGCTCAATGCAAGGACTGCTTTAAAGTTATGCATTTGCAGCTTTTTGCCCTCCATCTAAAACAATGTAATGCCCAGAAACCCTGACACACTTTCAGATTCTGAACCAGAGATCACTGAGGTACTCTCCTCTGACAAGAAACCAACAGTAGGAAAGTGCCCTGTATGCCAGAAGGAATATCCAACAGTGTAACTGGAACTACATGCAAGTGTCTGTGGGGACTGGGAGAGGAACTTGGAAAGTCGTGCATTCTGTCTGGATGGCAGCCCTGTTGAATTAAAGCAGCTGCAAAATGAGGAAATTTAATGTGAGGAGGACATCCTACAATGGCTGGCAGCTCAGGTTGACACCAGCAAAGAGTTCTGCATTTGCGTGTCAAGATAGAATCTCCTGGAACGTGGACTGGTGCTGTGCCAGCGCCAGAAGTACGGCTCCCCAGGCAACCCCTTGAAGGTGACATTCATGGGAGAGGCTGGGGTTGACACTGGTGCTTCACGGAAAGAGTTTCTGACAGAAATGATTGCTGTTTCAAAATGCCAAAGTACTCTTAATATGACCTTGACAATGGCCTGTTCCGAGTTGCTGGGGAAATATTTGCGCAGGGTGGCCCAGCACCAAAGTTCTTACAAGAATGGTGCTACAATTTCCTTTTGACTGGAAACCTAGAAAACATTACCAGAGATAATGTACATGACCTGGGGTTTTCCTCATTGGAAACATCAGACTATCATCTTGCACTGAACAAATTCTCAACTGCGGCTATACAGGACCTATTAATAAGGACAACAAAGACAAAATGTTAAGAGCAATTGTGCCGCACCAAGCTGCAAGATGAACTGTCATGCTAAGGCAACTTGGCTAGGGGCTACAACTTTACGGCCTGATGGATGTCATGGAAAGGAACAGAGCAGTTTGCCATGGCTTCTTTGAGGCTGGTGATAATGATAAAGTGATAAAGATAAAGTCCTAAATAACTTCCAGGATTTCCTTCAAGAGCTTGAGGATGGAACTGCTGAGGATGAGCATGAGGATGAGGATGCACTGTCCCAGACGTGATGCGGTGGTTGACAGGACAGTCACACCTACTTCTTTCAGAGAGAGAAACATTTAAGACCACCATCCACTTTGATCACACATGTGTGGAACAGATGCCAAACCACACAATTTGTTATCCAGTTGTTAGCGCATGCACACACACAATCACATTTCCCACAGCACATTGTGTGAATTACTGTGAGTTCAAGGAAAATATGGCAACAGCAATCAAAAGTGGTGCAAGCTTTTATAGAATCTAAAAAGAATGAATCCCTTTTTTTTTTTGTTCAGTGTTGAAACTGGAGTATGTTTAAATGTCCATGTCCTCTTGGTTTTAATGTACAATATTTTTCCAAACTTTTAAAATATGTGTTTGCTACAAAAAAAATTAAAAAAAATTTGACAGTAAACAGTGTGACAAACTATGAGTGGTTTCAGGACATAAAAAAATGAAAGAAAAAAAAGGAGCAGACAACATAGTGGCCGATGCACTTTCCCATTGGTGACATCAGTTCTTTTTGCTTGCATGTATTGCTGAAGTTTGTCTATGTCTAGGGGTTAAGTTAAGTTGACATAGAGAACTAATGTAGTGATTTTTGATCATCTATATGAATAGTGTTAACAACTAGTTACTAGTTGGTTCTTATGGGGGGGGGTGTTACGTGCCCTGTGCAGGAGTGTCTGCTGGCACCCTGGTCCTGGTCTCTCTCTCTCTCTCTCTCTCCCTCTTTGCAGGTTCTGCCCTCCTCCTCTGCAGTGAAGGTGCAGCATGTGTCCCAAATCAGCTGATTGAACAGAGGTGCTTAAGAAGCAGGAGAGAGCTGCAGCCAGTCTGTCAGACCTACAGGCCAGCGTGGAGCGCCATGTCATGTGTTGCATTGATTGATTAATTCTTGTGTTTTGAGTAGAGAGAGAGAGAGAGAGAGAGAGGTAGAGACGTTACACTGCTACCAATATGTAGCTAAGATAAATCAGAGTCGTTCCAATGGATCACATGTATCTGTGAACAGTAGAGTCTATATCTACATTCTGGAAATCATTTTTGTTGATAACTCAAACTACTGATAAACACGATTGAAAATGCTAGCAGTAGGTTTTCATGGTTGAGTTGGTGTTACTTCATTTGGCATTAGGCAGATCTGAGCGTTATGCTCTGGGTGAAATTATTTTATTATTAATTATATACAGTACCAGTCAAAAGTTTGGACACAGTTTCCCATTCAACTGGATGGGAAGGTGTGTCCAAACATTTGACTGGTACTGTATATATTATATATTATTATAATGATATATTATTAATGATCTCAATGTGATGAGAAATGGAAGTTGTACACACACTTGAGTGTGCCTGTTAATTCTTTCAGCGGACTGAATGTTGACAGAAATGGCTGAAAGGTCTCTTACATGAGTAGGTGGAGGTAGGCGCCGTGTGAGTGCTTTCTAGTCTTAATCTTTAATGTTTTCTTTTTATCAATTATGTTTTGGTCTGTATGTTTTAATGGAAACATATAATGGTGGGTGGCTGCAGTATGCTGATGATGAACTATAAAAAGAGACACCACTGATAGGCTTTCTTTCATTTACAACACCATGGATTTTTAAATCATTTCATTTGTTTTTTAAGACACATATCCAACATATGAAGTCAGACTGTCACTGAGACTTGAATTTTTTCATGCTTCTACTTTAATGTCATTGGCTTTCAACTCACTCCTACTGCTCTCAAGATGTATTCAGTTCCTGGATGCCTCAATCACCTCTTTGTTGTTGGGGTGAACACCAGAGGCTAGTTGGCCAGGGTGAGAGAGCCACGGCTGGATGCTTGATTGGATGGGATGCAGGGGGGACTGGAGTGACATTAGAAAAGCAGGACATGCACAAAGCTAGCATGACATTTCCAACTGTTGAATGCTACAAACTGGGAAAGCTCAGGCCCCCACCAACAGACGACTGCAGGAGACTCACTAAACAAAATCATCCTGTGTCACTCTAAAGTCATGCTAGGAAAATGTTGCTGCTGAGTGCATGTAGGATAGGGTCATTCATTCACAACTGGCCATGCAGGATACAGAGGCAACATGATGCATTCAGTGATTTACTAAATAAATAGCTTACAGACAGTCACAGGTAGAGGCAAGTATATAGGCTGGTGGGCACTTAACATACTAACGGCTTGAAGCAAGTCACCCTCTTAACAACAAAGGTGGATTAACTAGGGGTGAACAAAAATGGACTCATTAAATATCTAGAGAAATGATGAGTTTACTCGTGGGCAAGGTCAGGTAGCTGCAGGGCTGAGGGAAACCGGTACAGGTGAGTAGATGGGTGGGGCAGCTGGTGTTGGAGAAAGAAGGGAAAGTCTGAGGGACAGTAAAAGAGAATAGCAGCTCTTTGAGGAAGTGGGGGTGTAGCTGGAGAGACAGGAAGGCAGAGTGGGGGTGTTTTCAGACAGTTATTACACAGCTTGTTGGCTGCACTCTAAAGTTAAACCATTTGTTGGATAACGCAAATGAAATGGCTGTTGGAGTGGAAACACATTGGGTTATGAATATAAATATCAGGAAGTGACATTTAATTATTTTGATGAGTAATTTCTTTTTGAATTAATTTCACTGAGCTTTTTCACATTGGTAAATTCAGAAAAAAAATATCTGAATGAAATGTGAGCTGCTGAGAGCGAAGTCAGACCTCCTCCTTACTTCTGCCTTGACACTCAGAAACAGAATATAATGTGCAGAAGCTTCTCCTATGTGTCTCTCTCTGTATTTCTCTATCATCTTCTCTCTATCTCGGAGGAAACAGCAGGGAAGAGAGGACAAAGGTCTTTCCTTCAGCTGTACCAATCCCCACACTACAGACGGACAGGAAAACAAATAGCCAATGCATTTTGAAAGTGTCTGTCAATGAAAGTTTTAAATTGCCAGTGTGTGTTGGTATGGGTATTTGTGTACGTGTGTGTCTTCTAGTCTGCCGAGCTTGATTGCATGGGTGGATGGGTATGAGCAGATGAACCTCAGAGGATGAGAAAATAAAGAGAGAAATTGGTTGATTTGGAGGGTGCAGCCACAACCCATATTATTCAAAAATGCATACACACTGCAATGCATCAGCAGAGGCTTTCACTTTTTTAAACTCTTAATGAAAGGCTTCTTTGGTAAAAGTTTCTGACTGGTAGATGTAGTGGCACATCAATTGAAGTATTACTTTCCTTTTTAATAACATTGCATGTCTGTCTACTGGCCAGCTGTCAGTTTGCAGGGCAATCTGGAAAGACCATCATAACAAAAAAAAACATGCCTGACTTGGTCAGTAAAGTAAATTGGAGGGTCAATTTTCAATTTCTTATGGTGCACAAAGTCACATTGCAGCTTTAAATCCCCCTTTCTGTGTAGCTAAAATGTACAATTTTGACAAAAAAAGAGAAGGGTTACTTTGTGCAATTCCACTTTGAATGGCAAGTGGGAATTAAAAAAGATACATTTGATTTCTGCTGCAGTGCAGGCACAGTTAAAAGTACAATACTACTCTGATCATTTTGAAACAAGACTAAGGACGCCACCCTCTGCTGGGGGTACAGTGGTGGACTGTAGTCTGCAAATGTCCTTAAATGGACTGTACTTATAGATCACCTTTCTAGTCTGACTGACAGCTTGAAGTGCTTTACAACACAAGTCAGCATTCACCCATTCACACGCACATTCATACAGTGGTGGCAGACGCTACCATACAAGTTGCAACCTGCTCACAGACATTTCGACATGGAGGGGCTGGGGATCCAAACACCGGCCCTCCGATAAGTAGATGACCTTTGTGCCTTGTTATCTGTAGGCAGCTGAAAGTGGCTTAACATTTTGTTGGTCCCTGGTCAATGGCAAACTATTTTTCCTGCTGTGTATAGTGCATTCTTTATACAGTATGATGTACCTACAAAGGCCGCTTCACAATGCATGTACACTCTGCTTGTTACACATTAATTTTAATCTAACTGCCACCCATAATCTCCAAATTAGAAACTGGCACCTGCATGGACATTTTACTTCACCACTACTATTAGAACGACAGCTGCTTTACTCCAAACTACTTCACTGTATGAACCTGGATGACCTTTTGGATGAGTAGAAGCACACAGAACATAATGAACTAATCCCTGTCAGGAAACTTAATAAAGATAAACTATTGTGCCTCACACGTAAATGGCACAGATGGTGTTGTATGTCAAAAGTGTTGGATATACTGTAATGTTGACTTGATGGTGGTGCTTGATGAAAAGTCAAAGGATGACCAAGGCTTTCAAAAATGATCATGAAGGGACATAATTGTCTGAACCAAATTTCACAGAAATACATAAATAGTTGTTGAGAAGTTTTTCACAGAAACTGAAAAGTTATGCATAATTAATTACATATTGAATTGGTTGTATAATTCATTAATTAACAGTGAAAGTAAAAGCTAGCTTCTAGCTGTCTGCTATGCGTTTCAATATCACTGAACTTGATCTCTGGGTCGAGGCTGTGTTTGAGGCGTTTTTGGATCATTTTCTATACAATTATCAGACAAATAATACGGCTTGCTTTGAAGTAAATTGTACAGACTGTCCAAGAAGTCTATACTCGTCAGAAGAGTTTTGCAATAAAGCAAAGTTCAACAACAAGCAGGTAATTAACACTGAACATTTTTTATTCTACACATATGGAAAAATATAAAAGAAAATCTAGATGGAAAATGGAAACTGTGAATTTGATGAAAGCCAAAATGGATGGATGATCATAGTTTTTCATTATCACCAAGACACATTTCTCAAAACTGTAAGCACAAAACCCAATTTTCAATTATATCCAGAAAACCTCTGTCTCATCTTACAAAATCAAAAGAAAAACTTGCCTCAAAACAGTTTCATCTGCGCTCAAAACCAAACAATGATGTCAGGTCATGCTCCAAGACAGTGAGAGTAAAAACACTGATGAGAATTCAATTCACCTTACATCTAAAAATGGAAAACACAATGCTGAGGGCATGTAGTTCTAGAAAAAAAAATCTTTATTGTTTACAATATAGTAATTTTGCATTTCCAAAACAAAACAAATACATAACTCAGTGGATTCTGTATTTACATACAGTAAAAATTAGGCACTAGAAAAGTATAAAGACAAAATGGAAATGAGAAGCACGAAACAAAAATCTGCAAGTGATTTGTTATTTAAACTCAGCATCACGTCTTCACATCCCACAATCTCCCTAATCAGGCAGCAGGGGAAAAACCCTCTTGTGTGCTGGATCCAGCCTTGGCAAGACTCCCCACCGATGTCACCACAGGCCAGTTCCATGGTGTCTTAGACATGTTCTCTGGTGAGGGATTGTCTGTCATTTACCTTCCACCGTCAAGAGAGAAAAACTCTTCTATTAGGTTGAGGAAAGGGGAGTGCCGAGGGAGGAAAACAATGGATAGCTGGTTGATGTTGAACTACTCTCCCAAACTATGACATCAACAGGAAGCTCTTCCTGCTCATTATCCTGCTGCTCACGCCCCAAACAAAGTATTCTGAAGTCCACCCAGAATAAATGGAATATACCAGCCTCAAGCTGGTATGATGGTGGAGAACAATTTGCCACCACACTGGCCAGAGACTTCAACAAGGGCTCACTGGCCAATTATGTTCCGGCCTCTCCTTCTCCTCTTGCTTAGATAAAACCCAGCTTCATCCACAAAAATGTATTCATCTTTGCACAGAATCCAATTCAAACACTTTCCTTCAGTAGAAGTAGATGGACTGTATTTTGTTAGTGCTACAGAAAGACTGTATGCTGTATAGTACAATATATGCACTCATGATTCATAAAGTACAGACATTAAAATGGCATGCAGCTTGACAGTAGTATGCAGTATACAGTGGTACTGAACTGTAAACAGTGTTAGATGCACACACTGAAATCATTGCTCTTTGAACCTTTCTGAGTGGCGCTCAAAGGGTACTCTGTCGACCCTGTTGTGTTGGAGGACACAGTCGGTGGAAAGGCTGACACTGTTGATTCCTTCAGAACAAACATTGTCTTCAATAACTTGTTGTTTTGAAGGAACATGTCAACTTTGAGGGAGGAGATAGGTGTCCTTCCACCCCCATGTGGCAGTCTGTTCTACAAAGAGTGAACATGCAGTTACAAAAATACAGGTAGTACAATAGAACCAGTCTCCTTTACGGTTTATTGACAAAGTGATGTGCTGAAACATCTGTATATACCTGTTCTCCTCTCTGTTCTGAACTGGCTTTCATCACATCATTAAAAACACGTGTGGTCAATTTTCAATCCTTGTGCTTAAGCTACAGTACGACACCTCTGCTTTTGCAACCTGTGGTTACCTTTATGCATCACAAGTGCATCACAGTGCAAAATGTGTTGAAGTGGATTTAGGTGGATTCAGGCCATTTGGTTCAGAGAATGGGGTTTAGAGTTTTAGCAGCACAGAGAAGCTGTAAATAGATGGTGGATACAGGGATGAAATGGATAACTGATCACTTTTATCGTATATCATATTATATTTCTGCATGTGTTACACCACATCATGAGAACACAATCCATGTCTTTTTCTGTAGCTGTCCACTTTTGACATGTCTAAATTCTGTGGAATACTCAGACTCAGCTGTGTTCTGTCACATTTGATTACTGTGCGTATTAAATCCATAAAAATCACTACACAGACTAACACTTTAGTGCAATTTTCTGGCTGAATTTGTCATCATTATAAGATAAACTTAACCTCTATTGATCTCTATGGGGACTTTAGCTTGTTATGGTAGTAGATAATGAGACGATACAACAGAATCTGCAAAATACCCCAAACAGGAATAAGGAAACAGGATTTAAGGCCTCAGCGTTCAAACAAGTCAGATAATGACTTGCTCAGTAATGATTCTCCCTTGTGAAAATGTTATTGGAAAGAATTTGGAGAAGTTTAGCTACAAAAAGGGTAGAAAACTAATGATACATGAAACAGGAATTGGCAATTATTATACAAAGAAGAAGGAATGAATTCTGCAAACTGGGACACTTCAGTACTGGTGTTCAACAGAGTTTACCTGCTTATCTTGTGTGCATCACAGTTAAAACTAAAGTGCAGATTTGAGATATGCCAAACTATAGTAAAAGATTAAATATAATACATTTGTTCATTTACTGTCTTTGCTTGCAGTGATGAATTGATTTTTTGACAGGAACTTATTGCATCATTGTGTGCTAATTGACTTCTAATCTGTGTCTTAGTGGTGATTTAATATTAAAAGGTTGACAAGAGGGATGTTTAATAGTATGTGAGTTTAACTAACAGGCCCTTCAGGCGATGCTTACAAGACTGCAGCAACAAGCTGTACCCAGACAAATCCAGGGTTCAAAACAACCCTTCTGTCGTCTGCACTGCATCCATGGATATTAGACTGTTGGCATGAGATTATGGGATAGACCTGATATTTCACAGACATTTGTTTTGGTTTTCTTTAGTCATTGTTTAATATTGTGCACATTTTAGTTCAGTCTACATGTCAAAGTATCCTTGGGCAAGATACTGAAGCCCAGTTTGCAGGCTGGGTGCCATAAGCGCCGCTCCCTCCTCCTCAAATGCAGAGAAAGAATTTCCCCACGGGGACAAGAAAGTATATTTTATTTCAAATTCAAAATGTCACATGATTCATGTCTTTAAGCATGTTATAGTTGGGGGGGTGATGCCACTTTACCACTGAAGTTAGTGTGAGAGAAATTGCAGGAAGGACAGAATCATGTTGAAACTTGATGAGGCTGTGTTTCCGGTGTCTTTCTTTCTCTCAGTATTGTCATCTATCTGTGTTGTCTTGCTGTCATCCTCTCAGGTCTTTTTCTTCTTGAGACTTTTCTATGTGCTTATTTGCTTTTGGGTGTTTTTTGTTGTGTTCTCCAGTAGGATCCCTCCTCAACAGCCTTTCCTGCCAGAGACTGATCTGCTCCAGCCCTTTGTTTCCTCTCACTGTCTCATCGCCCACACAGCCACTAGGTTCACCCCTAGTTCAACCAGTTTCCTCCATTGATTACAATAAAATCTACTGACTACTACCAAATCTGTGTTCTGCTTATTGGATGATAAAACTAATGACTTACAACAGAAGAAGTTTGCTTTTTGTTTTATTTTGTCACATCATTAATATTATTCTACTAATTGACTTAATTGACTTGACTATATTACAATGGCACAGTGGGAGTGGTTGGCACTGTCACTTTACACAAGAAGGTTCTTGGTTCAAGTCCAGACCTGGGGCCTCTCTGTGTGGAGTTTCCTTGTGTCCATATGGGTTCCTCTAGGGGCTCTGGTTCTCCCATTGTCCAAAAACATGCAGTTGGTTTTATTGGTGACTCTAAGGTGTGAATGAGAGAGTGAATGGTCATCTGTCTCCCCAGGTGATGAACTGGAAACCTGTCCAGTTGTACTCCGCCTCTCACTCCATGACAGCTGACATATACTCCAGGTCCCCTGTGACCCTGCAAAAGGTAATCACTTACAGACGATGGATGGATGGATGGATGGATAGATAGATAGATAGATAGATAGATGGGTAGGTGAATGGATGGATGGATGGGTAGATAGATAGATAGGTAGGTGGATGGATGGATGGATGGACTAGTCTTGTCAGGCCCTTTCAGCCTGATGTTGGCAAGACAAATGACCATCACTCTCAGGATGGACTCTGCCTCCTGAGCTGGTGAGTAGCATTAGATGTCCACATTTCCTTTATAAATAATGTATGGGCCAGATGGGAGGCTTTGGTATGCCGTATCTGGGCCACAATCCACCAGTTGACAATCACTGCTGTGAACTATCTTTGGGAGTCTGTTGGTTGTTGTTCTCATAAAAGCTGTAAATCTTAGTACCCTCAGTAGCAATGATGTGTTGTCTTCTTCATGCGTCATGAATTGTGGGACAGTAGGACAAGTAGCTTTAGCTCTTTTGGTTGAGGCTCAGGATGCAGACTGTTTCAAATAACAGGTGAAGGCTAAATTATTTCTTGGCACTGACAGTCTCTTCAATGATAGGATGCAATAATTAATGGTGACAAAGACTTGGCCACTCTAGCATTTGAACTTCTATCTATTTATCTAACATTTGAATCTATCTCTCTACTTATTGATGACAGCCAAATTAAATTACTCATTAAGCTAACTCAAATATGTTTAGTTAGTTTGTACATGTATTTTTTTTATTACACTTAAATAAAATTATCGATAAGGTCAACTCAAATATTTAAATGCAGCTCAGAATATTCATCCACCTCACTCACTGCAAAATAAATAAATAAAAAAAGAACAGAATAAATGTAAGAACAAGGCCCAACACCTGCTGCGTAATGTGGCTAAGACCAGGGAGATGGTGATTGACTTCGGAAGGAACAGGACGACCACACAACCACTGTGCATTCTGGGAGAACTGGTGGAGGATTACAAATACCTGAATGTGCACCTCGGCAACAGACTGAACTGGAAGATCAACACCGAGGCTGTTTACAAGAAAGGGATGAGCAGACCGTATTTCCTGAAGAAGCTGAGATCCTTCAACGTGTGCAGCATGATGCTGGAGATCTTCTACCAGCCTGTTGTCACCACTCTTCTTTGTTGCAGTATGCTGGGGGAGCAGCATCAGAGCCGGGGAAAGCAAAACACTTAATAAACTGATTAAGAAGGCCGGTGCCGTTGTTGGCTGCAAACTGGTGGTGGAGAGGAGGACATTGGACAAACTGTAATCCATCAAGGATAATCCTGAGCATCCTCTCCACCACCTTCTGGACAGACAGCGGAGCTCCTTCTCTAACAGACTCATCCAGCTCCACTGTCACAAGGACCGTGTCAGGAAGTCTGTCCTGTCTGAGGAAATAACCCTGTACCACAACACGGTCCTCTCTAATATTAACTTTGCACGTTTTTGCACTATAAATATTGATCTACCTCATTGCTACTTGTTCATCAGTGACGTGCAGCACAGTCTGAGCTGCTTCAATGTAAAATAAAATATCATTTGAGTACCATCAGAGAGAAGTTCACATTTACCAGAAACAGAAAGCTAGATACATCAATCATCAGCTTTTAACACTGATGATGACGCACACACACACAAACACACACAC
This sequence comes from Chaunax sp. Z400, assembly GCA_037577475.1. Classification (NCBI taxonomy): domain Eukaryota; kingdom Metazoa; phylum Chordata; class Actinopteri; order Lophiiformes; family Chaunacidae; genus Chaunax; species Chaunax sp. Z400. The sequence goes on from CM075189.1 coordinate 7,115,102, forward strand.
ACACACTCCTTGTTATCATATAATCATACACATATGTTAGTTATTGCAAAGCAGCCTGCACTTGTGTTGATGTTTTGTTGCATCTAAATGTGCTCTTTCTGCTGTCAGAGCCTCTCATTAGTAAAGTAAGTGGTCTTCGAAGAGGCTGATGAGCAGTGTGTTGAAGAGTGATAAAATATACCAGAAAAAACAGATTTGGTGTGTGTGTTGGTGACAGATATAGTCCCATATTATTTAGGGATGGGCATTTAAGCAGAAATACTCATCAATAATCGCTCAGCACTAATCGACTGCCAATCGACGACTTACACCCCCCAACCACAACATCCCTCTCCCCCTGACACACACCTACACAGAGAGAGAGAGAGCGATGGGAGCCAATTTTTCAACTCATGCTAAATGAGTTTGCAGCTCACATGCTATTATCATCTAGTTTCTAAAGTCTTGCGGTGATAGTTTTTGTAGATGGTGTCATCTGTCAGATGACGGTCGTTCTTTATTCTGCATGTCTAACATCAAGCTTACTTTGTCTGCTGACTAAAACAGCCATTATCTGTTAAACTGTGGATGGACCTTCTTCTGCTGGTGCTTTGCTCTCAAATGATTGTACATAGTTGTGGTAGACTTGTGATAAGATTTTACCTGGCAGAGTTGGTGCTGCACCTCTTTTTTTTCTCACCTCATTTGTGATCATAGTGCATTCTTCTTCTTTTGCTAATAGCGGTTGTAAACAGCCTGTAGGTGTATCACCACCACCTTCTGGCAGTAGTACTGCATTACCACCAGGCACAGGTAAAAACAAGGGAGAAACTTTTTTATGATAAACGATAATCGTGTATACTAATACATTTTTTTTATGAATTAATGACTATTGGAAAGTTTGAAAATAAATGCCAGTCCCTAATATTATTCCCTATATTAGCTGCTACTGACTCTTTCATTATCAGCCAGTATCAGATGATAGAAAAGATGCAGGATACTTAATATATTCATATATTTTTACAGTAAGTATTTATGGTTAGACCTTGTTCAGATCAACTGGGGAGAAACTTTTATATACACTTTTTTTAAATTCATAAATGTTTAAATGGGCCTCTCCACCACTGTTAGATTTCTAGTCAGTGTTATACTGTGGTTCTGGAGGAGCCTTATCATATCTACTAAAAGAATTTCTATGATCAGTGTTTTCTCAGGTTGGGCTTGATGAGGATGACTCAGGGTTCAAATAAGTTGGCAGACAGTAAATAAAGTCCAGTCAGGATCGCTTTAGTCAAAAATAAGATTAATTAACATTAGATTTTTAATTAAAAGTTTACGACAGTTCGATCAGGACCACTTTGGTTACTATAAAGTTTTTGCCTTATATTTGGCGGTATGGTTCTGTTCTGGGACCTCCCTGCCCTTCCACGTGCATACGTGGGAAGCCCGGAGCAGGAAGCCTTACTGCCCTTCCATTAGCCGTCATGGAAAGGCTAGGCAGAGAGAGTGGCCTGCAGAGACCCCCATTCAGAACAGAACAATCATCAATAATAGCCAAATACATGATTAAGTCAGACGCAAAATGAAAAGGAGGAGTTGGGGTGGAGGTGGGTTGCAAAGCAGCATGCAGAGGAAGCAGCAAAGGTAGGCAGGCTGGTGCAGCTTAAATAAAGCACCCTGTATGAAATTTGCCAATTGGATGAGTAGAAGGGAATCAGCTGGGCTGTCAGCCGATTGTGGGCTGGTTTAGAGATTAGCTCCTGTCAGCTGATGTAGCAGAGAATGAGGCTGGGCTTGACTTCGTGGCCTGCCTGAACTAACGCTATACGCTCCATTTTGCCCACTTTGAGTCTTTTGAGCATAAGGAAGTATGCATAAGGAATTGTATGAAGACCATGTGCCTATATTTTATTTTACAATCGAATATATATTGGTCAATAAGAAACAAAGTGCAGCATCTATGACAGATTGTGGTAAGTGAGTGAGTGACTTTGGGGTCCCATTTAAACACACTAAAATGCATGATATTGTTCATGGGTCTTTGTGCATCATGTGTGTCTAACTAGTTAAACAACACACAAGGTACAGAGGGTTTTATTTAATCCTTTACTTATTCATAGGTGTGTTTTGGGCATAGCCTGGATTAAATCAATCCCAGTGTAATCCCCCTTTCTGTTCAAACAAGCAGACTATATGTATATTCTGAACCGGAGCTTCTTTGTTGTCACAACTTACTATCTGAATAATGCATCCTTTAAATAGCACTAAAAACACTACATGGACAAATGTATTCATTTCCATCTTTTCTTGTCATTCTGAAGTTCCATCCATATGTCTACCTTTTTTCCACAGTTGTCTACCTCATCTATCTCTGTCTCTTTCCTCTAAAAATCCTTCCATCCATCATCATCTTTCCCGATCTCTCTCAGAATCAACTTCATCCCTGACAGCAGTGAATGTATTTGATACACTTCCTCTAAATCATACTTAAGTATGTCTTCTTTCCCCATATCTCAGTGCAGCAGACAGAACACAGGATGATATACTGTATGACAAAAGGTTGTGGGGTAGGATATAAGACCCACAGAAACCCATGGATTACAGTGCTGAGGTGTATCCATGATATTGTAGGTTCAAAACCTCTTTATTACCTTTGAAAGATACCTTTCTGTGTTTATCCCAAATGACATGCACCTCATCCCACTGATCCAACCAGCAACCAGTTCCTGATGCTGTTTTTAAGGTAGGATGAAGCTTGTCCCCGTCTCCAAAGTGAGAGGATATGGTTACCATAATGTAGTGCTGTGGAAATGTACTCTATGTTATTGTAGCCATCCTATCCTGTATGCGTGGATGGGCCCAGAGTTCTTTGTTCTGTATACTCCATAGCAGCTTTGAACACTACCCTATCAAGATAAAGAATGAATTAGTATATTGACCCTTTAAATAAATGTAAACATAAACAAAATAGTTTATGTGAAAAAAATGGAGAAATACTACAGTCACAATAACAACACTTAAGTTTTCTGTTAATACATAAACAGATAAACAACAACAGTCACTTTTTGTACTCAAATGTCCAAATACAGCATTCAGAGTGTAAGCAATTATTATTTAGTCTCTTAGCCGGCAAACTTTGGATATGGTAAAAGTCTTGCAGGCCTGATTCATGCTCGTCATCGTAGATACAAAATCTTAGTGGTCACTTCACTCAATAGGAGCTAAAGGAAAATAAAGCAGAGTGGTACGTTTTCTCGGAGAACTGTGATCGTCCTGTGACTCCTAGCCGTCCTTTAGCCTCAGTCAATAGGCAGATGATGGGCAACACACAGGCTTCCTCACAGGGTTTAGAAGCAATCCAGGATAAGCTAATTGTACGTGGTTAATTGGTTTAGCCAAGGGGCCGTTTACTCAATGACCGTTTCACCCAAAAACTTTTTGTTGCGTTCCGGCCGTCCGTTTTACACGAGAACGGCATTTTTAAGGACTGAAAACGCAGACCTTTAAAAACGAGTGGAGACTTTTCAAAACGCCGCCGTACCGTTGTTGTGTAAACGGGCAAAACGCAACTCTGACTAAAAATGATAACGACACAGGTTAAATAAATAAAATTAAAATGCCTATTGCGGTTCCTGCCAGCCTTTGTCACGTATTCAGACAGGAAACAGCCTACTATGGCCAGAACAACCACAAAAATACAACGTTGGACTGTCCGGTTCAGTTTGTGCAGCAGACTGTTGAATTTATTAACACTCCAACATAGATTTGCTGAACCCGCATTGTGTTCTTATTCTGTGTTTATTTTGAAAAGTTACGCCACCAATTACTGCCTTGCCATACAGACTACAGCGTTTTCAGTCACGTTTGTGGATCCGTGTGTACGACGATCATTTCAGAAACCATGCCATGTAAACGCAGGCTTTAAAAACGTAGAGAAATTGATTTGTTTTCAACTAAAACGTTGCCATGTAAATGGGGCCTAAATACATGTTTGTTTTGTATGCTAATTAGCTTAGCCACTCACTGAGTTAATGAGTAGACCTCTAACAGGTGAACAACGATACAGAAACTTCATTTAGAGACCTCTGTTATTCTCCACACATAAAAATTACTTGTTGCTTCACAGACTAGAAAATCTATAGCAGAAATAAATACAGCCTTAACAGGGATACAAACACTTTTGTTTTCTCTCTGCAGCTGAACTTAAACCAGTTTCACAGGACAAAGTTCACATGAGCACAACATTTCCCCATTTTATATTTTCACCCATATTAAGCTTTAAATAAACATTGACATCCTTAACATGTTGAACTTAGCTTTCTTAATCACAACGTAAGTGCATGAACTTTGAACAAACTTTTTAATACTATATGTATTTATTTACTAATCATGAACAAATATTCAAATGCATCTTATGTTTAAGCTGCGACGCCATTATGCAAACAGGTATATTGGCTTTATGAGATAGTAAAATACTTCCACCTCTCCTCAGAGGTTAATCTTGCCAGCATAAGGACTTTGGCACAACACGCCAGCAGCTGATCATGGGCTAATGTCTGGCCATTAGTGATCATCAGTGAGAGAAATCAATTCAATTGGTTGTTCTGTCAAAAGTGAAATAGTGTCGGAAACAGAAGAGAGGGAGGCCAGATAAAGACTATAGTCAACAGGACACACAAAGAAGGCTCTTGTAATTCTTCACCTATCATTCCAATACAGGAATAATTATCAATAACATGGTCATATGGGACAAACCATCTGAAACCATTCAAGTGGTGAGTTTGGGGTAAAAATAGTAAAATGAAAAACACTGCTTTATCGTCACAAAGTTTGTATATCCACAGTCCTGTGGCGTCTGGCTTGTCCTCCGCATGGCTTAATACAGACTAAAGCCACCTGTTCATATGTAGAGATGCAGAATGAGTAGAATGTGCTGTAGTTTCTGTGATGCGTTCAAGTGTTCACAGGCTACCTTTATTTGGCCTTTGTCCTGGCTACAGTTATTTCATGCTGGTTTGTGCTTGGGGCTTAAGTGATCATCCTGTATTTGTTCCTGCAGGCAGACAGACTATTATTTGAGACTCATCCATAATATGAATACCAGCTCTGACACCACAAGCTCAGTCTCATTCCCAGCTGCACAATGCAAAATATGTTACAAAATGAGGAAGAGGAGGTGAAGGTTAGCATTGGAGGGTTACACATACGGTGGCCATCTGTCCGGTTTTAGGCCAAACAGTCCAGTTTTGAAACACCATATCCATCAACCGGCGCAGCCTTGAGCCAGACACTCATTTGTCCTCTTTTTGACAGGCTGCATAATCAAATTAGCCATGTGGCTTTTTGACATTGTGTCACAGCGGACTGTGATCACTGCGCCGCCACAGATCCACTCCACCTGCTACAGCGATAGGTTAAACCACAAAAATGACCAAACGACAGACTTCGTTTAATCCTGATTGGTCGAAAGAGCATGGATTCATCCCAAAAAGCAGAAAGAGCGAGTTCCATGCTTTGTGCACGTTGTGTCAGGTTTTATCTTTGCTTCACTGTATGGCTGGGCAAAATATCAATATTGAATTGATATCATGATATGAGGTCTGGGATATTGGATATGGTAATGTGGTGATATGACGTAAGTGTTGTCTTTTCCTGGTTTTAAAGGCTGCATTACAGTAAAGTGATGTCATTTCCTGAACTTACCTGACTGTTCTATCCGTTCTCTTATTTGCGTTTACCCAGTTAGTTATTATATAGGCATTACTGATGATACTGATTCATCAAAAAACTCATGGTGTAAATATATTGTGAAAGCACCAAATGTCATCCCCACAATGTTGTCACAATATCGATATCGAGGTTTTTGATCAAAAATAATGTGATATTTGATTTTGTCCGTATCTATAGCCATAATTCGCAGAATCCTGCAAAGTGTCCTCCTTTTTGGTATTATAAAAGTGGCCACCCTAGTTAAACATGACTTTCACTCAGGAGAGCAGAATTTGTGTCCTGTATGCCCAAACCAAAATTACATTTCATCTTAAGCACATGTTAGAGAGGCAAACCATTTCTTCAGCAGGTGCCCTTGTTACTGGGTCTTTCTGCAAAGCAGCATTCCAAAAAAGGAATGGCAAAAGGAAACACACTAACAGCACCTATAAACGTGGAGACATCAGTTTCTCTCCTCCACACAACATGTGAAAACTTCTCCAATGCCTACAGAGGATTACTGTTTCAATCAAGGAGATAAAATAATGTATTATTTTTTTTGGTGGACCATTTATTCTAACAAGTTTGACGTTGTGTTTAATCAGAGGTTAGTGAACTCAAGGGTTAAATATTAAAATTTGATCAATTCTGCAGCCACATGTATTGACACGTCTGTTTTGGTTATCCTCATCAATAACTAATTTGTATCTAATCTAATCTGCAATTCAAATTCTCCTTTATTGTGATTTTAGCTTCAGTTGTTGTAGTGGTGAATTTCTCAGTAGTCCTTGTACAGTTGAAGTAATAATAGTGAATAGCAGGAGGATCAGCAGTGGAGGCATTGCTATTGATTGATTGGGAGACTTAGCCTCAAGAGTATGCAGCATCACGTTGTCCACAAAAAAGGTTGTGGTACATGGCACAGTAAAATCAATGACAGAGTCAATATTATATACTGCAGTGTGGCTGAGAAGCGGTCCTCAAACATCAGGACAAAGAGCCACAGCAGGCATCATGGGAATTAATGAGTGGTTTAAAGGTATGGGACACTCAAAATTGTAACCTTTTCACCACATGACATTAATTGCCTTGTTGGTCACTATTTACATGACGGATTAGACACTAAGTAAAGACTGGTCTGCTTTTTTTAGGGGATTTTATGAACAACTTATGCCTTTGTAATCAAATTGAATCATGAAAGATGAAAGAAAATGAAGATAATTATTTGCAACAGTGTGCCAGATGTGCCAGATAGGAAGTAAAGTGATCATATGCAGCTCTACAGCCTCATCTTCACATTGAGGTTTGACGCATTCCTACTTGAACATAGACCAAAACCAGAACCTGTGCTCACCTCTTATCTGATAACTGCGCTGTACCTAGAGACACTGCAGAGTACTGGATGGATAAACTGTTGTTCAAGCTAGGAATAAATGCAGTATGTAAATCATATTTTTAGTTTTTACGTTTCTAGCTGTTACCTATCTTTCATCCAGCGCAAAGCAGCACAGAGTGCACTGTGACTATCATCAGGAGTGTCCGTCTGATGCACTTTTCACCACAATGTCAGCACAGCTTTTTCTTCCTGTACTTAAAACACTTGAAACATGAGATCTAATCTCACTCTCAGAATGAAAAGAAGGAACCTCATTACCCAAAATGTCCTTTACAAAAAGGTCCTCAGTGTTTGCCCAACACACAAACTGTCCAGTCAGGTGACAGTCTGAAGGGAATTGATGGGGGAAATCTGACAGCCAGTCAGATGAGCCTGCTGTGTCATAGAGCAATACTGAATGAACACTCACCATATGCAAACCATGGGCCACACACAGAGATGTCTTCTTTCATTCCTTGGCCTTTTCCCCTATCGACAATTCCTAATATACTGCGCACATGAATCTCTTCCATTGAGAAAACAACGCACCACAGTGCACTAATGGATGTCAAAACACACACATAAGAACAGAAATTGAAGACGGATGAGTGGAGTAGAGGAAGGGGAGGAAAAATCCATGGCAGATGGAATGGAGAGTATGGTACATGTAGACCTTGTTTAAGAAAGGGCATTCATCACCATTAGGTTAGTGATAGACGCTGGTCCAACTGTCCTTGGCAGGAAGACAAAGCCTTCAATTAACAGAGGAGAGGAAAAATGGAATTAGAACAAGGACTACTGCCCCTCTTCACTGCATTAATTACATATCAATAATCAAAGACACATGACAAACAGTACTGGTTAGCTCCCAACCACAATCTGTCTCCCTGTAGTTATCATTCAAGTGTTAAAGGTAATAAGTAACCATTCAGAAACATCCTGTTATATCCTTGTGTCCGTTTCAGACCAAACTCCAGTAACCTTTCAGTCAGTGTTAAGTGGTAATTTTGAAGTCCACTTGCTCAATTTGAGACACTTCCTGATGTCCTCAGCAAAAGGTCATTAGTCTGTAAGGAAAGACAGAAGAGTTGGAAGGATCAGAACAAAAAGACAATCTTAACTCCTGCAGCTGAGCTGGATATTTAAATGTAGTACTGGCACAGCTGTTCTCCATACAGCCTGTTCACTCCCTGTTAACTCCGTTGTACCTAAATCGGCTGTAATTCACCTAGGAGGAGTCCTACATGAATTGTCCTACTTCTAGACAAAAAAGCCCAAATGTTATTTTAGTTTTGTGCAAATATAGTATTGATTATACATCAGAAGTGAAATGAAAAAACACCAACGTTCTTTCATTTTTCTTAAAAGGAAGGCGATTTTGCCCACAAACCGCTAGCATTTTGCTAATGAATGCTGATTGGTCAGTAAAATTTTACAATTGCTTGCACCCTTCCTTGAAGTCTCCCTGATTCTACAGACGTTTATGAAATGAAATCAAATGAATATCTAAAGGAGGACCTTTGTTTATGAATGTAGCTCTGGTTCATGTAATAGCACAGATTTTCCACCGACTATTAATGCCGTAAAGTGTCTTGTGATGCTCCCAGAGAGTGCTGCCAATCCTACCACTGTAAGATATTCCACAATAATTGAAGCAGCAAAAAAAATATATAATGGACTGATATTTATTGTATCAACCAATTATATTGAAAGCATAATGACAGTTGAAAGAATTATTTTTTTCTCCCCATAAACATTTAATTTTAGTGCTTCAGCTCCATAGAGCCACATTCTTTCTGGACTACCTCGTGAGTGCCCCCATATATCTGAAAGTTCTGAGAGTGGCATATCTCTACTACTATTAGAACATCTCTGGTACTGGCTCTCCTCTCGGTTGAGGGGGTGGGGCAAGAAGTGTGTCATAGCATTTAAAGAGACAGGCACTCAAACCAGCCATTCTGAACAGGGTTGTGGGGAGGGTGCTGTGTTGCTCGATCCTCGTGGTATTTTACCCCTGACATGTTAACAGACATTTCATTAAAACCACTGTGAATTGTGTTAACTTGTGATAAAAAGGTATTGTGTCGACTTTAAATAGGCGGTGTGATGACAAGGCATGAATGGGGGAAAAGAACACAGAGCATTCTGAGGAAGGAGGGAGTGGAGGAGAGGAGGAGGATCTTAGGTCAGCAATGTCTGCAGAAATCACTCTTCAACTCCTCCCTCCAGGATTCACACTGCCAGCTTCTCATCTCTGAATATTTTTGGGAGACATCAGAGAATTTGCAGCGAGCATGTAATGCCATGACTTGTCGTGTGCTGAAGCTTAACCAGATACAACACGAAGTACAATTCATAGCAACGGAAAGTACTGTTTCCATATTTCAAGTGATGTTCAGATAAAACTGCTTTGTGTTAGCAATTATTATATCTTGTAACCTGATCACGTTCTTTAAAAAAAAATATTTACATTGAGTGTATCTATTAGGTAAAATTACGTAATTCATTATTTTTCAAGCTGAAATTCATTGACTTTTGCTTATTTTTTATGAAGAGCATGTAGATCACAAGGACCCATTTTTATTGAGTGCACACTGTGCACCCCTCTAAATGGTAACAAGACTGTACTTATATGTCACCTTTCTAGTCTGACTGACTCAAAGCTTTACAACAGCAGCCAGCATTCACCCATTCACACCAACATTCATACAGTGGTGACATTCAGACCATGCAAGGCTCCAGCTGCTCATTAGGAGCAATTCTACTAATGATGAACGAATGAAGGGATTGGGTCAGATGAAGAGTTTGGGTCAGATGCAGGTCTTATGCCAGGTCTAAGATGTATAGATGTAAAAAGTAAATCTATGATTACATGATTGTCTTTCTTTTCATCCAAGAGGAGCGAGTGAGGTGAAGGCCCATCAATTCGTCCAGCGTCTGGACTGGAACAGCCTCCTGAATCAGGACATCCCTCAGATGAAGACAAGGAAGAAGAAGAAAAAGAAGAAGAAGAAGAAGAAGAAGAAGAAGAAGAAGAAAAAGAACACTGGTAAGTCCAATCACAGACACATAGACAAACCCAGACTCATGTCTGGCAGGAAAACAGGGCATTTAAAACATTGATAATAGGCTGCTACGGTGTCTTTCATTTAGATATTGTTTGATATTTAACCCTTTTATGGTGTTCGGGTCTGTGGGACACGTTTTCATTTTTTATCAAAAGAAAATGATACGATTAATTATTTTTTCAAACTCAGACTCATTGGCCTTGGCTTATTTTCTGTGAAGAACATATATCAGAACACATTTTCAATGACCACACACTGTACACCCCCCCTACAGGCTTCCCATAGCTCTTCCACTGGATAAATTTCGGTGCCCTGTAAGGTACATTATGCATATCCTATAGGCGAAATTGGATGAGGAGAAGAGACAATAATGATAATTGCATACAACAATACACATTTAATTAACAGAGAGAAGAAGAGATGAGACTCACATCTGAATAATCATCAAACTCCCCGGCCTTTTCTTTCAGGTCCTTTTCGTCAACTGTCATGTTGACCGGACCAATCTCTGACATTCCAAAATCGGCCAACTTGATGTAGCCTGTGGAACTGATCAACAGACTGTAATGGAAAGAGGTAGAACAATATCAGTCAGTGTGGGGAACGTTTCTGTAAATCCTGCTCCTATTTAAAGAAGATAGAAATATAATGACGAAAGCTTGACTGTAATTGACCATTGGCTAAACCCCTCCTCTGTACAACAATAGTCCAATCACAGCCGAGCAACTATAAAGGTCAAGTCTGCCAAACTTTGAATTTCCAAAACCAACACCGAAGACTAAAAGTGTAAAGAAACAGTTTTTATATCTGCTCTGAGCTGCAATCGTTAGCTTGTCTGGCTAACTAACTTACATTTCTAAGAGCATTGTTACGTAGTTACTGCGATGTTGGGGAAAACTCATTACATGATATAGAGATAGATTCTCCAAACAAATTAATTATTATTCAACCTAGAAAGTCTATTTGTCTACCATATTTAAAAATTAAAACATGATGTTTGAAAACAAACAATACAGCTTAAATCTAACGTTTGTCTGGCTTTCTGCAGCACGGCTAGTTAGCTAGCTACAGCTGATTAAATGTACCAGGGACACTAACAGGAAAAATCAATCAGTGGCTAGAAATGAGAAGCTGCTTTTGTCTACCTCCGTCTAAAATCATGGTTTATTTTTTCAAAAATAACCAAGAATTTGAAATGATAAAACTAATACAGACACTGTTGTAAACTGCATATATAGGCCTACCACCTTGAGCTGGGTATCGCCACTAGATACCTTTTAAGGTATTATCTGAAAAAAGCCAGTACCAAGTAGTATTTAATCTTCTCCATCAAATACCATTTGATTCTTTTACCAGGTCAACAAAACAACTATTTGTCTAGTTTTGCTCACAGACAATCAGTACAAGTGTTCTTCCATTTGATGCAACGTGTGATTGGCCCACTACAGCTGCAGCTACAACCCATACATTCTGTGGTGAGGTCAGGTCCAGCATGTATAGATATCAAATAGATTACGCTTCTACTACTGGTATCAATTTAAGGCTACTGGAATAAGTACTGGTATGATCATTTTTTTTAAATGATACCCTGCCCTATTGCCACGCAAGAAGAAAAAACCTGACAGACCAGCATTAACCAAGGAGGATGGGGCTTACCAAATAGTCAGCTGCTTGACAGAAAAATTAAAATATGCATGATGCTCTCTTAATGGAACAGATTATGGACTCACTGCGAGGGCTTGAGGTCTCCATGAAGGATGCCGTAGCTGTGGATGTACTCCAAAGCTGAGACAGTCTGTGCCACATACAAGCGGGACAAGTTCACAGGGAGATGCTTAAGATAAGATAAGATAAGATAAGATATCCCTTTATTAGTCCCACAGTGGGGAAATTTACATTATTGCAGCAGCACAGTGTACGAAAAACACAGCAGGAGGAGGGGAAATAATATTAAAAAAAAAATACAATACAATAAAGGACGGGGGTAAAGTGTCTCAAGAATATTTCACAATAACAATACTATTGCAAAGTGTCTCAGTATTTCACACAAGTACTACAAATAGTTAGGTCTACTGGGAGCAGTGCTGATTGTACAGTCTAACAGCTGCAGGAAGGAAAGACTTGCGAAAGCGCTCCTTCACACACTTTGGGTGAAGCAACCTGTCGCTGAAGGAGCTCTCCAGTGCTGTTACTTGGTCCCGCATCGGGTGGGAGTGATTGTCCATTATGGATGACAGCTTAGTTGTCATCCTCCTTCCTCCCACCACCTCCACTGGGTCCAGGGGGCATCCCAGGACAGAGCTGGCCTTCCTTATCAGTTTATCGAGTCTTTTCCTATCCAACACTGAGATGCCGCTGCCCCAGCAGACCACACCATAAAAAATGGCTGATGCCACCACGGTGTCATAAAATGTCTTGAGGAGTGCTCCCCGCACTCCAAAAGACCTCAGTCTCCTGAGCAGATAGAGTCTGCTCTGGCCTTTCCTATAAAGTGCCGTGGTATTGTCTGTCCAGTCCAGTTTATTGTTCAAGTGAACACCCAGGTACTTATAAGATGTCACCATCTCAATGTCTGTTCCCTGAATGTTCACCGGGTCCGGGGGGGAGTGTGTGTGCCTGCGGAAATCAACCACCAGTTCCTTGGTTTTCACCGTGTTGATCTGGGGTTGGTTCCGCTGGCACCAGTCCACAAAGTCCTGCGTCAGTCCTCTGTATTCCCTGTCGTCCCCATCTGTGATGAGGCCGACGATGGCAGAGTCATCAGAGAACTTCTGCAAGTGACAGGTGGGTGAGTTGTAGTGGAAGTCTGCAGTGTAGAGGGTGAAGAGGAACGGAGCCAGGACCGTTCCTTGTGGGGCACCCGTACTGCAGACAACCATGTCGGACACACAGTCCCGTGACCTCACATACTGTGGACGGTTGGTGAGGTAGTCCAGTATCCAGCATGTGAGGTGGTGGTCCACACTGGTGTGCTCCAGCTTGTCCTTCAGAAGCTGAGGCTGTATTGTGTTGAAAGCACTGGAGAAATCAAAGAACATGATTCTCACAGTGCTTCCCGGCTTCTCCAGGTGAGAGAGGGCTCGGTGTTGGAGGAAGATGACGGCGTCGTCCACCCCGATGCTAGGTTGGTAGGCGAACTGAAGCGGGTCCATCGCTGGGCTCACCAGGGGGCGGAGATGAACAAGGACCAGCCGCTCCAGGGTCTTCATCAGGTGGGATGTTAGAGCCACCGGCCTGTAGCTGTTGAGGTCCTTGGGGTGCGGAGTCTTGGGGACAGGTACCATGCAGGATGTTTTCCACATCTGTGGCACTCTCCCCAGCTTCAGGCTCAGGTTGAACATTTGTTCAACTATCCCACACAGCTGGTCTGCGCAGGACTTCAGGAGCCTGGAGCTGATGCCGTCCGGACCCGCAGCCTTCCTCGCCTTCATCTTCCTGAGCTGATCTCTCACCTGGAGAGTTGTGAGGGACAGGGTGGAGCAGGGGGGCTGTGTGCTGAAGTTTGTGGATGGGGGGGATGGTGGTGTTGAGCTGATGAAATGAGCAGTGGGGGGTGGCTGTGAGCTGAGTGTTGCAGGAAGGGAGGTGGAGGAGGGGGTGGGGCAGTGTCCTGGAGGTGCCAATGAAGGGGGTTGCAGCAGGCCTGGCTGGGCTGGGGGAGGGGCAGATGACCGATCAAACCTATTGAAAAATAAGTTCAGATCATTCACCCACTGTTGGTCCCCCGCAGACTGGGAGTTTGGTTCCCTGTGGCCAGAGATGGTTTTCAGGCCTTTCCAAACTCCACTGATGTTATTCTGCTGCAGCTGATCCTCCATCTTCCTCCTGAAGCTGTTCTTCCCCTCCCTGATCTTCCTCCTTAGCTCCTTCTGTACAGTCTTCAGCTCCTCTTATGGCGATGAAGTAAGCTTTCACAATCCCCACCTATGAGGTCAGATGGAGACATAAGAGCGGACAGTGTCAGGTCAGATGTCACGGTTAAGTCTATGAGAGTCGTCTAAAGACTAAAGAGGAAAGTCAGTTTAAAGTTGATACATAAAGCCTTAGTGAGCACTACCAATGGCTAATTAATCAAGCATTTTGTATATGCATGTTTGACTAGTCCAAGGCAACCTCCTTACCTCCGACGTACTCCATCACCATGCACAGGTCTCTTGGTGTCTCAAATGCACAAAACATGGAGAGAACAAAGGGGTTGTCGCTGAAGGTGAGTATGTCACGCTCTAAGTACACCATGGACCTGTCAAACTCCTTATACTCCTGTGGGATCATTTTCACTGCTAAATCCTAACCAGTCTCCTTGTGGCGCACAAGGTTAACAGTTCTGAACAGGAGGGAAAAGGAAACGTGAGCAGATTCTATGACTGAATACATATTTTTAATCATTTAAGAATAAAATACTCTAGAGCAACATCACATGTTGGTTTCAGTGTCTTCTCTGCTTTGACTGGACTCTTAAAACAAAGACTCTCTCACTTACGCATTTTCTCCTTTGGCAAGGCACGTGACCTTTTCAAAGTCACTCATGACTGGTCGTCTCTCAGGAGGACTGCAGGCCGCATGGGTCCAAATCAAACAACGGGAAGTTATGTATGTAAGTAAATAGAAAGCAAAAAGGTGTATAAGGTGAAGTGAAATGAAAAGTCAAGAACAGCAATGATATTTTTAAGTCATCATCATTGGACATTGTTCATAAGATCTCAAAAGCAAATTAAATGCGTTCAAATGTCTGCCTAATCCAATTAATGGTTCTTTTTGGTTTCCTAGTGATTTGTGTGGGGATTTTTAAAAAAGACACACTTACCTAATAGAGAATCTTCTCCAGTTTATTCAGGTGCAAGAAATACTGTGAGCTGGAGATGAATGAAATTCAGCGTAGTCTTAGGCTGTTGTTTTGCCAATAAGACCATGTTCTTTAATCTCACGGACTGAACAAGGAAGGAGGACAATATTTAAAATGATGGTTAGAATTGTTATTTCTGTCCAGACAGGAACTGAAGTTAAAGATCTGTGAGTAGAGAAACTCATGTAAACACATCAGAAACATTTCAAATGTATTTTCAAATAAAGCACCAGCCATTACTAAACGGTTAACATTCACATTAAATCACTGTGGTGAAGTTGGAATGATATTCTCAGATTTGAACTTCATGGATCAATAACTCATTAATTAAACGTCAAAACGCAACGTTGTTGTGACATTTCACAAAGTTATTGATCCATGAAGTTCGAATCTGTGAATTAGTAGTGTTTAAACAATAAACGGAATAAATAGTTACATGTACATACGTACAGCAACTAAAACCCTATTTTCCAACGCTGTATAGAGATATGCAGACAAAGTGAACTGGACTTGTCTATCGGAGGATGGAGTTGTATAGGATAAGACCCTGATGTTGTCATAGTGCCAAAGATCTGTCAAGATAAAAGATCTGCCAAGATCAAAAATCTGTCCAGATCAAACACTTGTTTTGTTTACCTTGTCTCCACGGTAACGAGTGTTATACAGTATACTGTCGTCATAGCTCTGCTCCTACTACACAGATTAGTAGGAGATTCTGAAGTACATTTATATTTAATAAGAGCCTACACTTGCAACCCACTTGTTCACAAATGGAAATACAGTCACAGACTGTACACATGAATTACAACAATCAAAGACATTAAAGACACAACAGTTCATTGCAGTGTGCCCAGGTTGTTTAGAGCCCTTATGGCTGAGGGCACAAAACTCTTCCCAAAGCCACTTTCCTGCATGTTGTCTGTCTGTATGGACGACCAGGGGGAAGGAGGATGAAGCATGGGTTGAGTGGGTGGCAGGGGCTACTCTGAGTAGGCCTACTCACCTGTTATTTTTTCTGCACGGTCAAAGTAAACCGACTTCAGTTTGCATCTGGCCACCACGCTCCCCAGCATTGACCAGGCCTGCAACGTGAGCCTCTATCACCCTCTTATCCAGCTGAAAGTTGGCTGAAAGTTGGCTGGGATATCAGCAACCACCTTCATCCTCTGTTTGGAAATGGCAAAGTCATGGAACAGCAGTGATCTTTCACACACGTTAACAGAGGTCGCCGAGCTAAAAAGTGAGCTGCGCTCCATCGAGCGGCTCATTGAAGAGCTTCTCCAGTGACAGACGGAGCTGTGTTCCCGGCTGACATGTATCGAACCTACGTGTAGCAGCGACCGCTGTCTTTGGATGAAGCTGCACCTTGATCCACGACCTGGTCGTCCGTAGTGAAGGGCCACAAAAGGATCTCTCTTCCACTCTACAACCCGTCTGCTATTGGCGGCGACGGCATCCCACTCAGCAACTTCTTTTCTCCTCTAGCTGAACTTCCCCTACACTCATGTTATTTTCCATCGAGCTGATGTAGGTTTGTTTTATTAGAATAAAGGAAATATAAGGATTTAACAGATGTTATCTCTAGTCATCAACATGTAAACCACATAACTTTTAGAGATACTAAAGGGTTAACTCCCTAATACATCTATACAACCATAATAATAGACTGGATAATTTCTGATAATTCGCCCAGTTTGTATTACTGGACCATCACAAAGGCAATGTGGGCCAATACCCCTGATCCTCAAAGGGTCCCATAACATCTATGTGGCCATTACCTTGTCCTGATTTGATTACAGAGTTGTTTGTTAATATGCACAGTTAAAACACAATTAATTGTTTAGTTAATTATTAACTTTTACCCAACACTGAGGTCCTATCTTATGTAATTCAGTGGCCCTTATTTTCATTACTCCTGCTAATATTATGAATAACATTATCATAACGTTCAATCAGATCACCACAAACTACACTGAACTACCTCAAACCTGGCACAGGTTAGCATTCCTTCATGAAACTTTGGTTGGTTTCTGGATTGGAAGTTTTCAGGAGGGCTCAATGGGGAAACCCACTCATTTTTCATAAAATACATCTGAACTGTTGAGACTGTACCAATAGATGTAGGGTCCAGAGCTGCAGGGTTCATACAAACTTCTCCAGGGTTCCTTGAGGGGATTATTAGGAACCTGGAGAGGACCTCCAGCAAACTTCAAGCTTGTTTCTCTGTTTAACATCTTGTCTGCACATACAATGTAGACAGTAAACCATGTCAACGTTAAATTATTAATTTTAGAAATAATGGTGCTGTTATGCATTTGTAATTGTTCTTAAAATTCTGAAAGTCAGAGACATCTCAATTGAACAAGACAAATCACAATCTACATATGGCTGCTGCTGGCAGTCTGCCTCATAATCAGGTAAATGCTGACATCAGTCATTTTGAAAATATGTCACTTCAAGTGTTTGTGTAGTTTCTCAGTCATCCAGGTCATGGTAATCCTTAAAGGTTGATTCAGAAACAACTTCCGAGAGGCTTCATCAGTTCTAAACTGTTGGTGCGGGATAAATATCCTGACCCCGTATATCAAGGATATATCACTTCAAATGTGAGTATATTATTATGAGAGGAAAGCTAGTCTGTTCACACCTCCTCCATAAAACATCCCATTTCATTGTAGTGCTGGTCTTATTTGCCTCCCATAGTAATGCCTGATGCAGTGTTTTTTTAATAAAAATAATAGGGAGTAAAACATCATGAAATAGTAGAGCATCACTACTGTAACAGTTTGTTTTCATTTAATGACAACAGAGTCTTTCAGCTCTAAACCTTTTTTTCTAAAGTTGTCACAAGTTACAGTTAAGGTTGGTTCCTTAAAGAGAATGACATCAGACCTTTTAGCAAATCTAATATATTAAATTGTGTTAAATATATTATTTATTTATTAGTTACCATTGCTCTGCTCACACATCACATTATGCTGATGCAGTTTTGATAATGCCAATAAATGAGGGACACCCCATCTTGCAAACACATTGAAAGAAAAAAATGTTGATTAAAACAAACAGTGTGTTGGAAATAATCACTGATTTGTTGATGATCAAACTGACGACACAATGTCAAAAGGGAATATTCAACCTTAAATTTCCAAGATGGCAGCTCTGTAACAGCCACAGCTTAATTTACTCAATATTTTTATTCTTACGTTTATGTTTTTTACTAATTGATCAAAATTATTTTAGGTGTTTTACTAGTTTTTATACTTTATTTTCATAACTAATTTTTATTATATCACAACTTGTTCACTGCCCAGGCTACTGTTCGGTTAGGCTTGCGTTTAGCCTAGCAGCTACAACAACACCCTCAGCTCATCAGAGGATCCTGGAAGAGGCTGTGGTCAGACGCTCTGGGGGTCGTCGCTGCCCTGAGCCAGCTGGGATACCTCCTGTCAGGTCTGAGGCTGCAGCTTCACCACAACACTCACTTGCATGGTCTCCGATCATGGTCTTCCCTACCATGTCAACCCAGAGCCGCTGTCCCCTTACCCCTTTCCCCCCAACCACATTGATAGTGGGGGATTCCATAATCAGGAGCACCTGTTTCTTCAGCAGCTTCAACAGAGCCACAATCCTGGTCACCATGGATAAACTCCTGGGGCTGCTGTGGTCTCTCTCATCCTCAATCAGTGGTTGTTCATGTCGGGACAAACAATGCTGTTCGTCAGCAAATGCTCATAATAAACGTAGCTTTTATTAACAACTTAATCTGTTTTGGGGAATACATGCAAGTCACTGATTGCTCTTCTTCATCTACATTGACATCTCAGGCTCCCCCACTCTTCTTCGTCTCCACTTGACTCCACTACATGATGCAGCCTTGATTTTATTCCCAGCGAATTTATCAGAGGTTATCGACACGGTTGGGCCCACTTCTTTATTGTTTATTAACTTGTCCCTCACAGAAGGTATTTTTCCATCTGATATATTGAACTTGCTGTAGTCCAACCTCTTTTAAGGAAAGTGTGTCTACCCACCTTTTAGCTTTTATGTGTCTTAATTACATCTTTGAGATATTTCAAGTATATTTCATTATATTGCAATTCTAAACTACAGTAAAGAATACAGTACAATACAGTAATTGTAATAGCATACAGTGCTATGCTGATGAAGCTGCTGCCAGTTAATTACTGAAATTTACAATCAAAAATTTTAATACAAATAAATAAGAAAAAGATTATAAAAATACTGATAAAATCTTACTAAAATGCTTTGACAAGGATAATGGTATGCTATTTCAAACATTTCAACAGTTTGAGGAAGAAATAGAATACTTGAGGCCAAGGACACACATAACCCTGCTGCTGGAGAAACTCAACTTGTACTGATGTGGACAGACCATAACCTCTCATATAGCATAATACTGGAATAGCAAAATAATGTGAAAATCACCAAGTTCAAATTTTCCAAAAATTTCAAAATAAGCAAATTAAAAAAAACAATTATGAGATGCACAACACAGGGCTGCTTTAAAGCATGTGTGAAATTTCATTCAGTCATCATCTTTTCAGATATGATTGAATGTGAACCAGTTGGACTTGTCGATCTTAAATTATTTGTATGAGGTTCATTTTTAATTTTCAAAATCCATTTTAGGGCATTTCTTTGGCTTACCAAAAAAACAAAAAATAAATATAAAAAAACACTTTCCCTCTCATTTTGAAAGCTTCTATAGAAATTAAATTGCCCAGATCAGATGTTAATGACTTCAAGGTTATTTTCTATTCAAGCTCAAGTATAAAACTACGATACTTTTTAGTCTATAAGGTGTTCCCCAACCTGTTCATGTTCAGGTCAGATTCCGTCTTAAGGTATCCTCACTGAGTAGTTTTTCTGCTAAAAAAGTCATCATAGTTCATCAATTTCAAACGAGAGTCACTATAACTTATATTATTTCTACCTTTGTTGCAACTTACAAAATGTGATTAAAATTAAAATACTCCATACCCATTTAGCAACAGACTCCCCACAACAAACTGTAGTCTCTGGACCCTATAGTTTGGAAATACGTGTGTTGGAAAGGGGTTAATGTGTTTATTTGACCGTAACATGATCAGTCATGAATATACAGTATTAACTGTAGGGACTGTCCCCAAAATCAAGCAGCTTATAAACACTAGAGTGAAAATAATGAGAAGATGGTTAAAAGAAAAAGTTCATCCCTTGTTTCACTAGTTGTGTTATGATTGATACAGAAGTATAAATACTATAATATGATACAATATGATATGGTACAGGCCCCTGAAACAAAGAGGCACTGCAGATTCCACAAAGCCTGACTCAGGCCTACATCTGTCTACAAGAGCCTGAGAAGACCAGAAGGAGCCAACCTGTAAGTCAATGGAGCACAAGAGACTCCATTTTCCAGGCTGCCATGCTGCCTAGGTATGAAATTCCTCCACCAGACTCTTGGCTGTCATTGGAGGAGACCCATGAGGAACCACAGGGGTTCCTCTGAAGTCACCAGGAGTATAGAAGTGGGAATTTCTCTCTGCTCGCTCTCTTCTCCTGCTCCTGTTCTTCACCTGGCTTCCAGCCACATCTGCCTCCCAAGGGAGCACCTTTTTCCCTCCTCACCTTACCCGCTCTGTACTCCTGTAAGGACCGGCGCCGCTCCACGCAAGCAGCAGTCCGATCGTCTCCTTGCCAGTCCCAGTAACAATCCCTGTATAACACACGGAGTGCTCCCGTACCGCTCTCATCGAAGATAAAAAGGACCTAAGATGACCCTGTGTTACATCAGTCACATCAACCCTGCTGTTTTCCTCCACCGCACTGCGAGAGCCAACTAAAGGGGCTCTAGACGCCGTCCCGCCGAGGATCAGCTGAATCTCACAGCAAAAGAACAACACAACACTTCGTCAGGACCCGCGACTCGAAGGACCGAGCCGGACCGCAAAGGACGAAAGAACCTCTTCGCCAGCTTCCCTTCTTCTACAAAGTAAGAGGCTTAAGTCTGGGCAGAGTAGATTGTTTGTGTATTGTTGAACTTGCTGTTTTTGCTGCTTCAACTGTTAGAGCTAGCTGCTGTTATTGTGCGCTGACGGTGTTAATCACCGATTGTTGTACGCTGATAGTTGGGATTTCCTTCTCTTCCACCAGCTCCTTTCCTCTGCTTTCCTATTTCTTCTCTTTCTCCTTCTTTCTCTTCACACACACAGATACACTCTTTCAGGTTTAAGAGCTTGGTGAGCCCCGGCGCCATTTGCAAGTGTTCAAACTCCGTGGCCATCTCTGAGTACCTCCTCCTCTCTCTTAGATCCTCCCCACACACACACGCATACACACACACACACACACACACACACACACACACACACACACATACATATAAGCATATCCACACACTCAGAGACACACACACACATCCACACACACATGCTTGCTTGTACCTGCATGATTGTCAGTAGTAGCTGTAGATAACTGAGTTAATTAATTAAAGTGTGTTGACTGAAGGTCGATATTTTTGTTATATTTTAAAGAGAAGTTGTTTGTATTATTTTGCATTAACACTGTTTTAAAGGCTGGTTGTGAGGGTCAGTGCACGTACTCTTCCCTTCATCGCTCATGTGAGACTGAACAGACTTTGGTTAATTGTTTCCCTGTTTCCAGGGTGGTACCCCGTAGTTATTATTAATTTTAGTAATAACATCAAATTCATTAAATAATTAATGATCATTTTTAGTAATCATTAATTACACTCTATTAACCAAATTCGCCCTATTGATAGCCCCAACAGCACTTTGCAAACTACAAATAGAGACCTTGTGAGCTAACAATTTTTATAAGTGCTACATCACTTTTATCACATCCACAACTCCAACAAGTTTCATCATGACCAGAGAGTTACTTATTACATTTGGAGAGCAACCAACAGTCACAATGTTGACGTTTGCCTCTAGGCTTAGTGAACACATTAAAGCAGATCTGAATGTTACGTTATAACTGTTGATCTCTGAGTTAACTCTTCACTCAGTTACATATTCCATCTGTATGAGGTTTCCAGCCCAGTGGACACACCAGCTATGCTGGCATGCACACACAGTCTATAGACTGTAACACACGGGTGTGTGTCAACACACAAATTTTCTTAGAGCGACACTTGATTCTGAGTGACCTTTAGGTGGAAGAATAGACTTTTCCCTCAGAGGACAATGGTTACAACGTAACCTGCAGTTCTCTATCCTATCAAGACTGTCTTTCCACCCAGTTACATCTTACATACTTCTGTAAGACAACTCGCGAAAACGCAGAGCAGTCACAGGCCCGAAAAACCAGTGGAGTGGATCCTGCTACTTTCAATTAGTTCAACCAGGCACTGTAAATGTAGATAGACGCGATGAACTATGGGCTGCACAGATGTCCAGTCAGAGATGCCCCTCTCCACAGGAGGTTACAACGGCCCACATGGAGTGTGCTAATATGAAAGGCAGCATGTGTGAACTGCTGCCTTATATGCATGCTGAATCACAGGGTTTATTTTTTCTTATTTTATTGCGATGAGTGATGAGAATGGAAATTCTGAGTTGCATTTCCTGAAACTGTTTGAATTTGTGCAATAATAATTTAATTTAACTTTAATCAAAAGGTGTTTAATTTTGTTTAATCAGCAATTTAAATGTCTTCAAAAAATGCATGTAAGACTTCACAAAAAAGTCTGAAAAAGTTTTTTCTAAAAAGTTTTTTAGACTATTATGGACTCAAAAAGTTTTTTTTTTTACTTATTCGGATTTAAGATGTCTTTTTTTTAATCTATTTGGATATAAATTTACAACTTATTCTTTGTAAATGAAATGAAAAACAGGACAATTCATACAACAAAGAATCCACTGATGTCTGATTTTGACACACAGTACATTTAATAGGGTCCAATAGCTCTTGACCTTAACACACAATGTAATTATCTTAAATGGAGAAACCTGTGAGAGAAGTTGGACAGACTGTAATGAAAAAAAGGCCAAATTTAGAGAATAATTATCAGCTAGTGATGTGACATTACTAATATGGAGCAGTACTTCAGAAGATACAGCCTACTTTGGGCTGCATGAGGCATAAGCTGCTTTTGATAAGGTCAACACTCGCAGCATAGCAAGGCTTTCTGAAGCTTTGTAATTAGGAAAATTGTAGTGGTGCTGGGAGATGGGCTATTCACTTCAAAATGTTGAAATTAAAAAAAATGTTGAAATGTTGAAGGAGCATGGAAGAATGGGACTTTAATTTATCCAGGTCTGTTCCAATTTAATGGATTATTTCCTGGCAAACAAACCACCAGTCAATGGACATTGTTGAAAACATAATCTCATATCTCGATAACAGTGTACTTCTCAGAGCAGAAGCTCTTGTTTAGGCTATACAACACATGGACAGACTCTCTTATCAGACCGGCAGCAGCAGGTTGCTCCCTGATGAATGCATCACCTGGGCAGTCCTCTGCAGTGCTAGTTGAGGGGGTCAAAGGCGGCTCAGTTACAGCAGTGTAATGATAAAATATACAGTTCACTACTCACTGAGACTAACAATAACATTACTGCAGCTAATCACCAACAGGGGAACCAGTTGCACTCCTCCTCTACTTCTGCCGGCTACTCTGCCCCTCACGATGAGTGGAGCTACACCATAATAGTAATGAAACGGAAAGGTATGATCAATGACATCATCAGAGGAGCATGTTTGCTTCATGTTATTGAATCATAATTACATATAATAAAAAATATTAATAGTAATAAAATGAAAAATAAAAAAGAGACATGAAAAATCTTGTGGTACACATGACCCTCTAGGTTAAATAGACATAAAGCACCAGACCTGCAAAGTCTGGCTGGGCCAGAGAGTGCCAGTGAGTTGCTTTGCTATTGCCCACGATTCCCATCCAGCTGATCTTCAACTGCTTTTTGGCTTTGAGTATCATGGATCCAAAGGGGAGCGAGTCAATGGTTCCACCCCTCTGGGACGATTACAGACCCCCATTTTTGCATCCCCCCTTTTTGCCGCGGTTTGTCTCTACAGCTCTAAATGCTTCACTATGTTCAGCAGCTAGTCTCCAACTGTTTCTGGCTGCTAACTGATGCTGCGCACAGGGCATGGGGTGGATCCACTGATCACAGCCTCATGCTGCTGAGAGTCTTGTGGACAGTGGACCTAAGAGTGAAAATACCGGTCCTAAAACCAAAACAATGAGCTGAGAGAGGCATAAATACTCTATATAGCTTCACTAAAACCTCCACAAGGAACATTTGATTTTTGCATTTTTTAATACATAAATATTACTGTGCACCATGTATCTCCAATCATGACCTTTTCTCATGATGTCACCGACTTCGTGCAGAGAGCAGAGTCTCAGCCTGATTCTGCATTGACCATCATCTTCATGCTCTAAATTTAAAACAGCTTGCAAACTTACATCATCAACATATAAACATATGCACAGAGAAAGACACAGATGGAGAGAGAAGAAGCATTTTCCCAAATCCCCTTTATTCTGGCTTCCAGAAGGCCAACAGAGGGATATAAAAGCTAATGGCAAATACTCAGGAGGAGACAGTGATAGACATATTTAACAAGGAAGCTATAACACATACAGTATATTCACACCATCAGCCTGGAAGATTACAGCTGTGTGTGTGTGTGTATGTTCTTTCACAGCTCCTCTCTCTTCTGTATAGAAGTCAGAGTGTTCTCTAGGTAAAGGTGCTTTTAATTAATGTTGTGATTCATGATTGATTGATTTGATAATGTGGGACTTTGAAGCTCTAAGTAACATGGTATGTATCTTCACACTGTAGCTACATGTAGCTATATGGTAATAATGCTATACCATACCATACAACTCTGTGGTATTCTGCTTATACTTCTATTCCAAAACAACTTGGAGGAAAGTATTGTTCTTTTTATGCCAGTGCATTTACAATAAATTTATCTGACGGTTTTAGTTACTAGTTTATTTTGGTTTTTTTTCCAGATTATCTTTTCATCTTCCATGTATAGGCATGTTATGGCTCATTGCACAGTGGAGGCAGATCACATTTAGTGACAAGTCCAGATTAAATTTCACAGAGCTGATGGTTGTAGGTGTTTGTATCGTCATCCTGGGGGAACGCTATCCTGCAGCATACATCCAGGAAGTGGACCATTTGGTGGTGATGTCATGATGTGGGGAGCATTGCTAATGGACGGCGGTCAGACCTGGTCCACATCCACGGTACACTGACAGCTATCTGTTACCGAGATACAGTGCTAGATCGACATGTCATTCCAAGGATACAGCAATCAGGCATCACCTTCATGCAGGACAATATCAGACCACATGTGGCTCATGTCTGTCAGGAGTAGCCTACCTGGACCAGAACAATGTCGCTTTCCTTCCTTGACCAGCATATTCACCAGATCTTAACCAATAGAGCATCTGTGGGATGTTCAGGATCACCGGGTGAGAGAGAGAGATCCTGCTCCAGCAACACATGAACAACTTGTCACAGCTCTGCAGGAAGAATGGCATGTCATCCTACAAGTCCAGAATAACATCTTATCAAAGGAGATGTGACGCTGTGATAAATGCTGGACTTGGCCAATCCTGCTGACCTGCCAGCTGGAAAGTGTTGATGTTTTGAGGTCGAAACACTCAGTGAAGGTTGGTGGTCTCCTGATGACCTCCCCCCTCCGGGCCATGCAACTAAATTTGGCATGTTTTGATGTGATGTCATCCTCTTCTCTTCTTTTCTATCCGTTTTTTGCTATTGCTTCATTGCTTTTAGTTGCCTGTTGGATGCCATCTTTTATTGTTTTATTCACTTTGCTTTTTTGCTTTTATTTAGTATTTTATTGACTGTTATCTTGACTTTCTTGCTCCTCTATCTTCTTGTTTTTATCATCTGCTGTGTATCTTGAGTCTTTTTGGACACTAGTTTTTAAAATCTCTGTCTTGCCTTTATTTGGCCGTATGGTTACATTACCCTCTGAGTTTGCTTTCTTCATGCTTTGTCTGTCAAGGCACTTTGTAAATGTGTGTTCTTAAAGCTGTAAATAAAAGTATTATTGTTTGTATTATTTTCATCTCAGCAAAACCCCTCAGATCAACTATTTAGTTACAACAAAGCTAAGAGAAAAATTACCTAAGTTGCTGCCCTCATGTGCTGAAAACTGGGTACACAAATTGAGACAGCAAAGTGTTTTTCCCAAAATGACCTACTTAAGATATTAATTAAAAAGTCGACTAGGTAGCAATCAAATGCAGGGAGGATAACTTATATAGGTGTAAGTAAATATTGATACATTTGAGTATTTTGATATTATTTGAGGAATACTGCATTAAAACACTGTATTTGTACCTTACTTTTATTTAATAACTTACATACATGCTTTGGTTCATTTATGGGTTGTGTGATTTGAAGGGTCTAACTAGAAGCACAGGACACAAGGGATATGATCTATTGTTCTATTTATTTATCTAGAAATGTGTATGTGTTGATTTTCATGATGATCGCTTTGATGATCCAGTATCTTGCCCAAACACATAAATCCATCCTTTAAATTATGATAAATATGTCCAAGCCAAAGTACCATAAATATCTCAAATAATGATGCCAAACATGTACTACATCATGTACTACATCATGTACTACATCATGTACTACATCATGTACTACATCCTAAAATGATTTCACACATGGTATGGAGATTGCTCAATAAATCTCATGTTAATTCTTTAGTACACTATTACCCCCCTTACTAGAGAGTTACTCCTATACTTACATTGAAGATTATTCAAAAGACACATTGAAAACACACACAAACACTCCATCAAGGTCTTTGGAGAGCAGCAGCTTCCTGTCCAGGGGTTAAAGTCAGATGTAGCATCACCACCTCACTGAACCATCTCTGGGTGTCTCCCTGTAGAGAGTTTCTAGCAAAGAAAACTATCACCAAAAAGGCCAGACACCATGAAACAATCAGGTTGTTATAAACATACAAGGGAGACATTTTAAATCATATTTTATTCTTTATCTATGACTTCTTTCTGTACCAATACAATATTTTTTTATTCCACCCCCAATACTACTTTTTCAATGTCAAGTTTTCTTTATGCAGTTCAGGATTTGTTTTCAATACAAACTGATTATACTATGCTGAAATTTAAAAACAGTATTTCTGGTCCATTTGTTTTCAGTGTTCTTTTAAATTTTGTTTGGGGCTCTGAAACAAGGAAAGTAGTCTAGTTTCCCATCACATATATTTAGCATACAGATGTGCTGTGACTGGACGGAGAATTATTCAGACTAAATTACATAGAAAAGATTATTATAGTGATAGCAGAGACGGTTCATCCATTTCAATATCAATAGTAAATGTCAGGTTTTAGTCTTTTAGAATGGTAGAAACAATCACTTCTTTCTGTAGTCGTCACATTACACTGACAGTCATACAGAGACATACATCATATAGCAGGGACACCAGCCTCCTCACTGACAATAGCTCAGTAGAACACAATATGCGATAGTCGCACAAAGAGTTTAGTCACCTATTGACCACATTCTTTGGTCATTTTAGGTTACGGTCCTGCTGAGTTTGACATATTAACACGTGTTTACAAACCTTAATTCAATAACAATTGAGGACACTACAACAGAAGCAGTGGTTAATCATGAATAATCACAATTTCAATATATATAAATATATGTGTGTGTGTTTAAAATAATATATTATTCTAAACACATATATACTGTACATATATGAATGCATATACATAGATTTGGTATACATACATGCAAATGTTAAAACAAATGGATGCATGGTGTAAGAAAGACATGATAAATTGGTTATATGCTTTATAATTTTTTTACACCTCATCATAGTTTTTATGATTTCTTTTCTAGACATAGATTTGTGTCACAGAATGTCTATTATATTAATTACTCAGCGGACAGGGTCATCACCATACCTGCATGGCTCCAGCAGTGTTTCTAACTTTGCCAAATTGTCATATTCATCTGAGGTTAGCATGGATAAGTTGTACTTCCTGCTACTTCTGCTGGGTCAAGAGTTGAATTCCAACATGTGGGTACATCCTGGACGAGTGACTCATCTTCTTCACCACGAGAGTCTTCCTGAACTTTCAGCTCTGCTGTGTTTGCAGAACATGTGATAGGAATTTCCGACTAATTTATGGCACCGGGCTAAAACACCAACACAGCCACCACGCACTGTCACGGAGAGTCACCGTGAGTCACAAGCAAAGATAAGGACAGGGCAAGGGATTTGGGGATTTCACCATCATAATATCATATATCATAATATCATGGTATAATCATGAGATTCATCATAATATTCAGATAATCTTGAGAAATCTCTGTGCAAAAGGATGAAAACCATCGCTGAACACCCGTGACCTTCGACCCCTCAGGCAGCACTTCATCAAAATCAACATGACTCTATGGATCATTTTATAGATGGATTCCATAAATGGATTCATTTATTTTTCACTTTGGAAAACCGTTGTCAGTAAACACATCATCTCTGCAGCTACAGGTGGAAGTTAAGACTCTACCATGTGAAGTGTAAACCATGTATTTGCAGCATCCAGAAACACCTCCGACTTCTCTGGACCAGATCTCGTCTGAGATAGACTGACATGAGAAGAAAAGTGTCCTCTGGTCTGTCGAGTCTACAGTTCATGGACGTCATGTCCTCCATGCTGAAGAGGAAAAGGAGCATCCAGATTGTTACCAGCACAAAGTGCAACCTGTGCTGCCATTCAGATGACGTCTTTTTTTGATTCCAGCAGACAATGAAGCCTCATTCTGCTGCCTTAAAACAGTGAGGCTTCAGAGTACTATGATGATCTGCCTGCAGTTCAACACACACTCCTCTCCCTTCCCTGGTTTCCTCCTTTTGGTTCTACTTTTCTTTTCCTCTTCTCTCATACCTTTCCTTAATTCCTTTCCCTGATTTCTTTCCTTTTCCCTCTCCTGATTTACCACCATTTCCTCTCTCCCTCTTTAGTTGTTTTTTTTTTTGTGTCGTATCCTCTCAGTTGCCTCTCTTCCTTTCTCGGGCTTTATCTTCTACCCTGTGCAAAGTGGCAAACAGCACCAGTGTCCTTGCTAGTTTGTGATACACTGAGTTGTCATTTAACACCCAGCACCATTGTTGTGTAGCACATGTACTTGTGCCCATCTGGGTTACCATGGGAGTTTAATATGAGGTGTGGTCAGGCACGGAGCTGTCAGATTCCTCTAATGAGGCAGCAGAAAGTCATAGCGCCATTGACCAATAACAACCTGGTCTATGATGCAGCATTTTATCCATTAATGGATGCATTATTCAGAGAGTAAGATCCACTTACCTTGGCAGCTTCACAACACACATACTCTACTTACACATCTGTGATGCATTGAATGGCTCTGACATCATGCAAAATCTCATTGTATTGTCTCATCGATCAGCCACCTGCATTAATCAATTTCCTCTGACACTTGTGTCCACATGGACCTTTAACTACACCTAAAATGATGCCTCAGGATTGGTCAGGGCCACTGCTTTACTTTAACTTCACTGTATGAATGTGGACTCTGTCTGCGACCTTTTAAATGTGTAGAAGAACACAGATAATTAACATAACATCCTGTGTTGGGGAATTTAAATAATCGATGATGTTAAGCTGCTGTGCCTCGTGTAAATTCCAAAGATTGCTGAGAAGCATTTATCATTTCTGCTGCTGGGGGATCGCTGCAAATAATATAATTACTATGTTGCATGTAAATGATGTATTATTTCACTACAACATGCATTAGACCTTTTTACATGGAGATTGAAAACCCTTCTCAACGTGGCCTTTGTTTATTCACACTGAACAAATCAGCGTCTGCATTCTGCAGCTCAAACGTGTGATTTTGGATTTTAGCATCCCAGCATTGTATGTCTAGTTTTATGATTCACAGATGTGTCAAGCTACACTATTTAAACAGTGGAATAACATGGCAACAACAATTACTTACCTTCCCTTACATACTGTGCTACTTCCAGAAATAAAGTGAAAAATGTGCTGTAGTCTCATGAGTCTACGTCAGGAAAAGTTTTTTTGTTTTTGTTTTTTTGGAAATCGTGAATATGGTCTTCCCCACACTAAACAGGATAAGGACCATAAAGACTGTTACCAGTACAAAACCAGCATCTGTGAGTATCTGAAGTGCCAATGGAATGATAAACCTGCAAATCTATGAAGGCACCATTAGGGGCGTCACACACCAGGCTCTCCAGCAATGTTGGACCCTGCTGTTTTTGCAGTGTGTCCCTCACCGTTGGTGATAGTCAGCAGCTTTTCAGATGATTAAACATAAGCAATCAGTGATGAAGGGCGACAGCATGAGGGTCCTGGGACTAACTATGTGGAGTTTGCATGTTCTCCCCGTGTCTGTGTGGGTTATCTCCATGTTCTCCTCATGTCTGTGTGGGTTCCCTCCATGTTCTCCTCATGTCTGTGTGGGTTCTCTCCAGGTTCTCCCTGTGTCTGTGTTGGTTCTGTCCAGGTTCTCCTCATGTCTGTGTGGGTTCTCTCCATGTTCTCCAGCTTCCTCCCACCACCAGAAACATGCAGTAGAGGTGAACCAGTGATTCTAAATGCACCATAGGTGTTAAGTGGTTACAGAAAATGAATGAATGAATGAATGAATCTGTGGTGGAGCCTGTTGGTTAAATAAATCACATGTATTGGTTGTTTAGCTGAAGGAAATGATGCACAAGAAGAGAAATGTGAGGACAGTGAGCAAACAAATACTGTCAAGACAGCGCACGTAGAAGGCTTTTCTTATTTTTCATTAATTATTCCAATACAAAATTATCTTCATGGTAATATGGCCGTCTGGAATAAAGACACTGAAGTCCAGCTGAAACCACTGAATTGGTGAGAGTGTGGAAATGGTAGGAAAACACAAAACAAAACAACGGTTTTTCGACCTGTAGTACTGACTGCTGAATACTCACTACTGCCCCCTGCTGGTGGTGTAATCTGTAGTGTCTTCACTTTTTTGCCCCGTCACAGGCAACATGACTTCAGCACCACTACTTCTTTCATGTGAGCTGGTGTGTCTGGGGCTTTAATGATGACACACAGAGGGTTAGGGACGTCCCTGCTTATTTCACCCTCTTACAGCCTAAGATCATTGTTTCTGCTCAAAAACCCATACAGTTTATTTACAGGTCAACCTACCTCTGCTGAAGACACGTACTTTATTTCTGTGGAGACCGACTTCTGTTTATGATTGTGTGCATGTGAACTGTCACATAAAGAGAAGAAAGGATTACAGTGTAAGAGTACTGTGCAGAATAAGAGTGCTCACAACAAACAGACTGCATGACAGAAGTGAGAGCTCAGTGTATCTGACTGAAAATGACACCTGCTCCACAACCGGCTTTCAAAATTTCATTTAGTCACCATAATACATGTCACCACGAGCTTGGACTTCAGTGTTTCCATGGCAATTAGAAAGTGCAGAGGCCTCCCTGTGCACAGCCAGTATTGATCCTCTGATATTACAACTAAACCTCACAGGGTTGTCCCTAATTCACAGGTTACTGTTTGAGAGACTGAAAGAGTGAGAAAAAGTAAATAGAATGAACTATTTAAAAGATATGTGTGTGTGTGTGTGTGTGTGTGTGTGTGTGTGTGTGTGTGTGTGTGTGCGTGTGTGTGTGTGCGCGCGTGCGTGCGCGCGTGTGTGTGTGTGTGTGTGTGTGTGTGTGTGTGTGTGTGTGTGTGTGTGTGTGTGTGTGGGCAGCAGACTGTTGGTCATGAGGGAATAATGGAAAACAAGAAGAAGACAAAGAGCAAGAAAGGAGAGGATGAAAAATCTGTGTTTTTATTCAGCTTCTTTTGCCCTCATGTCTGGCTAAGCAATCTGCTGCTGCCCTCCACATCCATCATTGTTACAGCCGGTGAGGAGAATGCCAGACTCACGGCTGCTGCACAAGTGTGTTGGCCTGCCTCAGTATCTGTGTACACCCATGTGTCTCACACACACACACACACACACACACACACACACACACACAGACACACACACACACACACACACACACACACACAGGCGGTCTCTCAGTAGAGGAGTAGAGGCTGTATATCTCCTGTGCTTACAAGTACCAATGTTTGTTACAGCCCGCTGAAGGCACTAGCGCCTGAGGAGAGGAACAAGTCAAGCATGTGACACTGTAGAGCACAGGAAGCATCGCTACAATGAAATCCACAGACAGGTTTAACATCCCAACAAAATAACATCTATTAACAATTAAACAGGAATTGAACCCCACATTTTGACCTATTAGCGTGAACATTTTAGAGGGTCCATGACATCAGACGCTCAGTGTCCAGTCTGCTGCTCATTTACACACAGCACCAGGCCTCAGTATCTAATCATGAGGTAAGAACAGAGCTTACTTTGTGCGGCATTTTGTCAACTCACGATCTAGGTCCTACTGGATTGGGACCAGCACCCATTTATTAGGTCTGGCACCTCCTTGTCACAATTGAGAGACAGCTGAGCTGATTTTACTGTGATTTTTATCAGGATACCCTTGTTTTTTTGTTTTTTTTTTTGTTTAAATGTTTTGTCACATGATTATTGTGAGCCCCACAGTTTACAGAAATGACTAAATTAAAATCTGCATGTGTGTAGCAGGGCTGGACTGGAAAAAAACAAAACAAATAGCCCTGGTATGTTTGGCTGAGACAGCCCAACACAATCGGTGGACCACACCACAGTGTGTGCGTAGGTGTGTGTGCGTGTGTGTGTAGGTGTGTGTGCGTGTGTGCGTAGGTGTGTGTGCGTGTGTGTGTAGGTGTGTGTGCGTGTGTGTGTAGGTGTGTGTGCGTGTGTGTGTAGGTGTGTGTGCGTGTGTGAGTAGGTGTGTGTGCGTGTGTGTGTAGGTGTGTGTGCGTGTGTGCGTAGGTGTGTGTGCGTGTGTGCGTAGGTGTGTGTGCGTGTGTGCGTAGGTGTGTGTGCGTGTGTGTGTAGGTGTGTGTGCGTGTGTGCGTAGGTGTGTGTGCGTGTGTGCGTAGGTGTGTGTGCGTGTGTGCGTAGGTGTGTGTGCGTGTGTGCGTAGGTGTGTGTGCGTGTGTGTGTAGGTGGTCTTCTTACAGAGAAGGCAGACCGACTCATGACAAGACAGAGCAGAGACATAACAGTTTCCAAGTTGTGTGTGTGTGTGTGTGTGTGTGTGTGTGTGTGTGTGTGTGTGTGTGTGTGTGTGTATGTGTGTGTGTGTGTGTGTGTGTGTATGTGTGTGTGTGGTGTGTGTGTAGTGTGTGTGTGTGTGTGTGTGTGTGTGTGTGTGTGTGTGTGTGTGTGTGTGTGTAGTGTGTGTGTGTGTGTGTGTGTGTGTGTATGTGTGTGTGTGTGTGTGTGTGTGTGTGTGTGTGTGTGTGTGTGTGTGTGTGTGTGTGTGTGTGTGTGTGTTGTGTGTGTGTATGTGTGTGTGTGTGTGTGTGTGTGTGTTGTGTGTGTGTGTGTGTGTGTGTGTGTGTGTGTGTGTGTGTGTGTGTGTGTGTGTGTGTGTGCCCTCAGCGGTGCCAGTGTCGAGAATCAGGATTTGTATCTTTGAGTGGAGCCTCTGTATTTTCTTGGTAGTTGACAAACTATTTGTTCCATTTATCATTTGCATCCTTGTATAACAGCCGATACTATTTATACCTTCACCTTCTGATGGAACTACATCATCTGTCCCAGTTTATTTCCTTCAAAACGGTTGATAGAAATGCACCAAATTTTTTACAACATTTCAATAGTTTGATACAGGTTGACTTGACAAATAAATGGAAACACAGTTATTGAGCTGTGTCTGCTGGTGATCAGGGGCCTCATTTCTAAAGGTTGCTGCACACAAAAAGTAGTGTAAACGGGGGTTAAATGTGTGTAAACATCTTTCACCACAAACGTTGGTATTTATAAAGAATTTCTCAGCAGAAAAAGGTTCAGATTTCTACGTCTACTTTCACCCTGATGTAGAGTCAGAATCAGAGACACTCGATGGTTTTATCACTAAATAAAGTTCAGTCAGAAGTAAAAACACAGATGAATGTAAGACACACATCAGCACATATATATTTCATAATGTATAAACCTGCCTCTGATGGTGGATATAGTCTATGTTTATTTGTTAGAGCCTAAATACACAAATATGTAAATGTAATTTAATGTCATTATATTGTTTGATGCAGATATGGTTGAATTATTTGAAGATTATTGATGTTGTTCCATCTTTAATTGAATGTCAGCATTGTGTATCAGTCAGGAGGTGAGACTTTTCCTCTGTGTGTCAAACAGTTTCTGACTGCAGTAAACATGTTGTTTTTAAAGGCTAAAACCTGTCTGTTTGTTGTACATTTGTCCAGAGCTCCTACTACAGTTTATAGAGCAATGGACGCTGCAAGCACGAGTGTTCTACTCCCAGTAATATATTCACATACCTTTTTGCAGATACAGTATGTCACACACATCACAGAAGAGGTGGCAGTCAGTTTGACACAAGGACAATGCTGAGTCCTACATATCAACCTCACCAACAACACAAATAGAATGTAGCTTATGGATTATTTTTGTTGTTTCCATTTGAATTTTTACTATGTCTTTGCCATACAAATCGGAGCAGCCCTCTATAGTAGACACTTGTTTTCAACTGGGGGAAGCCTCCAACTACATCTAGTATCATTTATATGATAGTATCTACAATACCATAAGAAATATTTTCTGTGCTCTCAATTCAGATTTGAGTGGGTATGTTTGCTCAGAAGATTATTTGTGCTTTGTCCTGTAATGGCTCTTCACATGCTTGTAATATTCACCACAGTATTGGATATGAGGCGCTCTGGTTTCAAACTGCCTAGAAGGAATGAACATGGAAGACTCTCCATTCTTCACTAAAAGCTCTGTTTTTACTGTCTTTTTTTTCTTTTCAGAGGACACCTTTACCTCCCATATTGTCCCATCTCAGTGGTAGAGCGGTCGTCCACATATCAGAAGGTCGGTGGTTCGATCCCCAGCCCCTGCAGTCTACATGTTGAAGTGTCCTTGGGCAGATACTGAACCCCAGTTTGCTCCATCTGTTCCATAGGTGTGTGAGTGTTTGTGTGAATGGTTACTGCTCCTAATGAGCAGCTGGAGCCTTGCATGGTTTGAATGTCACCACTGTATGAATGTTGGTGTGAATGGGTGAATGCTGGCTGCTGTTGTAAAGCTTTGATTGGTCAGTCAGACTAGAAAGGTGACATATAAGTACAGTCCTGTTACCATATCTCTCCACAGTGTGTGTATCTATTACTATCTGAATGGAGTTGCTATGCTTATTGGAATAGACAGATTTGATCAGATGAGTAGCATCATGTGAGATGATTGGTCTGAGCTTCCTGGTGTAAAGGCTGGGAATGCTTTGCCAAATGATGTCAATTTGTCATTTATAGGTTCGGGTCAAACAGTG
>CM075189.1:7155589-7188089 GCA_037577475.1 Chaunax sp. Z400
GAGAAACGCTGGATACCAAAGACAAACTTGGTAGGAAGGAAAATCTAAGTAAGGCAACAACAAAGCAGCTTCCTCTATTGAGCCAAGACAACAGCATGTGTTAGAAAACTGACACACGACTGTCTGTGCTGGTTGTGATAGCCCTCCACAACAACAGACACTACAAGTAAAGGAATCAAACAGCTGAGCACCAGAGCTGCTCCTCCACCTGATTCAGCCAGCCACAAATATGACGCTCAAAGAAACTCACTACCTGTATGCTACTTCATTTTTTAAGGGATTTCTGTTTTTCTTTGTTAACCTGTCATACTGTACCGTCAAACAGTCCACATATTGGTTTTTTGCCTTACCACTCTCAGGGGAAATAAAAGCAGCCCAGAACACACAGAACACCTTTTAGATGGATGATTGTGATGCAATTTCCAAGTTCAGCCCAACATATGCTTAGAAAAATACTGTTTTTTATGTGCCAGAGCAGCAAGATTCTACATGTGCTGATGAGTTTAAAAGCTTACAGTTTTTTTGATTGATTCATTATTATTATTATTATTGAACTGTCATGTCATGAGCCGCTGTTAAAGACATCAACAGGAAAGAAATCAAGAAAAGAAATAATTTATTGACCAGCTGCTGTCTGTAAGGCTGTGCTCCTCTTGCTCCTGGTTTACACTCTGTTTGTAGAAGAAAGGTCAGATTTCATTTCACAGCTGAAAAGGCTAAAAGTTTACTCTAAAGCAGGAAATTTGAATCCTACTATGGCAACTCAATAACTTGCCCTTCTTTGCCACTGATTGCCAATCAGAGGCAGAATAGGATGGGTCATAGTGTTGCCATAGTAGGATTCATCAAAAAAATTTAAAATAGATAAATAGAAATAAAATCCTGGATCCATAACAGATATCCTCCAGATGTCCCCCTCTCCAGGATCAAGTTTTCCAAAAAGTTTAATTAAAATCTGTTCAAAAGTTTTCGAGTTATTCTGTTTAAACACACACACACACACACAGATGGCACTTATCACATAACGTCTGCCAGTGGAGTTGGAGGGAGGTAATTAACCCTCTCTGCATTCTCCCCTTGTGTCACAGACGCCTTTCTTAAACCACATGAAATAAGGCCATCTCATTGAATTTTAAAGCCCAAATCTATTTTTTTTTGTTCATGGAGAAACTAATTCATCACTAACCTTTTTGAATGCGGTTTAGGTTTTCCCTTGTCAGAGTGCAGAAAGAATACATTTAGGGACACTGCTCATTTTTATCACAACTCGTCTGTCATAATTGTTTTCTTTACTAAGCTATAGGTTAGGTGTATATGTAATGTATGTATGTATGTAATGGGGTAAGGTTGGTGGTTTGATTTCAACCCCTGCAGTCTGTATGTTGCAGTGGCACGATACTGAACCTCAAACTGCTCCTAATGGCTGTAGTATCGGTGAGTGATTATGTGAATGATGGTGCTCCTGATGAGCTGTTGACATGCCTTAATTGGTAGCTTGTCCTACCACTGCATCAATGAATGAATGTGTGTGTGAACGGGTGAATTCTGGACTGTGTTGTAAAGCGAGTGGTCGGTCGGTACTAGAAAGGTGCCATATGAGTACAGTCCATTAACATTAATTTTACTTGTATAGTCTAGAGAGTGATAGAAGTGTGCACACCATACTTTTTTTTAATGCACCATAATTTCTAACTGTGTGTGTGGAAATAGACACATGGAGGACCTGACATGCTGAGGCTATACACTCCTCAGAAAAAAAAGAAAGAAAAATGAGGAAACCTCTTTTCATCATATTTTGTGAAATTATAAACAATATTCTTTGTTTTATTGAATAGTAAAATAAAATAAAAACAACATGAGATATGTGTTTTTTATGTCGTTTTTGTGGGATAATTTAAAACAAAAAGAAAAAAAAGAAAGTTTCATCTTCTTTTCACTGTTCTTCATCATGTCCAACTGCTTTAAAGTGAATCCGATTTTTATTTGTCTTTACGTAAAACGTACAGTAGTTTAATGTTAGACCTACATGCATATACAAAATATGCAAATAGTGTCTTTGTGTGCAGGAATTAAAGCGGATTAATTGTGTCCTGACACAATTGTTATTTAGTTTTTAAATGTCTTTAAAATCGTCTAAATGTAATGAACCTGTTGAAGTCAGTGATGAGTCACGTTTTGAGCTGTGATGCTCCAGAACGCTGTCTTCAGGTCAGCTGATGGGTCAAACCCAGAATGCCTCTCCACCAATGAGAAACATGGAGGAGGGGGAATTATGGGATGGAGGGTGTTTTCTGTAGCTGGTGTTGGTGAGCTGGTGTGACACTAAAAGTCCTTCATGTGAAGGAGAACCAAAAGATGTTCCATAGAGTTGTTTCCAGGCCTGAATAAGTTCTGAAGAGGAAATAAAAGACCAGATAATTCAGCAGCACAGACGGTTTGATCATCATTCTCTGTCAGTGATGCTTTAACCTGGTCAGTCACCACATCTTAACCCCATATGGGTGCATGCCAAGGCCAAACTGGTCAGCAGACAATCTGGGGTCTCTGACCAGTTGTGTGAATCAGTCAGAAATGAATGAACAACATTAATGCAGCAACACTGTAAAAGACTATCAGACAGCAAACAGCTGTTTTCTGAAGAAAAACAAGGGGAAAATTATCCCATAATAAAATGTACCCTGCACACAGACAGTGCTACAGTATTGCATAATATTGTTGCCTATTTCACTTATATTTGTTAAAATAAAAAAAAAACTGTGACACATTTTTTTGTTTCTTTTGTTTGTTTGTTTTTGCATAGGAGTGTGGAATCACCCAAATTGTCTATAATAATAATAATGAATAGAAATATGCTCATCAGATATCACAGCTATTTTGCCCTTCAGAATTAATCATGTCTTCTGGAAATATACTTTGGTGTGGTGGTTGAAAAAATTAAATTAATTAAAATTAAATTGAATATTTTTGGGATTACAAACAATCAGAAAATGTTTTGATGGGAGAGCTTGCTGACTTTATTAAGATGACTACAGTGTTGTATGCACATAAGCTAATAGACTGAAGAAAACGATGGTTCATCATCAGTCACAATTCTATAAAAGGTGAATTTAAAAAGGTGACGTTCTAAAACAATACACATTATATCACAATTCCTCGAGTGCCACTTTGGTTTTCATTAAGATACTGTTGTAAAATGTAAAAATACATGTTTTTCAGATGTAACATTTGCAGTTCTGTGCATTGCCAACTGAATTTAGTTCCCAATGGGATTAGTGGACAGACTTCAAGTGTAACGTTTTCAGAGCATAATAAAAACTGTGTACACCAGTTATCTTCACAACATTTCAATTACAATTCTTACATCTGAACAGTAGAAGTACTGTGAAGGCATAACACACACACACACACACACACACACATACTGGATCAAGTGGAATCAACACAGAAGATGATGGACTTGGTATCAGGGATAGGAAAACGTCCTGAGCGTTGTAACGTGCAACGGTAGATAAGAAAGTGAGTGGAGAGACAAAAAAGTGAGAATGGAAATACAAGTAAATAAGAGGGATAGGAGAAGAAGAAATAAAGACAGAGGAAGAGAAATAGGAAGGTTGGGTCCTCCTGACTCTACTGAGAGAAAACAAATAATTTTGTATTTCCCAAATAAAGTGCAGATCTTTACCTTTAAAAGCAGATCGCAGAGGGGGGATGAACTCCCAGCTCTTAAAAGACTACTGCTGATATACTATATATATATACAGTACCAGTCAAAAGTTTGGACACAGTTTCCCATTCAACTGGATGGGAAGGTGTGTCCAAACATTTGACTGGTACTGTATATTTATAGATATATTTGCATACTTTTAAACCCATCCAACGCGACCGCATCCAGCAAGGCTGGAGATCACTGCTGATAACGACTGCTCGACAGAGGTCAGTTTTCTAGTTCAGCACTAAACAGTGTATAGCAAGCAGTATAAAGTGGAACTTTTCCAGACAACGTTCAGTTATTTTTTATTTTGTACAGACACAATGTCAAACAAACAGGGGAGGTGGAATTGGAGAAGAAGACGTTGAACTGAGTGACATCATAAGATCATGTAAACAGGAAACACGCTGGGAATTAAGCCTCATTTCCACTGCGTAATACCGGCTCAACTCAACTTTTTTACGTTACCTGGTACCTGGTACTAGGTAACCTCCTCCATTGTGGTTCCAAATGAGCCGAGCAGGTACTAAACAGTCACGTGAAACGTCACAGATCCGGTGCACACGGAGTACATGCACAGCACAACTCAACGGCCGCCACACTCAAACAGTGAAGCTACGTCAGTGCCCGTAACTTTTTTTATTGCAGCCGCTGTATTGAGGAGGTGCAGATGTTCCTGTAGACGAGAGGTGGATGAGAGGTGTATGTCGCATTGAAGACTGCTCCACGGCAGCTTTGGGTGGTGCCCATCTACCCTGAGGAGGAACCATCGGCAATGGAAAACGAAAAGTACCAGATACCAAGGCGAGTCTAGTCGAGTACAGCCGGTATTATGCAGTGGAAATGTGGCTTTAGAGAACCTGTCCCACAGGACCTGAGGGGTCTGGATGCCTCCAAACATACAACTAAATCAGATATGTATTTGGGCTCAAGACCATTTAGTGCTTTAAAGACCGGTGATGAGATTTAAAAACCATTTGAGAGTAAAGAGGAAGATGAGCCAGAATGCAAAGCTCTTTATTTACCAGTCGGTGTGCGTTCCAACACTACCGATGGTCTTGACCTCTGGGTATCGATCAAATGAATGAGATTGCAGATATAAGCAGCTGAGGAGAGGGACATCTAGAATACCCTGTTCAGCCTATTGTCACCCGACCCTGACCCAGGATCTGGAATACCCTGTATCAGCCAACCTACCCTATAGTTGGAGACAATGCACTATGGTACTGGAGGGATGGATACACTTGGTGACCAACAAATAGTCCCAGCACCTTCCTAAGACAAAAACTGCTGTTTATTTTTTCTTGTCAGTTTGTGTCTATGTCGAAAAAAAAAGAAGTGTAAAAATCAGTGAGCTGTTAGTAAGCTTATTTTATTTTTCTGTCACAGTTTTGGATTTAGTTATTAATTTCCTGTTCATTTTATTATG
Organism: Chaunax sp. Z400; assembly: GCA_037577475.1. NCBI lineage: Eukaryota > Metazoa > Chordata > Actinopteri > Lophiiformes > Chaunacidae > Chaunax > Chaunax sp. Z400. The sequence goes on from CM075189.1 coordinate 7,160,728, forward strand.
TGCCATGTTTTTTGCTCTATACTTCCTGCCTTTGTTATTATTGCCTCCAAAAGGAGAGGATATAGAAATGATTTCCATCTGTCTGTCTGTTTGTCCGTCACAATTCATAATTCATCAACAGTTTAACATTTTTTTAACAAAACTTTATACACACAACAACCAGGTACTAAACTGGTTTATTTTGTGATTTAGGGAACTCTGAATTTTACAAATTGAATTAGGCCCCATTCCAAGAGTGGGATTTCAGAGGAGGGTATCTGGGGCAAAACTTTATGCACACATCTCTCATGTCCTGGAGAGGTACCTTTTGATATCCTGGGAATTTTAAACATTTTCTTTATTTCCCTATTTTGAAAGTTGAACGTTTTTATCAGATATGCAACAAGAATTGTACTTAACAGGGAAAACTTTTATAATTTCTTCCTGTCTTTCAATGAAACGCTCAGGGGATCCTGAGTGTTTCATGCTGTCTGTGCTGCTTTAAGAATTGGTGATTAGTTTTTTCACTTATGTCTTGTTAGCCTTCCACCCTTGTGTGTCTCTATGTGCTCTCATCTTTCTTTGACAGTTTGTCTTTTCACCTTGTGTACGCGCACTCCAAGCCTCCCTGGTGTTTTCTGGACTAGTTTCCATGTTGACCCCTCCCCTTATTCAAGGTGTGGATTTTTTGCCTGCTCCTTGTTGGATTAATTTGCCTTTTGTTTTGCTTCTCTGGTTGGAACATTAGCTTGGTTTTGTATGCATGTAATGTCTTTATATGAAGACACCAAGGTCAGTCTTTTGTTATTGTTTTATTGTGTGAATTAAATTCATTGAGCTACACCAACTCAGCCTTCAGTGTCTGCCTTTGGGTTCTCCAATGCATCCAGTTCCCTGTGTAGCACAAGTCTGACAGTTTATCCCTGACTCTAGACTGTATGCTAGGCTGGGCTAATGTCAGACTTTCCCTTTCATTCCAGGTTATATCGATGTTAGACCTAGATGACCTTGACGACCTTGGTTTGAACAGCAGAACACTGAGACATCAGCTGTCATAGTGTTCCAGTTTTTATTCAATGAATTGATGGCAGCGTTTTCTGGTCATAATATCTATTTCCTTGCTGTGTGTTTTGATAATAATTATTATGTAATAATGTGTTTGGAGTGAGGCAACATAACACCTGATTATAAACAAGTCAAAATAGATACAAAATCTGGTTTACTTGCTCTTATTGAGGAACTATTTGCCTCCAAAGTGAGACCAGCAACATTCAGAGCTTCAGTCGACTCCAATCTGTGGCTTAATATCACTGTGCAGCAGCCAATGAAATTATTTTTTCCCCATTGTCTTTGAAGTAATTCTGAAGTCAGCCTTGAAGCAGTATTGGTATTATCAGTAAAGATCACTCAAACCAAGGCAATTAAAAGGACAGAGATGATGATTCAGAGAGGGAACGGCTCTAGCCTTGTGTGACTCCTAAGAAAACTGAATAGACAGACAGAGTGAGAAACCTTTATACATCTCTAAAAGCTCAGTGATGGAAAAGTTTTGAGTGCTGCCACATCGAGGCTGGGCTGGGTGAGCGGAGGAGGGATGGGGCTGTGATTGAGTCATTATACTAGCAGAGTGCAGTTCAGCTCTGATGAATGGGACAGAAGCAGTGGGGAGTAGAGGTGTCATTTTTAAGGGTGGGTCAGGCGCTGTGTTCGCTCCACAGTTTGAAGGTTATGGATGTAAAATGTGGTGCATAGGTGTGTGTGTGTGTGTGTGTGTGTGTGTGTGTGTGTGTGTGTGTGTGTGTGTGTGTGTGTGTGTGCTTACTGCTCATGCTTGTAAGTCTATGGTGAATTCCCTGTGGAGTGAGAGCCAATCTGGACTCAAGGCTTTGAGCTATTGATCTGCCCCCATCATTCACTCCTCTTACAGCCATCCTCCACCCACCCCATTCGTCTCCTGCATCACTCTCTCCTCCGTTGACCAGCTTTAGAAAGTGTATAGTATTATAATGTTAGGGTTGGGTCATTCACAAGCAAATACAACATGAGCTGCTCTTTGGATTGAAGGAAAACCTGCAGTGTGTCTGGCCTCAGTGATGACAGCAATGACAAACACAAACATTGTATAAGAAGAAGTCAAACAGGACGAGGGATGGAAAACAATCTAGCATGCTTGTCTCCTTAAAAACAAGGTAAGTCCAAATAATTCAAATGTCTTTCATGCTATGGTGTGACAGTGTTAGACCTCAAGTCAAACTGGAACAAAAGCCCTGTACCAAATACAAAGGCCTTCACCCAAATTACAGGCTGCTTAACACCTAGGCCTAAATGAGGATATAGATTTTACTGCTTTTTTTGTAAACACATATTCTCGTTGTGTAACTCTTCTTTTTGGAAAATTGTGAGCCAAAACGGTGACATCTGCTTGTTTTTTGGATGTCTCTACACCCTCTCTAGGCCACAAACATATGTGCACAAGAAATATTCCTATTGGTTGATCACCTTCTTAAAAGGGCCTTTTATTCTACGAGATCTGTTTGACTCCCTGACAAAGACTTGAAGTTTAAAAAGGTAAAAACTCCAGCAACACTTTCAGTATTAGGAGCCATTTTATTATTAGACCAACGAAGGCCACAAGCTGAAACGTGTTGGTCTAACAATGAAGTTGTTTTTGCCTTTTGGACCTTTTTTCCTTCTTCATGCACCTTGAAAGTAGGTGAAGTTGTGCTAGAAACTCCTCTCTGTCTCTACACATACTTATGACCATGTCCTATTTAAAAAGCATCACTTTACATTTTTGGTGCCAGTCTATTTATCAAAATGTTGTGAGTCATACCAAATGCTGTGTCAGTTTTTTGTATCAGTAGCAACTTTCAGTTCACTGATAAGAAATGCCCAAGGGAATTTACAATATCAGCTGACAGTAACATAAATGCATTGTGTAAAGTTCAATGCTCTGTGAGTTAATTTTCACTGTGTACTAAAATGAGCAGAGATCAGATTGTTCCTTTCATTTATGTACAATGTATGCAGTAACAAGCTAACTACTCTAAGGTAAGCTAAGCTAAGTTCAGATTCCAGTTCCATTTTCAAAATGCAGCAATGAACTGTATTATGATTCACATTTGTTTTTCCAGGGCATCAAATCCAAATGTACTTCTCAGATGGTTTGGTATCATGATTATCTGTTCACACACTCTGCTGCTTTCCATCTTCAGTTGATAAATAGCTGGATTGTGCAACAGTCCATGTAGTTAATCGGAGCGACAGATGTACAGGTCCTGGAACTATTCCTGCAACTTTAGAAATTGGTTTCAATCAGTTTCCTTTCCACTATAGGTGAAATATGAATGAAAAGGTGAATCAAGAGGTCTTCCATAACACAAAATACATACGGTTTGTTAGATTTGGGGACAAAAAACATTTGCTTACAATTATGAATTGTCTTGATGTCCATCATAAAGAATTCAAGATGAACAATAACAAGTGTTCCAAGTGAACCACACCTTCCTGACAGGGCCGTATATAAAGCCTACGTTTCCGTGTTATGAATATAACATACAGTACATGTATGCTTATAGGGTATTTAAACCAAAAATATGAAAACACATCTGAGTCTACACAGCAGAGTACAAATTATAGTCTACATTGGTTTCCTCTGCCTGAACCAACCCAGCCATACAAGAGAAATACAGTGAGCAGCCAGAGTTAGGAAAAGATTGTGCTTTGGACTCACAGTAGAACCTCTGTCATCGTGGTGAAAAGAAGAACCACATGTTGAAGATTAAGGAGTAATCATATTCATGGTTAAAATACATCAGTGTTGACATGTGGCAGGAATGATACTTTGCTTTTACTTGTTCACTATACCACATAGGTTTGGTGTATAATCCATTGAATTTTCTTTTTTTCCATTTCTTTTGCAACAGTCACACCTAATTCATGTTTGTGTAGATTCTCGTTCATCCAGGTCCTGATAACCCTAATAGGTTAAAACCTCTTAGGATCACACAGGTCATATTTATGTTGGAATGAATGAGATAAGTTCATACAAAAATACCTAAGTCTAAAAACGTATGTCTAAAGTCTAAAAACAATGATTAGACTCATAAAAGAGGCAGAGTCTATATCTGTACCCTCTTCCTGTAGATGTTCTCTCATTATTTTGCTGGGTAATTAACTTTGGGCAGTGGGCATGTAGTTCCCAGCCAATAACAGTGCGCAGGTTGTTTGGACTCTATACACATAGGGACCAGGTTACATCACTGCCTCTATCTGCTCTCTGTCATGGATGCATAGAAAGCTACATGTCAGAGTGTCTGTTTGACGGTGCAGAGCTAAACACACAGACACACAAAGCAGAAATATAAACAGTGGACAGGAACAGTGACATCTCTCATTAGGGTTGTGTGAGGGTGAAGACATGTGTATGTGTTCTGCTGTGAAACAGTCACAGACTGCTTTGCTCCCACTAACACCCTCTTCTCACTCACTCTGCTCACCTGCTGCTGCTTTGAATGGGACATTTTAATATGATAACAAATAGGACTGGAGCAGAGTGGATTTTTTATTACTGTGGTGAAAAAGAAACATATAACTGTAATATTGTGATTACTCCACCCCCTACCCCCAGAATAACACAAGAACACAATGACAGTAGTAGGCTACCCAAGAAATGGGAGAAATAACATGGGATTTAAAATCCCAGACCATCCTAAAACATTTAAAATACAGCAGGGAAGAAGAGCATTGCATGCATACCTCCATATAGGGGGAATATATCTCATACCACAACACCTCAGGTGAAATGAAAGCCAGTTGATCTGTCGTTAAAATGAGGTTGTTGGTCAGGCTCTCAGAGGGTTGAGACAGCTAGAACTACATTGCCCATGCAGGGATCTGAAATCCTGGCCAGAGTTGAGCAGTGTTTGTAGTTCTATTGAAATCTTCTTCTTCTTCTTCTTCTTCTTCTTCTTCTTCTTCTTCTTCTTCTTCTTCTTCTTCTTCGAGGTTTTACAACAGCTGGCATCCATGGAGTAGCCTATTAGAACTGATGTACACACATAATGCACCATCTGCACTGCTGTGACTTCCACCAACAAAAAAGAAAGACTAAAATTGTGTGGTTATCACCATAATGAGCTCAACCCCATGGTAAGCGTCACGTGGTCATGTGGTTATTCTCACAGCCCTACTTACAAACAGCAAGTGATAAATCCTGCATGGTTTAGCTTTAAGTCGAGACTTTGAACCACAAAGAAGCCTCTCGCTTTATGCTCATCCCATTTACATAATGCACACATTTGTTCTGCCTCGATTTCAGTCTGTGGTCTGTCTGAACATAAAGCAAAAATGACATATTATTATTATGAATGTGGCATCTATGTTGCCTGTGGGGTTGGTGGGATAAAAGTAATGAAAGGAAATAAAAGGAATACTATGAGCAGGTGCTCTGAGAGGAGAACTGACGAGTGCTGCTAAGCTCCACCAAAGTAGGCCTCTTTCTCTGATGGGAATGGCCGATTGCCTCATTGCTTTATCAGCCCGGGCTTAAAAAGAAAGAGGCTGTCTCTGAATGCTGGGATGCAGCGAAGCATTGCCTCTCCACCGGGTCTGATTGCATGCTTTGAATGGAGGGAGAGAACAGAAGATGAACTCGATAAGGAGATGTAATAGTGAAGGGGAGGGAGCAAATGAACACTTTTATGGCCCTCCATGAGCCTGCCAGCAAGTGTGTATTTGAGTGTGTATGTGTGTAGATGTGTGGACGTCCACCACAGTATAATTATACTGAGCAAACAAACTGTGTATCACTTTATGAACAAGGTTACATAGAGTTAGATTGGTTTAAGCCTTTCATAGAGTGAAGATGTCTCCTCTTCCCACTTCTCTCAAAAAAAGAATACAAAAAATCCACATAAGCCTCTACTAACACCAAAAGGGAAAAAAAAAAAAACTTCTGTCTATGTGTTCAGAGGTGATTAGAGATGATTGTTTTCACTTATCTTTAAAGACTTATCTGGGGACATTTTTGCCTGCAACAGCAATTAATTCAGAAGAGAAAAATAAATGCTTGGGAAATTTGGTATCATGTGGAATCTGGAATCTATCCCAATTAAAAGCCATTCAAGGATTCAAGGTTATTTGACCTTGTGCAACACAAGGTTGAAGAATAAGATGACAATTTTAGTCCCCTTCAACTCCACAGAACATATACACAGGAAATCGAATGCAAAACATAGTGTGATAAAAATAAAATAGAGCAATATATAGGGTTAGGTACAATATATACAAAAACATAATTCTGGCATTTTATCACCCTGAGCATGAATTGACTGGAGGAAAGAGTATTCTGTGGATTCGTCTGTCTGTCATTATTTTTGTCTGAAGCTTATTTTGCAAACTATGCAAACGAGCTCGAACAGACTTTACACATTCTGCATATTAACCTTTGAATGCTTTACATTTTCCACCTTTTTTTGTTTGTTTTTGTTGCTGTTTCTATGGAAATGAGATTTTGAAGGTGAATCTGAAGTGTGGTCAAATTATACACTCTAGCTCAGGGCTTCCAAAACGTTGCCTTGCCAAGGACCCACATATAGCATTAGCCTCTGGCGGGGGACCCCCTTCTTTTCAAAATAGTATTTCCTCAACAAAGTTGGAAATAAATCGAATGTAAACAAGCAGTTCTGCGGCAATGGATACGTCTGTGCTCTCATCCAGCTGCAGAGTAAAATATTAATTTGCTCTAAAAGCTAAGTGGACATGTCCTGAGCCACGCCGCCAATCCGTCGGCTCACAGAATTAACGGCGAGTGGTACAGTGTTGATTTTGCTGGTAGCGTTCTCATCCAATGCCCGCACAATATCTTTGGTCGCTGGTAGAATTAAATCCTCTGCTATTGTGTGCAGTTTCTTTGGATGGGGACTGTGGTAGGAGGCCAGAAATGATGCCTTCAGGGCTCGCTCAGGAACACAAACTTGCTGCTTGAATCTTGCAAACTGCACGGCTGGGTGCTCATCTTTTCTTTTGAAAAGTCTATGGATGTGTTAGCTTCAGCTGGGTGCTTTTGATGTCTTTTCAGATGTCAACTTGCTGATATATCAGTGTGATTGGCTTGAGTGGTGTGTGTTAATTTTTTTAATTGAAAGATTGGCATAGAAAAAGAACACATAGATTTCAATATGCACTGAGTAGTAACATCTAAAAGGACATATATTAAATGTTATCGTCACAAATAATGTTATTGGTTGATTTTTATTTATTTATTTATTCATTACTCCCATTGTGAATGTCTCTCCTCTCCTCTCCTGATGGAGCACTCCTTCACTCTCCTTCTTAAATAGTCCATACATCACCTGGAGGCGTGTTTGAGTCTTTGTCCTGTTGAAAGTCAAATGATGGTCCCACTAAGCACAAACCAGATTGCATGTCATGTTGCTGCAGAATGCTATGGTTAAGTGTGCCTTCAAATTTGAATAAATTGCCAACAGTGTCACCAGTAAAGAACTCCTACAGCATCACACCTCCTCCTCCATGCTTCATGGTTGGAACCACACAAACAGATATCATCTGTTCCCCTTTTCTGTGTCTCAAATTTAGACTCATCAGACCAAAGTACAGATCTCCTCTGCTCTGCTGTCCCTGCCATGTGTTTCTTGGCCCGAGCAAATGCCTTCTCCTTATTGGTCTCCCTCAGGTTTCTTGGCAGGAGGCCCATGTAAGCCTGATTGACGCAGTCTCCTCTGAACAGTTGATGTTTGTTTGTTTATACTACTACTGTACTACTGCTCTAATCTGAGGTGTTAGTTGGTGATTTGTTAGGCTGGTAATGATGAACTTCTCCTCTGCAGCAGAGGTAAGTCTTGGTCTTCTTTTCCTGGGACGGTCCTCATGTGAACCAGTTTCATCAATGCGTTTGATTTTTTTTGTAACTGCACTTGAAGATAAATTTAAGGTTCGTGACATTTTCTGGATTGAATGACTTCCATGTCTTAAAGTAGTGATAGACTGTCATTTCCCTTTACTTAGTTGAGTGGTTCTTGACAGCATGGATTGCTCAACGGCAAATGGACTGTATACTTAAACAGCTCCTAGTCAGACTCACCATTCAAAGGGCTTTACAACACGAGTTAGCATTCACCCATTCACTCAAGCATTCATACAGTAGTGGCAGAGGCTACCATAGAAACCACACCTGTTGGTAATTGTCAAAAACAACCACAACATTGTTTCAATGGTATCTACAACTTTGTCACAGCTCTGGTATATGAAGCTTTTTGAGGCCTTGTTCACTGTTCATTCTGTGGCAGCATGATGGACAATATGAGCTCAGGTCAGTGAGGCCTACAGGACATAAATAGCAAATGGAAGTTCAAAACCTGTAATGTTCACAAGAACACTACATTAGGTGATATTGTATGTATTATTATGTACTTAGAATCTGCTACAAGGGAGCGTTCATTTTTGACCCAGAACACCAAACTAGATAACAGGAAACAAACACAACAGGAGGGTTAATTTTGTTATAATTAGCAGCTATTTAGGAGGACCCAAGATGCAGAACTAGGACTTGGAAAAGGAACAAAGTTTAAAGTACAATTTATTGTACAAAAATACATCAAAAAATTCAGTTGTTGGAGCAGCAAAACAACAACAAAAAGGTGTCTTGTCATGGTTGAATTAACATCAGAGCAGGCAGGGTTAACCAAAAGACCAAGACTTATAGAGTGAATATGAAGAGAATAAGCATATGCTCTGACAGAGAAAGGAGTGAAGAGCAGGGCTTATATTCTGCAGGAGTCAGGTGATGTGATGAGCCAGATAGATCTCAGGTGGAGAGTGGCCTGGGTAGCCACGCCCTTGTAAACAACACAAACAGTCAGGGCTTGACAGAACAGAGACACAAGGAGCAGCAAAACACTGAACACAAGCGGGGAGAGGGAGGCATACTGCCAGATCCTAACAGATTTCTCCTCAAATAGATTCTGTTCTATTCTATTTTTGTCTGTTCATGTTTTATTATTAATCATTACTTTAACTTTCTGCATTTAGCTGTGATGCTTTAACACCCCATGGCTAAAATGTGCTCCAGTGTGATGAAGGTTAAGGGATGAATCATAAAAGCTTATTATGCTTAGATTAGCCCTGCTTAAAAAAATATATATCCGAGAACCTGAAGACAAAGCAGAAAGAGTTCTTCCAGAGGTTCCCGTCTGTCTCAAGGGATCATTTTGGTTCAATGCTCCTGCAGCTGACTGCTAAATGAATCCCAGTCTGGATTAACGCCTTTTTTGTTTGGCTGAACTCAAAAGTTTAACCCGGCCTATTAGAGCTGAGGCAGTGTTTGGTAAATTTGACATCTGACCTCGAATCACACACGAGCTGACACAAGCACTATTAAAGAACAACAACAAAGAGCTGATTTTGCAGGACTTTTCTTCATCGGGGAGGCAAGAGAGGTTTAATTAGGAGAATTAGGAGAACAGGAGGACATAGTAAGCTACATCAAAGTAAGGCAGAGGTCATTAGCACAGTTAGCAGGAGCGCATTTAAGAGAAGCCTCTATCTTTAAATGACCTTTGTTTCACAGACCTCCTCAGACCAATCAGACAGTCTGCTGCTGCTAAAATGGGTTTCTCAGCTGATGTGACCTAACAAAGAGATGACAGAACATTCATTCATTCATTCTCTGTCACCAGAGAATCTCATCTCTACTGCATGTTTTTAGTGGTGGGAGGAAGACATAGAACCTGGAGGGAACCCACACAGACATGAGGAGAACATGGAGAGAACCCACACAGACATGAGGAGAACATGGAGAGAACCCACACAGACATGAGGAGAACCTGGAGAGAACCCACACAGACATGAGGAGAACCTGGAGAGAACCCACACAGACATGAGGAGAACATGGAGAGAACCCACACAGACATGAGGAGAACATGGAGAGAACCCACACAGACATGAGGAGAACCTGGAGAGAACCCACACAGACATGAGGAGAACCTGGAGAGAACCCACACAGACATGAGGAGAACATGGAGAGAACCCACACAGACACGAGGAGAACCTGGAGAGAACCCACACAGACATGAGGAGAACCTGGAGACTAACCACAGAAAAGTCCCAGGCCCTCAGGTGGATTTGAACCCAGGACCTTCCTGTGAGGCAATAGCACTACTCACTGTCCGATTACAGAACATCATTATCAAAATGTTCCATTCAAATACAGCAATAATCTAAGGAGAAACCTCAGCTAATGAAGGGTTTACACTCATCCTTGTTTTTTAGTAATGTTTGGATTTATATTTCTAAATTACGTAATAAATTGTATCTTGTCAGAAAAGGGAAAATAGGCCTTAGAAGATTCTACAGCCAAAAAATAAATGTGTTCAGAATGTATTTTATTGGACTGATTAATGGTCCAAGTTCTCACAGAATGGAGAAGTGAATGATTCACATTTTGACTGGAGTTAGACTTAAATTATTAATTTTTTAGTAAAACTGAAGTCAACTCTGTTGAGTGACTAATCATATATTTTATGCATTAAGTTTTAAAGCTCTAACTGTGGCCCATGTGACAATGATGTTAAAACACAGTTGAACAGTAACACAGAAGAATTATATATTCTTTACTCTGTAATTTAAGTCACACAACATATTTATTTATGTTTTTTTTAACATAGCCTCCATTAGCTATCAAAAAACAACAGCAACAATAATAATAATAATAATAACAATGTGAATTGGAGGTACTTGTTGCAGCACCACCATGGATCTTTGCATTTTTAAAATGTTCATACTGTAGTCTTGTTCTAATGCTAATAATGCTAACTATAACACAGACAACAATGTGGCTGATTTGGAGTCATTGTTTTCATTCTGCTCACCACAGATTGCTGCTTTTAATTGCCACATAAAAAAGGTTGAATCCAACATAAGGTGAAGTGTAAGTACTAAAACAGGCGACTGCATTGGGAGCCCAATTTAAAATTACATTTTTCATTTTATAGCATGTCCACTCTGGTGGACCACAGAACTGTATTAGTGTTAAAAGATAAAACATTGAACAGATTGTGGCCGTACAGTCATATTAAACCAAGCATACATACATACATACATGCATGTATACATACATACAGACACGTATGTACACATACCTAACTTTAAAAAAAAAAAAATCTTCATCTGTATTGTTTCACTTGCTCTCTTGGTTAGGATGGTGGTATATTTTCTAGTAGAGCTGAAAACATTGTCATTATAAGACCATACTGTTCGCTGGGTCCAGTTATTTGAACACTTAACAGTGTATGTTAAACACATTAAGAGTTAATGTAGGACGGATACAGTATATTCATCTTTATTTTGATTTAGTTATTTGTCAACATATTCAATCTACTGTTGTTCTTCAGTTCTTCTTTTGTAAGTTTTATTTTCAGTGCTGATAATCCTGGAAACATTTTCTCTTTTTGGTAATGCAGAGAAACATCTTGCATTTGGTACTCTTGTTATTGCAGCCCTTATTTCTGCATCTTTCTGCATGCCTGATATCCACCATCTCCGCCATGTGTGTGGCTCCTAGTCTGCGCACAGATGGTTCTGGTTGTGGCATCCTCATTTTAGTTGGTGGCTCATAGTCTTCTTCACTGCTGCCACCATGTTCTGGACTATCCAACAGCTCCTCAGCCAGGTTCAGTTTGAAGTCCAGGTACTGTTTAATGTTCTTCACTGGTCGGTTAAGTGCTTTACTGTCAGACTTGTAGTGGATCCAGGGGTTTGTGGTGATAATATCAAAGACATGAGTAATCACAAGCTATGTCCATTTCTTGGTCCAGTTTGACATGTGATAAAAGCTCAGTATGCGGTCACATAGGTCCACGCCACCCATGTTGCCATTGTACTGTCTGATCACTGCTGGTCTTCTCACCTGGACATGGACTTTTTCTTTGTTGGATATCTGGAGCAGATATCTTCTGGATCTTTCCTATGTGCAGTGGAAGCCATTGGCACTGGTTTGTTATGGAAACATTTTGTCATTGCCAGCTCAGGAGTTTTTCTGACCACGGACACTGATGCTCCGCTCCCCTCTTTTTGTAACTGCTTGTCTCCTGGCACTGGCACTGCTTTGGGACTCGGTTCTTCATTATGGTTCCAGTTGCCAGAAGGCCCTTTGCCAGCAATGCATCTATGAGATTAATGGTTGTGCCATGAACATATTGCCTCATTGGACAGCGGCCTGTGAAAGTTATGATTTGCTCATCAATGCAGAACTTCTCTGACTTTGGAAGGCTGAGACAGCCTTGCCTCATGTTGGCCTGACTTTGCAAAGAGTGTCTGCCTTCTTCCATTACATCCAGGTCATCAACAAGCTTGAGGGAACTTCTCAGTCTTCTCCAGCCATGTTTTGGCCCAAAACATCTGAATTCTGGGAAAGCCAAGGCAGACCATGTGGACTGAAATGCCAAGGAAGATCGTAATTTCCTGTGGAGTAGTATTCAGAGACACTCCTCTAGTTTGCATCTCTCTTTGATTTGTGAATGCTGCCAAATCTTCAAAGACTTTGCTGTCTGTGTACTGGGAAAAGTACTGAATTGGACTTCAGTCTGCTCGGGCTGTAGGGTCATGTTGACAGACAGGAAGCCCAGATAGCACAAATCTAATGAATCTATTATGACACCAATAAAAGAAAGGTAATCACAGAAATAATCATTTAACGTACACAACGGTATTTGGATTAAATTTAGTCAGATAGTTGTGCATTATTGGGACAATTCCAGTTTTCAAACTTCAAAGATCACTAATAAATATCACATTATGGGTATACATTACAGGTTTATAATTACCAATTTAAAAACATATGCTACCTGGCACACGGAGGGCGACGTGTTTCCTGCTCATCCCTGTCCATCTCTGTCTGCTCTTCTGATCCCTCTGCATCTTCTTCCTCTATTCTTCGCCATCTCCTTCTATCGCTGGTTCACACTTATCCTCATCTCTCATCATCTGACAGCTCCAAATCTGAATCTCCATCAACTATCCAGTAAAGAATCCTCTCTGCTTCGCTTCTGTCTCCTGCAAAAATGTTGAGTCATCAAGTACATTAAGATGGTCTTGGTTTTCACTTGTAATTGAGTTGTATCCTTATATTATCCCAAATGTTTCCAACAGTGTTCAAACCCAATATGAAATACAAATAAACAATATTTTCTTAAGTTAACTGTGCATTTCATTTTGTTGCATGTCGCTATAACTTCCAGGAGACAGTCAGGGAACATGTCTAAATGTAACGTGAATAAAACATGACCTCAGCTGTGATTCATCCTGTCTGAGTCACATCAAATAGATTTTCATTGGCATTGATGGCTGTTCAGCAATGCAGACACAAGATTAATACCTACCCTTAACCTGTGGGCACTTCTACAATGGCCTCAAGTTTCTGCCCAGAGGTTGCTGCCTGGTTGCCATACTGATGAGCAGGTTGTCAGTGCTGGTTGTGCTGTGCAGCATGAGTTGGACCCAAATGTACACGAGAAGGGAGGCAGCAGAAACGGCTTACAGATAGAATAATAGACTGAAGGCAGGTAAACGTAACAGAAACTTAAATAGAAATCCTATCAAATCATAAAGCTCCATGGAAATGGAATCAAAGCTTTGCAGCATTTAAGGTTATTACCTCCATCCAAAGAAGTTCTGTCCAGGTTCAGGTTCAGGTTACTTTATTTGTACCGTAGGCAGATTAAGAGTACAGGGCATCCATTAGACAGCTTCAGACATCACAAACCCCAAACTAATAGAACATAATAATGGAATAAACTATAATAGAACCCCTAAAAACAATAAAAGTGCTAATCAGTGTTAATCAAAAATGTTTCAAATTCTAATAAATACCAGTAAGAACAAGTAAAACGTCGAACCCTGAATTAGAAACAATCTAAAAAATATGAATAAATAAATAAATACCGGCTGCAGAGGAATCTTATGCAAATTTTGCAATTTTTCTATAGTTAGTTTACCAGTGTGATAGCAGCTGATACAAAACTGTTTTTATAGCACTTCGTTTCACACCATGGGACTAAAAACCTCTGTCCAGAGGGGAGAAGCTGAAACTCACTGTGCAAAGGGTGCAGACAGTCATTTAGGATGCTATTAGCTATCTGTCTCGTATACAGGGACATCGGGTTCAGCTGGGGCTAACCCATCAGCTTACTGGACCATTTCACCACTTGACTAAGAGAGTTCTTGTTCTTGACAGAGAGACTTCCAAACCACGACACCAAGGAAAAAGATCCAATCGATTCAATGAAAGCAGGATAAAATAAGGTCATCATGGTTTGATCTACATGGAAGCTGAACCGTTTCTTCAGTGTAGTCACTGGTGCCTCTTTTTACACACAGCTGCACACTTTTCTTCATAGTTCAATTCTGAGTCAATGATTGTCCCGAGGTATTTATAAGAAGCTACAACTTGCTCTGATTGGCCTTTCATGGTTGTGACATCATGAGTGTGAGCATGTGACTCCTCACACCACTTCACATACTCCTCAATGATCGGGGCAGAATCATCTGCGTACTTTATGATGGTCTTGTTTTCATATTGACTGACACATGTTGGTGTAGAGGATGAATCAAAAAGGTGAAAGCACACATCCTTTAGGGGAACCAGCAGAGGAGGATGTTTTGTGTTTGTTTGTTAGCAGGATTACTCAAAAAGTTATGGATGGATTTTGAACCAAACATTAGATTTAGGTCATGATCCAGATCTGAATCCAGAATTCTGGATTCATTTTATGGGTGATGTCTACAATGATGGGACAAAACTGACACAATGACATCCCCATAAGATCTCCCACACATCCGAGTCATGTTCTGGATCTGGTGATGCAGAATGTTTACATTTTCACAGAAAAGTCACTACTGTGAGATCACTTATAATAATAATGATACAGACTGAAACTGTGCTGATTTATATGGTGTCAAATTTATCTCCAAAAGTTCCTGATCTAGATCCTGACCTTGAGTGAAATCTAGTTTTTCTAGAATATCTATCAAACTAATAATGATACAAAAGTGACCAAGATTGTCGGGGCAGGTTTTCATGGTCCAGCAGTCATATTATGAGGGTCTGCTGCTGTTAGGCGCTGCGACATAATGAGGAAACTGAAGCCACTTTCAGACAGACATTGTGCAACAGGCGTCACAACACCACCTTGGTGTGTGCGTTTACAGTTATGTTGGCGTTACACAATGTTAAGAGGAACATAAAAACTGATATATTTCACTGTCTTAGCAGTTTAGCGTCATCTTCTGAGCTTGTTCTTCAAATAACGGACTTCCTGTTGCTACTGCATCATTGAATCCCCCGGGGTGGCTCGCACACCTGAACACATTGCTACAACGTCACACCCATTCCGCCATGCTGGTGCACTCCGTTCATACAGACGTCTGTTTCGGCGTTGTTACTACCTCCTGAGGCGTCACTGAATAAAGGCCCAGAATCAAAACGCTGTATGAATGGGGCTTGAGTTGTCTAGCTTACATATACTGATCATCACATTTTTGCAGGCAGTATCATCGGAGTCCTGCTCCTCACCCCTCTTCCCATCAGCCCCTTCATATTCATTTAAAATCCTACGTCTCTGTTATCGGCTCTGTGTCCTAATGTTGTACCAGAGCTGCCATTACCGCCTTTCACTCTCCACAGATTAATTACACTGACTCTCTCACACATCTAAACACTGACACTGTACGACTCTGCTTCATATGACTGAACTACCTGCTTTCTGCCATTAAGAAGACAGAGAGAGATAGAGGAGACTAAAAGTGATTTATGCTGCTTATGTTACAGGAGGTGCTAGCATTCATGGAAGTGGTCTACGTTATGTAAATGTTCCAGAGCCTGTGTTACAGGCAGAAAGTAGTTTCTTACATTGCCTGTCATTCTACTAAACTCTCTTGTTATTTGACTCCAGTTCTAGTGTAGTGGAGGGAAATAATTTCAGTTTACAGTTGACAATTACTGGCCCCATAATCACTAAATGGCCTCTACATAATGATTTTCATCATTCCAAGTCGTAAGAGCAGTAACAGCAAATAGATATACTGTTTATTGTATGTCTATCTGTCACAGAAATGATCCCTTTATATGTTTAAAAGAGACTCTGCTTTAGTTACCCTAGAGTCCTTTTAAATGTGTTGACTATGTCTCATTTTCTGGTGCCTGAAGCTCCCATCAAAGTGATGAATGACACAACAATGAACCAACAAACTGAGATGAGAGGGAGGAAGATAGAAGAAAAAAGTTTTCAGTCGAGCTTGGTTAGTTAAAAGGGCGGTCAACTTCCCTGTCCTCCACTGATGTGAGGCGTGACTGTCAGACGCTCCCTAGACACTATTTAACATCACGGATCATTAATAGGTACAAATGCCGGGGTGATGGTGGAGTCCTTACCGTCACTGACCTTCCTGTTCTGTCCTATCTCCATCTGTCATCTGATATAGTACCAAGTGATGTAGCAGCCAGTCACCTGATTAGGTCAGACACCCAACTCAGACAAAAAAAGAAAAAAAAAAGAACCCTTTAAAGAGATGCCCTAAAGCTATGATACAGGATAAGAAGTGCTGCTGAATTATTAGAGCAAATGTTTTCAGATCGCCCTGAGATATTCATTTTAGGAATTATTTTGGCACATAAAGAGATTATTAAATCTAAACAGGCCTGTGGCTTATAGGAGGTCTTCTCCAGCAGGCAGATATTAGCCCAGGTTCTCACTGATCATAGCATCCCTGAAATCATTAGTGATGAACTGCTTCATGCATACACTGCAGGGCCGACAACCCAATGTAACCCAAATGTAAGTATATCCTGCTTTTCTTTAATGCATATCACAGCTTTCATCCCAAGTACAACTGTGTTCATTATCATTTCTTATCTAAAATTTAATTCCTACTAAATTGTCTGCCTAATCTTTTTTTTTTGTTTTGTATTTACTCAAAATTACTTCCATGTGCTCACCTTGATTTTCACTTTTCACTCACTGCTCCAAACTAGAATAGTAATGGGCTGCCACAAATAAATTAATGCACAGGAGACACTGAGTATTTAATGTAATATGACAGCATCGATTATTGTAGTTATCATAATGCAACTTAATAAAATACTGTGTTTTATAGTATGGGTATAGTGTAGTATAAAGTGACATAATGATATTTATATTACCTGTGTTAATGATGTATACATAACATATATTTAAGTATGTCACAATAAGCAGAGTATAATGAAATCCCTTCAGCTGTCTCACTCAGACTATGGAGAGGGAAAGCAGTGTGAATGTGTGTCAGTCACTTTGTGTGTTGTGTGTGTTTTCTTCTTACAGTCTGATGACAGAAGACACAAATGAGCATCTGAATCCCTCTGTTGTATCTCAGTTCATGTTCCCCACAGTGGTTTCTAGTCTGACCACAGAGCTGGCTTTTCCAGCTTTTAGCGGGTGCTGGTCCCACCGGCCCTGTGGTCCATGCTAAACTAATCGCACCCTGACGTTAATTACATTTATTTAGTCAACCGGTCTCACAAAATTGCATTAGATTAGATACAAGCAGAAATATATGTGAAATATATTAAAAATGCATGCATTTTAACTTTGACTAATATTGTAAATATTTGTATTTTTATTAAATTAAAAGAAAATATGTAAAGAGCACACCCCCCCTTAGCTCACTTTTCTGAGTGTATTGTATGAGCCAAAGTGTCCTTGGGCAAGAAAGGGAACCCTGAATTACCCTCCATTGCTGTGTGTGTTGTGTGATGGAGGAGCTTTGCATGGTAGCCTGAGCCACCAGTGTGTAAATATGTCTGTGAAGAGGTGAGTGATGTAAAGCGCTCTGAGTGGTCAGTGAGACTACAAAAGTATGACATTAATGCAGTCCAGAGGTATAAAGGGCAGAATTCTTTGTCATCACTGTTTTAGCAACAGCAAACACACACAACTAAAACTGATGCAAGAAAGAGTTCAACACATTCTGTAAGTGAAAGTCCAGAAACATTAAGCAGCACACACTGACAATGTTCACAGTGACACAACATCAGGCTATCAGTGTAAAACCTGCCCCTGAACGATGTGACCAACCATGGGCACACCTAACCATATCATTCACTGATACCTGAAGTCAGTACCAATGGATGTTCACACTAACACACACACTCTCACACACACACACTTGTACACACACACAAACACACACACACTCCTCAGAGCTGTGGTCATGTCTGTGTAAATGCTTGATTCACCATACTAGTGATATCCTGATATCATCCTGCTTTCAAGATGAGCAGCTTGTCCAAGCCTGTGGGCAGTGTGTGTGTGTGTGTGTGTGTGTGTGTGTGTGTGTGTGTGTTTAGGAGTGTGGGGATTATATCCTTGGGCAAACATCACAGTCTACCACAGATGCAGTCCAATAAAAAGTCTCTGACTCATGGCTGAGATGCTGACAGTGTCTCCTATTAGAAGTCATATCTACAGTAGTTACAAGTAGATACAAGCTGATGTTCACCATTTGTGTCTGACTGGACCTCACGGGGGTCTGACTGGACCTCATGGGGGTCTGACTGGACCTCACGGGGGTCTGACTGGACCTCATGGGGGTCTGACTGGACCTCACGGGGGTCTGACTGGACCTCATGGGGGTCTGACTGGACCTCATGGGGGTCTGACTGGACCTCATGGGGGTCTGACTGGACCTCATGGGGGTCTGACTGGACCTCACGGGGGTCTGACTGGGCTCTTATGACTTTACAATGTTTAGATTAAAGGTATACTCCCACTCAACTAACAGTCTAGGCGTGCATTCATAAATATCATTTTAGTATTTGGTCAAGTTTCAATGCAGAATTCAAATGAAAACATGCCAAAGTCAGAGCCACAGAACCCCATTAGTTTACAACATTTGGTGTGTGGTCGAGTGCTAAACACCAGCTCACACAACAGAGCCAGAGCCTTTATATTCAAGAACATTCAGTCTTTCTTCTTGCTGCCCACACTTCCTTTCTGCTTCCTTCTTTCCTCCTCCCCTACCAATACATCCTTTTTAACTCCAGCCATCAAATGCTTGAGTCCGTATGTGTGTGTGTCAATATTTACATCACTGGCATCCTGCCAATTCCCATAGTTCCTTATTTTGCAGGCAAAGGTCCCTGCAGTTAGCTGATCAAACATCCTACAGGTCAAGAGGGAAGGATCATATCGGTGTTAAACAACATCAGCATGCTGAGCCATTTCCCCTGCATGATCTCAGATCCCATTCAGTAGGGCTGTGTGTGTGTGTGTGTGTGTGTGTGTGTGTGTGTGTGTGTGTGTGTGTGTGTGTGTGTGTGTGTGTGTGTGTGTGTGTGTGTGTGTGTGTGTGTGTGTGTGTGTGTGTGTGCAGAGAATTCATGCTGATCTGATCTGATCTGGTCACACCTTTGATGCTAACCATGATAACATGTTCCAGATTTGAGGTTTCCAGTAGGACGACACCAGTGTGTCAGCTGCATTTAACGATGATGTGAGATTATGACAAATGAAAATGAAAGTATTCAGTATTTACTGAAGAAGAATTACAATTGATTGCTGGAGCTCTGAGCCGTTTCTATTTCAGATCTGAAACCACATGTGACAAGAGTTAAAGGCTGAAAGCAGTTTCTAAGGAGGAAGTTGCTATTTGAACGTTAGTCCTCAACTTCTCTTCAGTGCATCATGCTTGACTATTGAACTGGCAGGGCCCACGTCCACAGTGCACCCCACTCTGCCAGCACCATTAGACCACATTAGAGAAGATTGAGTCACCATATCGATGCTTTGAGCTGCCTGCATGTCCTGATGTTCATTTCTGATGACTTTCTGTTTTTGGTTATCCCAGAGGGATTAGTCAGATGTGTCCCTCCTTCTTCCAACCCTGTCACTTCTTTTTAAAGCTTAACAGCGATTTGTCCACTTTACTATTGAAGATGCTGCCCAGAGATAACCAGGGACGAGTTAGCTGCCTGTGAATATTCTCAACAATATGAAAGTCCCGACCATTAATCTACCAGCTCTGAATCTCTGCTCTGCTCTCTCTTCTCTATCCCGTCTTTTTCACTTTTCTCTCTGCCTTGCTTCATGTCAGTGAAGTCAAAAGGACGGCATGATGTTTGGTGAATTATTCAGATCCAGGGAGCTGAAGCGGAGGCTGCTACATCTCACTAGCCATGGTCCTTTGACTGCTTTCCCCTAGGGATGTGCTGAAACCAGTATGACCCTCCTCTCTGCCGCGCACTTACTCACATGCATGTTCACTATTTTACACAGGGACATGTGAACACACTCACAGGCACATGTATACAGGGATGGACAACAGACCCACAGCACACTAGTGAAAAAATACTGCAGATTGATTTCACACAGACCACCTCTAACTGGCAGGTGGATTTGAACCCTCACCCTTCTGACTGTAAGGTGATGTGTTAACGATGGACAGTCACAGGTGTTTTGAAACATGGCTATAAACTCTGAAATATGCTTATTTTAAGCACAATACAGCACATTGTGCTTAAAATGAGCAATAATGACTGAGAGGCAATAAATGAAGGTAAGATGTTTGGCAAGATGACACATTTAACAGTGCTGTAAAATTTCAGCCTTCCTATTTATAAATGATAATGATCAGAATGTCTCTTGAAACAATACAGACAGAGTGGGTCAAACACTGCAAATTGTTCTATACTTGCTAAGATTTAAAATCTTTGATCTGGAAACAGGAGATCACTGTTTGAAAAGTAAATTTTTATTATTCAATTTTTTTTTATCTAGCCTACTTGTTTCTAGACCAACCAATTTATTTAAACATTTTGACATTTTGCTGCGTGGACAGATAAGTTCACTGGTAAGAAGCCATTTCCCTAAAAATCATTGCTTATTCCTTGTATTTCAGCTGCTCTTTTTTGCAGCTCTAAAATGATGATAATTCTATAGTTTTAACATTACGTTACTCAGAACCAAAAAAAAAAAGTTCAAGAAACAATTTAACATCTTTTAAGACTATCAACACTGAAAAAAATATTCTGACCCCTTGTAAATGCTGCATGTTTTAATCTGCTTTATTCTGATAGATTTTAATGGGTTGATGAATCCTACAATGAAAAAAATGGTTTTATGTGAATTTACTTAATTTTATTATGTCAAGTGGTTGCAAAAAATGATTTTATCTAGATCCAAATACATGTTTTAAATTGAGTTTACTTGTGTTTTTCTTTCACTAAAATAAATTCAGTTCCACATTCACACAGTTACACATTCACACAGTTACACAGTTACACATTCACACAGTTACACAGTTACACATTCACATAGTTACACAGTTACACATTCACACAGTTACACATTCACACAGTTACACATTTACACATTAACACAGTTACACAGTTACACATTCACACAGTTACACAGTTACACATTCACACAGTTACACATTTACACATTCACACAGTTACACAGTTACACATTCACACAGTTACACATTCACACAGTTACAAATTCACACAGTTACACAGTTACACATTCACACAGTTACACAGTTACACATTCACACAGTTACACATTCACACAGTTACACATTTACACATTCACACAGTTACACAGTTACACATTCAAACAGTTACACATTTACACATTAACACAGTTACACATTCACACATTTACACATTCACACAGTTACACATTCACACATTTACACATTAACACAGTTACACAGTTACACAGTTACACATTCACACAGTTACACAGTTACACATTCACACAGTTACACAGTTACACATTCACACAGTTACACATTCACACATTTACACATTAACACAGTTACACAGTTACACATTCACACAATTACACATTCACACAGTTACACATTCACACATTTACACATTAACACAGTTACACAGTTACACAGTTACACAGTTACACATTCACACAGTTACACTTTCACACAGTTACACAGTTACACATTCAAACAGTTCCACATTCACACAGTTCCACATTCACACAGTTACACTTTCACATAGATCCACATTCACACAGTTCCACATTCAAACAGTTCCACATTCACACAGTTCCACATTCACACCTCCACAGTCTGATCTGTGGGTCACTGAGCTTCTCCACTGGAGCCGCTGGCTTTCAAAGAGCAGCAGACCAAGAAATATAGTCACTCATCATCCACTCCCCCCATACCGGGTGACCTTTGTTACATTTCTGTAGCTTCACAGCAAAACAATGGTGCACCATTCTCCTCAACAGATAAAGAAGATAAAATTACTCCATGCAGCTCGTTTAATGGAAGCCAAATGGAAATGTGCTTTTTACACCCTGCTTTAAGCTGAAGTCTTCACTGGAGTCTGCAAACGCTTAAACATGTGAACATGAGCCACTAGATGAGATGGAACTGAACACAGAGAACTCTGAAGGTGCAGCATTAAGTGCCTCTGTCTGATTTAATGCTATATGTCACTGTTCTTTCTGTGTGGAGTTGGGATGTTCTCCCCATGTGTGCATGGGTTATCTATGAGTGCTCTGGCTTCCTCCCAATAAAGGTGAGCTGTTGAATCTGCACATAGATGCCTCTCTCTGTGTTGGCCATATTATGTCACAGCTCAACAATGAAGCATGCAGAGATGCACAGTTACACATTCACACAGTTACACAGTTACACATTCGCACAGTTACAGATTCACACAGTTACACAGTTACACATTCACACAGCTACACATTCACACAGTTACACAGTTACAGATTCACACAGTTACACAGTTACACATTCACACAGTTACACATTCACACAGTTACACAGTTACACATTCACACAGTTCCACATTCACACAGTTGCACATTCACACAGTTACACAGTTACACATTCACACAGTTACACATTCACACAGTTACAAATTCACACAGTTACACAGTTACACATTCACACAGTTACACATTCACACAGTTACACTTTCACACAGTTACACATTCACACAGTTACACATTCACACAGTTACACATTCGCACAGTTACAGATTCACACAGTTACACAGTTACACATTCACACAGTTACACATTCACACAGTTACACAGTTACACATTCGCACAGTTACAAATTCACACAGTTACACATTCACACAGTTACACATTCACACAGTTACACTTTCACACAGTTACACATTCACACAGTTACACATTCACACAGTTACACATTCGCACAGTTACAGATTCACACAGTTACACAGTTACACATTCACACAGTTACACATTTACACAGTTACACTTTCACACAGTTACACAGTTACACATTCAAACAGTTACACATTCACACAGTTCCACATTCACACAGTTACACTTTCACATAGATCCACATTCACACAGTTCCACATTCAAACAGTTCCACATTCACACAGTTCCACATTCACACCTCCACAGTCTGATCTGTGGGTCACTGAGCTTCTCCACTGGAGCCGCTGGCTTTCAAAGAGCAGCAGACCAAGAAATATAGTCACTCATCATCCACTCCCCCCATACCGGGTGACCTTTGTTACATTTCTGTAGCTTCACAGCAAAACAATGGTGCACCATTCTCCTCAACAGATAAAGAAGATAAAATTACTCCATGCAGCTCGTTTAATGGAAGCCAAATGGAAATGTGCTTTTTACACCCTGCTTTAAGCTGAAGTCTTCACTGGAGTCTGCAAACGCTTAAACATGTGAACATGAGCCACTAGATGAGATGGAACTGAACACAGAGAACTCTGAAGGTGCAGCATTAAGTGCCTCTGTCTGATTTAATGCTATATGTCACTGTTCTTTCTGTATGGAGTTGGGATGTTCTCCCCATGTGTGCATGGGTTATCTATGAGTGCTCTGGCTTCCTCCCAATAAAGGTGAGCTGTTGAATCTGCACATAGATGCCTCTCTCTGTGTTGGCCATATTATGTCACAGCTCAACAATGAAGCATGCAGAGATATTTTCTAGTGGTGCATGTAAGCTTTTATATTGAAAGGGGTTTAAATAGCGTCTTTTCTCCTTAAACAACCTGTTGTGTTGATTTAATGACCCTAACAGACTGAATATACAGACTTCACACATTTGTCTCTGTTGCTGCTCTAAATATGCTTTGGATTAAAAAATGTGAACACTTTGTTTTGTAAAAGGAAATAAAATGATATATTTTGCTGATAATATCACCTCGGTTTGCTTTGAGAATTCAGACACTATTTTAGTTTACTTCCATGATTCTTTGGGATTCTCATTGTTGAGGAACAATCAGTTTAAGTGAGTCTGGAGGTTTCTTACTGCAGCTCACTGTTTGACTTTGACTGAATATGTTCAGTTTCAGACGATCCAAAGCAACAAAGTTTACCTTTAATGTTTTGAATCTTGAATTCATTTCCTCTGTCAGTTTTTGGTCAATTTAAATTGGTTCTGAAGCTAAATGTGTCAACGGACTAAATCCTCAAAGGCTAGGTGATATGATCATTTCTCCTGACCACACAATTCACAAAGCAACCACTTCTCTAATTCAACTTGAAGTAAGTTTGTTTGCTGCTGTTAAAAAAATGTTTTTACAGGCGAGCTCCGTCTGTATTTTCTTTGCTGAGCTGCAGCAGAGGAAGAATAACTCAAAGAGGGAATTTCACACTAAATACTGTCATTTTGGAGCGACTGTTCACTATTCACTGTTGGACACGGCCCCAACAAAAGAAGATGATGTATTATATGGTACCAGGAGGGTGTTCCACAAGCACCAGTTATCCACCATATTTCTGACTTCCCAGATCGTATATTGAGGAAAATACAGCATAAAGTTTCACATCAAGTAAAATGTGTGCATCACCATTTTGAGGATAGGTGGAGAGAGAGAGGGAGGGAGAGGGAGAGAGGGACAGAGACACAGACATGTTTAACCACAATAACAATAACAGCTGTTATAATAGAGAGATTACAGTTTGTCATATTTATAATAACTACTACAATAACAACACTGATAATAATGATGATAGTCATAGTAAGAGTAATAATAATAATGGTAATGATGATGATGATGATGATGATGATGTCAGAGGGTATCTCCATGGTCCCAGCAGTAGATTGATCCATGGTGACCTGCAGGATGAGAAAACACAAAGACTCCAGAGAAGAAGTCAAGTTAGTAACATGAATTAATGAGAAATGAGTGTGTAAAGAAGAAGAGAGAGGAGCTCAGTGCATCATGGGAAGTCCCCCAGCAGTCTAGGCCTATAGCAGCAGAGCTAAAGACTAGCCTAAGCCAGCCTTAATTCTAAGCTTTATCAAAAGGGAAAGTTGTAAGCCTCCTCTTAAATGTAGAGAGGGTGTCTGCCTCCTGGACCCAGACTGGAAGATGGTTCCACAGGAGAGGAGCCTGATAACTGAAGTTTCTGGCTCCCGTTCTACTTTTGGCGACTCTAGGGATCACAAGTAACCCTGCATCCAGGGAGCGTAATGTTCTAGATGGGTAGTAGGGAACTACGAGCTCCTGAAGGTATGTTATGGTTTTAGGAGTCTGTCCACAGCTGTTGGATAAATACATTTTTTCAGTCTGTTGGTTCTGGCTCTCATGGTTCTCAGTCTGCCTGATGGGAGGGTGGTGAACAGAGAGTGTTCATGGTGTGGAGGGTCTTTGAGGATGTTGGTGGCTCCCTTGTGGAGACGGCTCGAGTGGATGTCAGTCAGGTGTGGAAGCGGGCAGCCAACGATCCACTGAGCCATTTTGATGACCCGCTGAAGGTCTTTCCTCTCGGCTGCTGTGCAGCTGGAGTACCAGACTGGACAGCTGTATGTCAAGATGCTCTCGATGGTACAGCGGTAGAAATTGATAAAACAGCTTCCGTGGGAGTCGGTTCCTTTTTAACGTCCTGAGGAAGAAGAGACGCTTCTGGGCCTTCTTGACAAGGCTGGAGGTGTTTAGGCTCCAGGTCAGGTCCTTGGATATATAAACTCCAAGGAATTAGAAGCTGGAGACCCTCTCAACCTCCTCCCCGTTGAACAGCTCAGTGTGTTATGTGTTTTTGTTTTTCCTGAAGTGCATTATTATTTCCTTGGTTTTCTTTGTGTTGAGGTTGAGATCATTTTCCCTGCACCATGCAGACAGTGTCTGGACCTCCTCCCTGTAAGCCACCTCATTATTGTCACTTATCAAACCCACTATGGTTGTATCGTCTGCAAACTTAACCATAGTGTTGGAGCTGTGGGTGGAGGTGCAGTCACTGGTGAACAGGGAGTAGAGGATTGGAATGAGGATACAGCCTTGGGGGACACCAGTGCTGAGGGTGACTGCTGAGGATATGTGAAGGCCCAGTCTGACATGCTGAGGTCTGTTAGTCAGAAAGTCCTTGATCCAGAGACAGAGAGAGGTTTGTATTCCAAGTGCTTGCAGTTTATTGACCAGTTTGTATGGGCTGAGCGAGCTAAAGTCAACAAACAGCATCCTCACGTAGGCGTTGGGGTTCTCCGAATGAGTGAGAGCTGTGTGTAATGCAAGTGCAATGACATCATCAGTGGATCTGTTGGACTTGTAGGCAAACTGATGTTGGTCATGGATGGGGGGGGATACAGACCTTGATGCGTGCCAGAACCAGTCTCTCAAAGCATTTCATGATGACCGGCGTGACAGGCCGGCGTAACAGGTTGAAAATGTCTGTAAATACAGCAGCAAGCTGGGCAGCACACGTCTTCAGTGCTCGGCCTGGAACTCCATCAGGCCCAGCTGCCTTGTTGCTGTTGATGTTCTGAAGAACCTGTTTCACCTGATATTGCTGAAGAGTGAGTGGTTGGTCGCTCTCTGGTGTAGTGGTGGCTATGGCTGGTTCCTTATTGATGCTGTTCTCAAAGCGTGCAAAGAAGGTGTTGAACTGATCCGGGAGGGAGGAGTCAGTTGTGGGAGGGGGGGGGGGGAGGGGGGGTGCTGTGGTCTTGTTTATAATCTGTGATGTTCCTGATGCCCTGCCACGTGTTGAGAGGGTTGTTTTCTGTGAGGCTATCCTCGATACGCTGCTTGTACTTCTGTTTAGCATTTTTAATGCCTCTGTGCAGGGCTGCCCTGGATCTTCTGTAGGCCTCCCTGTCCCCTGATCCGAGTGCTGTGTCCCGGGCTCTGAGCAGCACTCGTGCATTGCTGTTAAACCAGGGTCTCTTTGTGTTTACATTGTCAATGCAGAAATTGATGTAGGCTAATACTGTGGAGGTGTAGTGCACAATGTCAGTGTGTTCAAAGAGTTCCCATGCAGTATCCTCAAAGCAGTCCTGCAGTGCTGATGAGGTTTCCCCCGTCCAGATCTGCACTGTCCTGGTCTGGGGTTTGGTTCTGCTGATGAGGGGCT